>CAWUFW010013769.1:0-453985 GCA_963921515.1 Calotriton arnoldi
CATAGTCACCAGCACCTCCCCTCACACCCCCCCAACACAAACTCCACAGTACCCACCTGGTAGAATGCAATGCCCTCCATCCTAACACAAGATCCCACAAAGCACCACCACCCTGGGTTATGTTGTGTGAAGCACAGGGACACTCTTGGGACTCTTAGCCAAACAACTGCCAGGACAACACTCCCAGCCATCCTGTCAGCACAGCCAGCCCACCCCACAGGGAAGCAGAGTCAAAAGGAAGGAAGCATGGGCATGCTGGGAAGGGGGTGGAGGCAATAGCATGATGGGAGTCGTAGTCACAGACATTGCTCAGCCTCACAACTGGCCCATCAACACCACCCTGAACCATGCTCACATCACAGGGAGTGGAGAAGGACTCACAAGATGGCTGACACTGGCTACTGCTGTGGGGAGCACAAGGCCCTGCTGCCAACTGTGCACCAACAAACAGCAGGACACCACTGACTGACATCCTGAGAGACAACTTACACTCCCTGCAATGCAAGCACGTTCCATGGTGGGATATCCGGCTGGCTGGGTGGGAAGGGGGACTTGCAGCACTGACCATAGTCACCAGCACCTCCCCTCACACCCCCCCAACACAAACTCCACAGTACCCACCTGGTAGAATGCAATGCCCTCCATCCTAACACAAGATCCCACAAAGCACCACCACCCTGGGTTATGTTGTGTGAAGCACAGGGACACTCTTGGGACTCTTAGCCAAACAACTGCCAGGACAACACTCCCAGCCATCCTGTCAGCACAGCCAGCCCACCCCACAGGGAAGCAGAGTCAAAAGGAAGGAAGCATGGGCATGCTGGGAAGGGGGTGGAGGCAATAGCATGATGGGAGTCGTAGTCACAGACATTGCTCAGCCTCACAACTGGCCCATCAACACCACCCTGAACCATGCTCACATCACAGGGAGTGGAGAAGGACTCACAAGATGGCTGACACTGGCTACTGCTGTGGGGAGCACAAGGCCCTGCTGCCAACTGTGCACCAACAAACAGCAGGACACCACTGACTGACATCCTGAGAGACAACTTACACTCCCTGCAATGCAAGCACGTTCCATGGTGGGATAACTGACTGGGTGGGTGGGTGGGTGGGAAGGAGGTCTGGCTGTCAACCAAACACAATCAATGCAGACCATGTTCACACCCCAGAGAATACATAGAAATGCCCAAATAATGCAGGACAATGTGCCACACCAATATCAACCCCTGACTGTGACGACTTAGGACAATACAATGTACAGGCCCGCACCCCGAGGCACAGTCACAACTGTCAGGTGTGTCAACCACTGATGCCTGCAGAAACATGACATACATTGTTTGTGTCTCCCAAAAACAGGTGATGATAGGGACACAGCAGCAGACGCTGAGGAGTCCCAGTCCCAGGCTCAAGAGGATGCCGAGCTCACTGGCGTCGTACAGCCTCTGTCCTCCTCGGACGATGAAGAACAACCTGGCACATCCGGTGCAAGTCAACATGCTGCACCAGCAGGACCACCAGCTGCAGCACCAGCAGGTCCACCAGCTGCACCCCTGCACCCACCCCTCCAACGACTGTCACCACGAATACCATCCCCTGCCGACATGGACAGAATAAGGAACAACACCAGCGCAGTGACCCTGGACCAACCTGGGGCCATGGACACCACCACCACCACCAACCCCGAGGTGGACCAGGGTTATCTGTGCGTGCAACTGCACACACTGCACATGTCAGCAGGGGTGGTGGGAGGGGTGGGAGACAGAGGTCGCTGCTTGCAGACGTTGCTGGTGTGCATGAAGACCCACAACTGGTACGCATAGCTGATGCGTACCAGTCCAGCACCGGAGAGCTCAGCCAGGTAGTGGGGCTCCTCAGAGACATCAAACAGCAGCAGGCTGCCCATCATGCCCGCTTGGACTCCCACATGTCCCATGTGGAGTCACACATGTCACGTGTGGACTCCCACATGTCACGTGTGGACTCCCACATGACCCGCGTGGAGTCCAAGTGGGATGTACTACATGAGATGACGGCGGTGCACAGGGACATTTTACAATGCCTCCGCCAGATGAACAGCAACCAGTCCACACCTCCCTGTGTGCCAACAACATCTGGTACCGAACAAACTGCAACTGCCACAGGGAGGGAGGAGGACTCTGGCGGAGAGTCCCCTGCACCGCAGCAGCCTGCACTTGAGGGCCCCCCCAAGAAGAGGGGTCGTCCGAGGAGGGGAAAGTGAGAGGCTGATGGCCAAGCGCAACTCCCAGGAAGCCTGAACCTGTTCTGGATTTTCGCCTTTGTGCACAGACTGTTCACCCTGTTGATGGCAACACTACTCCCACACATTGCATGGGGAGTACAAGTTGGAACAATGTGTCAGACAACTGTGGCCCCGATACTGGGGATCCTGTCTACCTGGACTTTCTATTCATCTAGGAACTTGGGATTGCAAGATTCATGTACAGCACAATCCATCCTATGCACTATTATCACAGATGTATCACAATAAACACAATAATACACCATACTTGCCTCTGTCGTGATTCCAACGTGGGTGCTGTTATGGGGATGATGAACAACAAAATTACACTGTGTATGCGAACTGCAACAGCAAGGACAACACAGGCATGTGAGTACAGGCAACGTGACACATATGAGGGAGACACACCACCAGGGCTACACAACACATACACACCTAGGCCATCTGACTCATTGCCTACACTGATGTTGCCAGGGAAGACGGTGCAATGCACAGACACCACACCCATTCCCAGTTGTAGTCAAGTAGCCCACAGGTGCAGTAAGCAAATGGCAGTCAAATGTGTGACCACAGACAACGCACATCACTAAGTGAAGCACAGGTTTATTACACAGTAGCAACATGCCGTAACCACTACAGATGCAAGGTAACCCCACCTGGTAGCGGGCACACAGTCAACAACTGTAGACAGAAGGAAGTCCATGGGTGTGGCGCACATCACCTGTAGGGACACAACAGCTACCAGCCTGGATGTGCAATCACGTTGTCGGTGGACACAGTTGACCAAACGAATCTGAAAGTACCCTGTGAAGGACAGAAATGACACACAGTCAAAAGCAATGGAGTACAGGACAGAACAGCAAAACTCATGCACAATACATGTTACAAGATACCCACCCAGAACCAAGTTAGCATGTGAACACTGTTGGGGAGTACAGCCCACCTGTAAGCACACATCGCAACACACATCCAGTCAAGTAGCCCATGGACACACTCCAACAGCACCAGAGCACCACCCACACATCATGCCAACTCACATCATTGACATGACACCTCAGGATACTCACATTCAGCTAAAGAAGTTGGTGATGAGCTGTGTGCGGACATCACCATCACCATCATCATCATCATCGTCACTGGCATCGTGTTCCAGGCCAGGATCCTCCACAGGTGGCGGATGTTGGTCATCGTCATCCTGGATGAGAGGCAACTCCTTCCGCACTGCCAGGTTGTGGAGCATGCAGCAGACGATGATAATCTTGCACACTTTCGCAGGGGCATATGGGAGGGACCCTCCGGTCTTGTCCAGGCAGCGGAAGCGGCTCTTCAGGAGACCAAAGGTCCGCTCAATCACTCTCCTGGTCCGACCATGTGCCTCATTGTAGCGCATCTGGGCAGGTGTCACAGGGTTCCTGAGGGGTGTCAGCAACCACGGCATGTTGGGGTATCCCGAGTCACCTACGGACAGACAAGTGCACATCAGCTGACTTGGAAAAGTGGGCGGAATACTACAGATCAGATCACACACAATGGCACAAAGTCAGTACACACCGACAAGCCAGGCACGCTGGTTCTGCATCTGTGCCATCAACCTGGGGATGCGACTACTCCTCATCACAAAGGCATCGTGTGCTGAACCAGGGAAACGGGCACACACGTGTGTGATGGTCATGTCTGCAAGACACACCACCAGTGCATTGACCGAGTGGTAGTGCTTGCGGTTCCTGTAGGCCTGCTCCTGGGCCTGTGGTGGTACCAAAGCCACATGTGTCCCATCAATGGAGCCAATGACATGCGGCATCCTCCCCAGGGCATAAAAGTCACTCTTCACGTCAGTGAGTCGTCGCAGTCTAGGGAAATAGATGTACCGGTTCAGGAAGAGCAACATTGCCGCCAAAACATCGCGGAGCACACGGCTGAACATGGTCTGTGACATCCCACCAGCAGACGCCACAGTATGTTGGAAGGTACCGGTGGCAAAGAAGTGTAGGGCTGCCATCACCTTCACCTTGGGGGTCAGCGCTGTAGGATACGGCCGGCCAGGCTGCAAATGTGGGGACAACTGCACTGCCAAATCCTCAATCAGCTGCCTGGTGAAGCGGTACCGTCGGATGCTGTCCCGTTCCACCATCGTTGCCAGGTCTGGGAATGGCCGATGGACAGCAGGAGCCCTGCAGTGCAGAGGAGAAGTAAGCAAGATCGTCAGTCACCCCACATATGCGGCATTGAACACACTCAAGATCCCAACATACATCATCATGAGGCACAACTACATGAAGTGTGCAGTACCGGAACGACATGTATGGTACATACATGGCCAACATCTGTCAACACGGTCCTACAGGTGGCATCAATTTGTCCCAGGTTGGCCCATTGGATATCATGATGCTGTGTCACAGTCACCCCCAGTGACATGTGAGGACAGATGTGCCCCAGGCACCACAGCTCAACGACAGGCACATTCCCAGGGACCCTGTAATGCCACATGGACACTGGCATCACCTGGAGTATCATGTGTACACCACAACAAAACAAACATGACCCCCACAGGTAGTGGCCACACTTGCCATGGCAGGAGAGCCATGGACGTCTGTGACACACACGCACAACATCAGAGTCCATGCACACACAACGTGGATGTGGAGACTGTCTCCCATTGTGCACATGAAATCAGAGACATTGTAAACACTACATGCACAAAGACTGTGGAGGGCCATCACTATTGTGCCACTGGGACACCCTGGCTCAAACATACCGTCCCACATGGGACTCACGGGGTATGTGACATGACATACACAAACACCACTGTGAAATGTGACCATGGCACATGCACAGATATGAACAGTTGCACATCACAGTGGTCACGTACACGTAACACCCAGGATCCTGTCCCCATTAACACGTGCACAGCCTGGGGGTGGCTGCCCACAGGTGACACCCACAGGACAAAATGTACACCAACATACACACAATAGGAAATGCAGCCTTACATGCCTTATGATAAGGTTTGGACAGGCTGTCGTGATGTAGGTGTGCCCCTCACTCCCTGGGAGCTATCTGTGGCTGGCATATGTCCATCTGAGACAGGCATGCTGACATATGCCAGTCACATGTACAGTGATGCGTTGAACAGCAATGGACCGATCGGTGCCTCCGGCCGGCCCATTGCTTTCAATGTGTGCGGGTACGCGTTGTACCCCTGTGCGCGTTGTACTGCAATGGGCCGATCGGTGCCTCCGGCCGGCCCATTGCTTTCAATGTGCGGGTACGCGTTGTACCCCTGTGCGCGTTGTACTGCAATGGACCGATCGGTGCCTCCGGCCGGCCCATTGCATTCAATGTGTGCGGGTACGCGTTGTACCCCTGTGCGCGTTGTACTGCAATGGACCGATCGGTGCCTCCGGCCGGCCCATTGCATTCAATGTGTGCGGGTACGCGTTGTACCCCTGTGCGCGTTGTACCTCAATGGACCGATCGGTGCGCACCCATTGACAATGGGCTTGCCTGGCAACGGACGCGTTTTCGAATATTCGAACGAGTCGGTTGCTGGAAAATCAGTTGGTCACCCACAACAATGTTGCAAAATCATGTATGTCATGAAGTTGAAATTTTGAAGGATGCTGTGGGCGTGTTTTGGTGCTGCTATTCCATGGATTGGCCAGATTCAGAAGATGCAAACGACTTGGACCTATCACTTTGGACACAAGGGACAGTATCTGCCTCTCCAGCACATATATATTGCTGCATGTTCCCCTGAGAGCCCACTTGCCTGCACTACATGCTCCAGGACGACATCTGCCACTGCACTGCTGCTGTCTCTGCCCCTCTGGACCCTGCAATGGCACGTACTGTGGAGAGAGCCCCAGCCTTCAGCCTTGAAGAGAACCAGGCCCTGCTGGACAGCCTACTTCCACAGTACAGCAAGCTGTATGGGACACCAGGGGAGCAGGTGAGTGTTCTGTGCACTGCCTTTCTGAATGTGCATTTTGTCTGACTAGCAAGGCTGAGAGTCAGCACACCACTGGCTAGCAGGCTCACTGAGTAGTTGTCACCCCCATAGTGTGTAGTGACTTGCACTGGACAGGTATGGTGCAGTGACAGTGCTTCTGAACAGGGTTTTACTCCCCATGCTATGATACCATGTAGTGACTTCTGGAAAACTGTCCATGGGCAGCCGTGCACTGCCTGGGTACACCATGTGCCCCTGTGATTGCGACATGTATATGCAACTGTGTCATGCACGGATATGTTGCATGTGTAGTAATGGCCTTATCACTTTGTCATCCTGACAGGCTTCTGCCCATCGGAAGCATGAGATCTGGAAGGACATCGTCCGGGCTGTCCGGTCCGTGGGGGTCTACAAGCGCCGGATCCGCAACTGCCAAAAGAGGTGGCAGGACCTTCGGGGCTGGACCCGGAGGATTGCACGGGTCCAGCTGAAGCTGTCGCCTCCTCGCAGGAGGGGCGGAACACGGACCCTGACCCCCACATGCTCAGGATCCTGGCGGTGGTCTTTCCAGACCTGGATGGGCAGCTGAAGGCCAGAGAGCAGCAAGGAGGGGGTGAGTCAAAGACTGCACTGTGTACTCTGTCTAACATGTTATGTGCCCTCCTCGGGCCAGGTTGAACTGCCACAGTACAGCAGTCATGTTGTCCAGGAGCCATGTCCCTCTATTGTGCACTGCCCACTCCTCATCTGATACCCAGGTGTGGCCCTTACATGCAGGGAATTCTGTCACTTAGGACTGTGTCCTTGCAGTTTGCTTGACTCAAGGTGGGAGACAGCATCTGTTTCCCTGACTCTGTGGTGGGCATCATGGGTGGGTCCATTGCTTACACAATGCCTGTATTCTGACATGTATTCAGCGTGTTACTTTGATCTGTGGTCCAATTGCTGAGCTGATCCACCACATGTGGCTGGGGTACCTGGCACACACCCATGCTGCGGGTGGGAACAATGTTTGGGCCCCAGGAGTATGTATATGACGTGTGTCACACATACTTAGCCAGCTGCCTACAGTCCAGGGCTCATCCCTCATTCATGTGGGGCTGGACAGTCATGCCTACTCCAGGCCATACAATACACTCTGTACTCCCACTCCCGTGTATCAGAGGACACATTGTGCACAGTGATTTGACCCCTCAGGTGTCTGCCTCTGTGTCAGTGTGCTGTGGATTAGTCGCCAGGACTGCTGTGGAGTTTCTTGGTAGGGGCTCAGCATGCCACTGGAGATGTGACCATAGGAGACGATACTTGTGTGACACATAGGTGTCTGATCAGCTGCCCATGCAGACTGGGGCATGTAAATGTGAAGTTCAGGCAGCTGTTCCCCATGCACAGCAGAGTGTGAGGGGCTCAGGTTCAGAGGGTAGTGTCACAGGTCTCCCATATGTCCAATAGGTATGACCTGGACAGATGAGGGTTAAGAGGATGTGTTGTGGGGGATGTACATGTGCACTTGTGCAGCTCCAGGACTTGCATTCCCCATGACCTACTATTGTGACACAGTGCAGAGTGTTGTTGTCTGGCTGCAAAGTCATACATCACTGAGACAGTGATGTATGACTTTGCAGTCATGCCTCCGCCATGGCATGTGTCTACTGATTGGTGATCCTGCAGGGGAGTGACATGTGCTACATGCACACCATAGTGGCGCTGGCTATCAGGACATGGGTGCATCATGGTGTCTGTCGCTGGTATGCATCACATGCATTTCCTATTTGACTCTGGGCATCCCTTACATCCGTAAACCTGTACTGACTCAGTGGCAAGAGCTGTGATGTGTCCACACCGTGTCCTCTGCACTGTCCAACTACTGTGTACTTGGTGCATGTGTCAACACTGGGGTGTTGCAATCCAACAGACACCAGACAGATGGGTGCAAGGCCATGTGGGATGTGAGTGCCATGCTTGGCATCAGACTGACAATTGACTTCTCCTGTTCAATTAGGGCACTTTTAGCAATGTACAACTAATGATGCCAGGGCTTGCTCTGTAATGTGCTGTGCTCACAGTGGTGTGTGCGTTTGGTGCAGGTGACTGATGTCTGTCTGTTTCCCCATTGTTTGCAGATACATCCACGGCCACGGAAGGGGACAGCTCCACGGACCAGGAGGAGCCGGAGAGCCAGACTGGGTCAGCAGCCGAGGAGTGGTCGGAGGGACCCAGTGGCACGGAGGGCGAGGGGAGCCACACCGAGGAGTCCTCAGCAGCATCCACCTCAGCTGAGGACCAGAGCAACTCGGAGGATGACTCCCTTGTGGAGGCGGGTGTCAGCAGCCACCACACCCCAGCTAGTGTTGCTGTCCCCGCCACCACCAGCACCACCACCGCCCTCCCATCGGCTCCCATTCCCCAGGTCCGTGGAGGCTCCCATGTCCGGGAGCGTGTCTCCTTTGGGCCAGGCACCGCACCCCCTGCCCCTGTGTCCCCTGCTGCCCTGAGTGAGGAGTCTGTGTACCTCCTTCGCCAGCTCCATGTAGGGCAGACAGCCATGCTGAGTGTCCTCCATGCGCACACCGCGCTGTTGACTCAGCTGGTGTCGTTCATGGAGGGCATCTCATCGGGCATGTCTGACCTACAGAGGGGCAATAGGTCCATGGACTCCTCCCTGACGGCAGCAGTGTCCCTCCTCAAACGGTCCCTCACCCCTCCTGCCTCTGCTCCATCCACACTCCCCAGCACCTTACCCATCCCAGGCACACACACACTGGCACAGGCACACACCAGCACACACACATCCAGCACACTGACACACACGCCAATGACAAAACGCACACGCACGCACATTCAGGGGACTGAAGCCAGACTCACAGGGGATGGGGCCCTGGAACACACACACGCATCCACATGCACTGCGCAGTCCTCAGTTCCCTCTCCCTCCAAAGCACCCTCCCTTGCCTCACCTGCAACCCCAAAGTCACAGCAGCTCTTCCTCTGTGACCTCGGCCTCTTCCCCACCGATGAAGCTGCTCCAGCATCCCGGGGGAAGAGGAAGCCCACCCACACGGAGCAGAGTGCCCCTCGCCCCCGGACACCCTCCCCCAGGCGCAGACGGACTGAGGCCCCCACCCGCAAGTCCCCCGGAGTGCTAAGAGCAAGACCCCGCCACCACCCTGCAGCTCAGGCACAAGGTCTCCGTCCTCCATCCCTCAGGCCCCCACTGCACAGGTGCCCCCACCACACCCTGCCCCAGGTTCCCCCACCCACAGATATACCATCCCCAAGATGCTCCGGCCTTCTCCCCCTGCCACTTGCTCTCCCAGCACCACACCCCCGCTGCGCTTGTCTGTGCCACTGATGTGGTGAGGGTGTCCCCCCTCTGTCCAACCCACCTTGCCTGTTCCCCATTCTCCTCCCCTGGAGGTAGGCACTGCAGTGGAGTCCACTACCGCCCTGTCTGACTTGGGCACTGCAGTGGCGGACCTGTCCACCCCATCTGCAGGGTCCACTGCAGTTGTGCCGGCACCCACGACATCTGTGTCATGCCCCCCAGTTGTGCCGGCACACACCATGTCAGACACCTCCACTGCAGTTGTCAGTGGCTCTCCTGCACCCACCACCCCTTCCCTGACTCCCCCTGGTGAGCCCTGATCCTGTCCCTGCGGTGCCTGGCCTGCCCCCCGGTTGCCCCTCCTAGTGGATTGTCCCTGGTATTGTGCAGGCATGCGTAGGGTGACATCTGCCAGTGTCACCCTGTTTGAACTTTGACAATGGACTGGCCATTGGCCTTTGCTCTTTTTCAGGACTTCGTTTGGCCTCAACACATATGCTGAATAAAGCAACTTTCTTTTCTCTAGTGCTCATGCTTCAGATGTACATGTTGTTGGTGCAGCTAACCATGCCCTTGCTGCAGTGATGGTGATATCTGGTCTCATGATTATGAAGTGTTACTGTGCAGGAACCCATGTGGTCCAGGGGGAATGTGTCCTATCATGTGGTGTATCCATGTCATCAATAGCAGCATCTGAGGGTGTCATGTGTTCAGTATTTGGCAATGGGTTTCCTACTTACATTGGCAATTTCATATCTGTGGCTTCCACCCCTGCACATCTGTTGTGCCTGCCATCGTTGCATTTGTCTACTTCCCTGACCGTGTTGCCATCTCCAGTGGACATGCAGGTTTGGGCATCAATGGGGAGGGACTCATCCGTGTAGTCAGTGCAACATTGCTATACAAGTGTGTTGGATCTGTGCTGATGATTCCGTTGGCACATCCATGACCAGGCTGATGTGATGGGAGCCCTCATTTGGTGCTAATTGTTGATTGTGTGACCAAGTGCTCAGCTGACATGATGGGGCCCTACTGAGGCAACATATGGCACAGCTTTCCTCACACAGGAGTGGAGTCCCCTCATGGCAGTGTGTACACGTGTGACATTGCCTGCGCCCAAGGTGTGTGTTGTATGTGCATGTCTGTGTGTTCACTTCCATTCATCTGCGCATGCTGTGATCCCTAGTGTTGTACCTGTTTGTGATGCTTGCTGACTTGAGCTATGTTCCCCAAAGTCTTCTCCCTGTGTTCTCTGTGATGTGGGTGCATGGCACATTACTGGTCATCAGGGTGTCACCCATAGGTGTGTTTGCTGTCAGGGCAGAGTTTGTGTGCTGACGCAGATGGGTCACAGTCAGGTTTCCCTTTGGCACTTGTTGTTTGCCCCTGTCATGTGATTTCCAGTTTGTGTTATCTTTCAGTGATTGTGACACGTTGTGTGTGTGACTGCTGGCACTCCTTAGGGTCCGGGCTGCAATGTTGGTTGTTGTCTATGTGTGTTCTTTGTGGGTGACCTTGGCTTCTTCATTGGTGTGTGACTGTGGCTGGGATCCCATTGGTCGGTGTGGTATTGCCGTCATGTCCATGTACAGAGTAGTGTGCAGTGTGTCAGACATTCAGGAGTCTTGTTGAGTGTCCATGTGTGATGTGTTTCTACACCTTGGTTCCCACCCACCACCCTGGAATAGTCATGGGTGCATGTGCAATGTCACCAGTGCATGTGTACTTCACTGCTGCACATTGTTGGAGGTCGAGGGGTGTGGTGTTGAGTGTGTGCAGATGAGAGTTGTTGCCCGGCTAGTCCCCTGCCTCCATGTTGGCCTTGGCTTACTGGCCATGCTGATTGATTTGTGCTTGTGTAGGTGTGATGGTAGTTAGTTGCTCAGGACACCTGACTGTGGTTCACAGTGTGAACGACATTTAGCTTTGTCATCACAGTGGTATTTTTCTTCAGCCCAGGGTCACCACATTGTGGGGGCCCTGGGGGTGGTGCTGTGGTGTGTCTGTGACTTGCTGTGTCAGTTGTTGTTCCTACGTGCCTGTGTGACATGTGTGTTTTGTGCTCCCTCTCACCTGTCAATGCCTGCTTGCCCACATAGGGGATTTGGATCCATGAGTTAGCTTAGTGTGGCAGTGTATGCACATCTGTATGATTGGTATTCAGCTCTCCTCATGTGTTGTGTTGTTGCCTGGGGACACTGGCACCCCCACCCCTCACCTGCTGTGTATGATGACAGTGTTGGTCTGCCTGTTTGTGTTTGTGCATCTGCACCACTGCATTGGCATATCTTGGGTGTGCCATTGGCTGTATGTTGTTTGGTGTGTTTCCCCTGCTGTCCCTGGGACTCCTAGGTCATCGGTCAGCACAGTGATCATGGTTTGTGTGTCCCATTGCTGCCATGGTATGGTATCTGTTCACCTCACATCTGCTGTCTCCACAGGGTATCTGCATTTGTGTGCCCATTGGTGCAAATATGTGGTTCTGCATTCTGATGGTCACTTCTGTCATTGTGTCATTGATGACTGTTGACGGTCTCAGCCCCCATGGGTGTTGTTTGTCTGCACATGGCCAAAGGAATGTTTCATTTGCACTGCAGTATTTGGCTCCCCCAATTTATGTTGCAATGGGACACATACACTACTTTGCCACAGATGAGTTTTTGGTTCTGTGACCAGGAATGATCCATGCAGTTTGGCAGTTGCAGCTCTTTCTTTGTTAACAATTACCTTTTGGTCACTGTGATGATGAGGGTGTAGACCCCATTGCCACAATGGTCAAAATGTGCTTCAGCTATGGACCCCACACTTACCTTTTGGTCACTGTGATGATGGGGGTTTAGACCCCATTGCCACAATGGTCAAAATGTGCTTCAGCTATGGACCCCACACTTACCTTTTGGTCACTGTGATGATGGGGGTTTAGACCCCATTGCCACAATGGTCAAAATGTGCTTCAGCTATGGACCCCACACTTGCCTTTTGGTCACTGTGATGATGGGGGTTTAGACCCCATTGCCACAATGGTCAAAATGTGCTTCAGCTATGGACCCCACACTTGCCTTTTGGTCACTGTGATGATGGGGGTTTAGGCCCCATTGCCACAATGGTCATGGGCTGCTTGCATTGTGGGTGCCACACACATATATGTGTGGCACATGTGCTAGGGGGTCACATTGTATGTTCAATGTCATGTTCGGTGTTGTAGGCATTTGACACAGCCTGCTCACACGCTTGTCATGGTGGTGGGGGGATGTCTTAATCTTGCATTCCCTAGGTTGTGGTGTGCTTGTTGTGTCATGCATTGTCCATCCTATGAGTGGGGGTGGTAGTAGTGGTAGGCATCCTGCCCCCCTGGCTAAGGGTGGTAGTAGTGGTAGGCATCCAGCCCCCTGGCTAAGGGTGGTAGTAGTGGTAGGCTTCCTGCCCCCTGGCTAAGGGTGGTAGTAGTGGTGGGCATCCTGCCCCCCTGGGTGAGGGTGGTAGTAGTGGTAGGCATCCTGCCCCCTGGCTAAGGGTGGTAGTAGTGGTAGGCATCCAGCCCCCTGGCTAAGGGTGGTAGTAGTGGTAGGCATCCAGCCCCCTGGCTAAGGGTGGTAGTAGTGGTAGGCATCCAGCCCCCTGGCTAAGGGTGGTAGTAGTGGTAGGCATCCTGCCCCCTGGCTAAGGGTGGTAGTAGTGGTAGGCATCCAGCCCCCTGGCTAAGGGTGGTAGTAGTGGTGGGCATCCTGCCCCCCTGGGTGAGGGTGGTAGTAGTGGTGGGCATCCTGCCCCCTGGCTAAGGGTGGTAGTAGTGGTGGGCATCCTGCCCCCTGGGTGAGGGTGGTAGTAGTGGTGGGCATCCTGCCCCCCTGGGTGAGGGTGGTAGTAGTGGTGGGCATCCTGCCCCCTGGCTAAGGGTGGTAGTAGTGGTGGGCATCCTGCCCCCCTGGGTGAGGGTGGTAGTAGTGGTGGGCATCCTGCCCCCCTGGGTGAGGGTGGTAGTAGTGGTGGGCATCCTGCCCCCTGGCTAAGGGTGGTAGTAGTGGTAGGCATCCTGCCCCCTGGCTAAGGGTGGTAGTAGTGGTGGGCATCCTGCCCCCCTGGGTGAGGGTGGTAGTAGTGGTGGGCATCCTGCCCCCTGGCTAAGGGTGGTAGTAGTGGTGGGCATCCTGCCCCCCTGGGTGAGGGTGGTAGTAGTGGTGGGCATCCTGCCCCCCTGGGTGAGGGTGGTAGTAGTGGTGGGCATCCTGCCCCCTGGCTAAGGGTGGTAGTAGTGGTAGGCTTCCTGCCCCCTGGCTAAGGGTGGTAGTAGTGGTGGGCATCCTGCCCCCCTGGGTGAGGGTGGTAGTAGTGGTGGGCATCCTGCCCCCTGGCTAAGGGTGGTAGTAGTGGTGGGCATCCTGCCCCCCTGGGTGAGGGTGGTAGTAGTGGTGGGCATCCTGCCCCCCTGGGTGAGGGTGGTAGTAGTGGTGGGCATCCTGCCCCCTGGCTAAGGGTGGTAGTAGTGGTAGGCATCCTGCCCCCTGGCTAAGGGTGGTAGTAGTGGTGGGCATCCTGCCCCCCTGGGTGAGGGTGGTAGTAGTGGTGGGCATCCTGCCCCCTGGCTAAGGGTGGTAGTAGTGGTGGGCATCCTGCCCCCCTGGGTGAGGGTGGTAGTAGTGGTGGGCATCCTGCCCCCCTGGGTGAGGGTGGTAGTAGTGGTGGGCATCCTGCCCCCTGGCTAAGGGTGGTAGTAGTGGTAGGCTTCCTGCCCCCCTGGCTAAGGGTGGTAGTAGTGGTGGGCATCCTGCCCCCTGGGTGAGGGTGGTAGTAGTGGTAGGCATCCTGCCCCCTGGCTAAGGGTGGTAGTAGTGGTGGGCATCCAGCCCCCCTGGCTGAGGGTGGTAGTAGTGGTGGGCATCCAGCCCCCTGGCTAAGGGTGGTAGTAGTGGTAGGCATCCAGCCCCCTGGCTAAGGGTGGTAGTAGTGGTGGGCATCCTGCCCCCTGGCTGAGGGTGGTAGTAGTGGTAGGCATCCAGCCCCCTGGCTAAGGGTGGTAGTAGTGGTAGGCATCCAGCCCCCTGGCTAAGGGTGGTAGTAGTGGTGGGCATCCTGCCCCCCTGGGTGAGGGTGGTAGTAGTGGTGGGCATCCTGCCCCCTGGCTAAGGGTGGTAGTGGTGGTGGGCATTTGGCACCCCCTGGCTAAGGGTGGTTGTGGTGGTTGGCATCCAGCCCCCCTGGGTTGGGGTGGTGGCGCGCATTCAGGCCCCTGTGTGCATATGTGGCATTGGTGATGGGCATCCCGCCCCTATGGTGCTGCTGTTGCAAGTATATTCAGATTCCCCGTGTATGTGTGTGATGTGTCGTGTACGTGTTGTATGTGTTTTGTGGTTGGTGTCTGACTTACCTTCTGCGCCGTACGCGTCCGTGCCTGTTCCGGTAGTAGATGTAGAATATTGGTATGATCGGGACGAAGGGATTCATGGTTGGTTCGTGTCGTTCGTCCTTCTCGTTGCTTCGCGTCGTCCTCGTCGCTTGGCTTCGTCCTCGTCGCTTCGCTTCGTCCTCGTCGCTTCGCGTCGTCCTCGTCTGTGCTGTGTTCGTCTCGTAGCCGTGGATCGTGTTGTGGCGCGATTCGGAGCTTATGTGCGCCTCTCCCGGATGCTTTGACGTGCCGTGCGTAGCGACGGGTTCGGCGCGTACGGAAAGCGCATCGTACTTGTCCGGCCGGACGGGGCTGCATTTTCCCTTCCGTGCGACTCGATTCGGCGTTTCCGGATTCGCCTCGGTCGGAGAACAGGACCTGGTTTGGGTGAGTACGGCTCGGCCGGAATTTTGCTGTTGTGCGCATCGTACTTGCTCGTTCGGTGTGCTGTACGGATCGGTCGGGAAACTGGCTTTCGCATGGCTTTTTTCCCGACCGAATAGTATTGGGTGCGCCTCCGACCGAGATCGGAATCGGCCCCTAAGTGTCTATTTCCAAGCGGGATGATAAAACAATATATGAATGAAACGAGGGCAGTCGCACCCGCGTGAGTGGTATTTTTTTCAGATTATAAAATCGATGATAACATTAAATTAAAGAAATACTTGCCCTTTTCCCAGATTGAGATACTACTGATACATTGTTATATTTTTCTTTCCTGTATTTATTGGTACTGGACAGGTTAATAGAGCACTGGAGATATATTTATGTGCTGTGCCGTGTAAACGGCCACACTCTGCACTGGTCAGAACTGCATTGAGAGCACCACATGTCGACAGGGGCCATGTGCTCTAACACAATAAAGTATGGCCTATCTCCAGAACAGATGACAAAAAGCAGCGGTCCCTATTGGCGAGTACAATTTTTAATAATAAGTTAAATAACTGGTATAAAGCACAAAGATGTGTCTTAAACAGTGTTTGTTAGGTAAGCACATATTTGGTGCTCTGACAAATGTGATACACAGGTGAGAATTTGCCAATATATTTATATCACACACGTTTTAACAGGACACACCCTGCATATTCAAAATGAAATAATTCAAGCTGGTCTGTCATAGAGGTCGATGACATTTCGATCCTTTACGAGGTGTGCGATTATCATCAGGACTCTGGTAATTAGCGCGCGAGAGAGAGAGAGAGAGAGATCAGAAGGCTAGCCAGTGCTTAATTTGTCAAAAACACATACGTGCCAGGGCCCTCGTCAGGAGGCCACTGGAGCTCTCACCACCCGTTGTCATGCTAGCACTGCCAATAATAATATCAACACAACTACTGACAATCACACTTGCGCAAGTGCGACAATTCTATTACAACGCTATAAGAATAGCTTGGAAGGCAAGTATTAGGAATCCCTTTTAATGTATATTGAATTAATATACTACTGCTGTTGCGCTCATTTCTAAATCGGACAGACAGCGCCACCATGTGACAGACTCATAAGTGCCAGTGTTGACAATTAAGGGGGTCATTATGATGTCGGGCGGATCGCCACCGCCCAACCGGCGGTGGCGATCTGCCCGACATCTTTCCCCGCCCGCCCTCCATTTACCCCCGCCATATTACAATGGCGGGGGGGACAGCGGTGGACGGAAAGACCGTCCGCCGCATTTCCGCCGGCAGGCAATCGTTACGATTGCCCTCCGTGTGGATCTGGGGCATAATATGGCGGCGGTGCCGAGCAGGCACCGCCATCCATATTATGATGTGCCAATTCAAAGGCCTTTGCACGGCGGCGATGCCGCCATGAAAAGGCCGGCGGAGATTGCTTTGGGGGCCCGTTATGGGCCCCCGGGGGGGGGGGGTGGGGTGGTGGGGGCTGCACTTGGGGGGTACCTATGTACCCCCCTACATTGCCATACACAATGTGGCAGGCACCGCGCGGTGCTTGTCACGTTGTGCATGGCAATGCAAAGCATGCACTTTTAACATTGCGGACGGAGCTGCACCCAGCAGCACCGTCCGCAATGTTAAAGTCCAGAATGCGCCCGCCTGTGTGGCGGGCGCATCCTAATTGGCCTCGTGGGACTGCCGTACCTCTGGCGGTCGGTCCCATTTTCCGTTACGGTGGCGGGCATATGGGGCCTAAGTGCCGGTGCTGAGCACCAGAAGCCACCGGCTCAAATTAAGCACTGATGCTAGTACTCAGGTGGAGCCACAATAGGCGTATGGCCATACGAAATGTGAGGAGACACCAACTAAAAGCCGTGCACAGCAGTGGTTGGCTGCCTGCAGCAGGCTGGTTGCAGGGCCTCGCCGTAGGCCTCAACCTGCAGCCAACCCCTGTTTTGCATGGCCGAAAGGATGTGTATAGGGAGTTCCCCACCCGCAGCACAAAAAAACACAGTTACAAACTGAGGTATGGCTCTGGTTGTAATGTGACAAACCATAGCCCCAGTTATAGGTGGCAGCGCAAACCATAACTCGAGCCACCCCAGGGCTGCATATTACATCACACATGGCATCACTGTAACATCACAAGTGACTGTTTACATCACTTATGACATCACCACTGACATCGCTGATGACATCACTACAACTAAGAAAGAACATTATGAAATTGTGGGTTTACTAGAGGGCTTAAACACAGGAATGGCCGTATGCCAAACACCTGCTGCACAAAGTCTTCAGCAGCGCCCAGTGCTTGTTGGCCGTCTACAGTAGTTTGCATATAGGGCCTGATCAGAGGGCAAGCCCTGTGTCCAACCTAGGCTGTGCATGGAAGAAGGCCATGTGAAAGGGCAGTTGGCCACATGCAGCAGCATAACCTCTGAGCCTAGGCACAGGCCACCCCTGATGGCCATCTCCCGCTGCACACAGTCAAAGGCCATGCGAAGCGGGGGTTCACAACCAGGGGACGCAGAGCCTGGCCATGCATTTGGAAATGAGGCAAATCTAAAAGAAAACTTGAAAATCACAGAAAAGACAACAGTTAAAAAATGAAGTATGGTTTGCAGTATTATGTGCAAATGTGCACTGAAATTCACCAATAATGCAGAGCACTGCACACAATACACACCATAACTCACGCCTCCTGCCATGCTAAAAACACCAATTTTCAGTCAGTTCAGAAACAAAAATAGACCTCTCAAGAGAACAGTGTGAAAGACAGGAAGAGTTATGGCACATGCTGCGTCTTTTGGTAACTATGAATTGGAAAAAAGTAATGAAATATCAAAAGCCAAATAAAAGAAAATGCGATAAAACTCAAAGCAAAACTCTTAAAGAGCGCGGGCACACACACACACACACACACACATACACACACACACATTGTGAACATATAACCAGCAATCAGTGAGGTCAGTGGTGATATCTTAAGTGATGTCATCAATAATGTCACTTGTCATCATTGCCATGTGTGATGTCATATGAAGCGTAAAGGCGGTACCATATTTTCCTCTGTGGTACAGACATAATGTTAAAATGTTAATTCTACATTATTGTGAATTTGAAGTAACTTTAAAGATCATGATGCAGGAGTGCTATACAAAACTGTCACATGATAAAGAATAGTATCTCCATCCCCATACCCCTTACAGGGCGCAGTATGGGGAAGTACTGATACTTTTCACTGGACTGGAGAAGAGGAGATAGAGGAGGGCACATGATACTGGTTCACAGGCACAATGGCAAACAGGCCAGCATGAAAATGATCAGCTCTTAGGTAAAGGGAAGCCCAATAGTAACCACCATCATTAACCGGATATTACACCCAGGGGCGTTGCTCCAGGGAGTGGGCGGTTGGGGTGTGACAGCCCCCCCCCCCACACACACAGAAATACACACTATGGGGCCGATTCACAGAACTATTCTGAGATAAAATCCTAAACTTACTACTTTTGGTATTCACAGAAGGCATTTAGTAGTAGTAAAGTTAGGACTCCTAACTTTACTACTACTAAACTGAGACAAAATCCTAAACTTACTACTATTGGTATTCACAGAAGGCATTTAGTAGTAGTAAAGTTAGGACTCCTAACTTTACTACTTCTAAACTGAGACAAAATCCTAACTTTACGACTTTCGGTATTCACAAAAGGCATTTAGTAGTAGTAAAGTTAGGAGTCCTAACTTTACTACTACTAAATGCCTTCTGTGAATACCAAAAGTAGTAAGTTTAGGATTTTATCTCAGTTTAGTTCTGTGAATTGGCCCCTTGGTTTGGTAGTTGGGTGTGGGGGCCCTGAGTCAGGTCTGCTATGTCTCTTTTTCTTGTTATTCTGTTTTCGCTAATACGTTTTACTTGTTACGTTTTTGGATAAGGGACTTAAATATATTTAGGCCCAGATTAACAAAGATTTTGCATTTGGGCTGCATCACTTTTTTGACGCAGCCCTAATGCAAAATCCCTTATGGTATTTACAAAGCCACACAAATGTCGATTTGTGTAGCTTTCTAAGGAAAAGGAATGCAACACAGCGCATTGCGCTGCCTTGTTTTAATATGCGTCAGGTAGGCATTCCATGGTTGGTGGATGGGCGTATCCATACAGCCACCCATGGAGTTTGATTCACAACCATATTTATAATGTGACATGGGGTGCACAAAAATAGGCGGCGTAACAAGTAGAAATACCTTACACTTTCCTGCACAAAGACTTTCCTGACCATAACACAGACACACTTGCACTAAAGGGGCCTGCATTGCTGCAAGGCAGCCCTAAGTGTGCCAGGCCATGGAGAGAGCCAAACTCCACCATTTCTTTGAAGAGATGGCACCGTTCTGCTCTCTTCAGATGACTCAACGCAATTAACTTCTTTGTAAATATGCCCATTAGTGATCAGTTTACCAAAAAATAGCACATCTGCACCCATAGAAGTAATCCTTGAATGGATGCCAACTTACTACTTTTTAGAATTCACAAGCATTGGCAGTAGTAGGCTTGGAAAGCTACACCAGCCTCAGGTTTCCAGGCATACTACTGGCAATCAAACACTCAACAGGTGAGGGGACGAATGCTTGTAAACAGTCTTAATCAATGGCAATCACTCGGGCTAGTATTCTAAACCATTGTCTTTCGCCAACTGCGCCACTTTAAACAGAGAGACTAATTTAGTATTTAGCAGACGAAGTAAAGGCAGACAGGGCAATGGAGGACTTTTCTTCCTTTACTCCACCACCAAACCTAGAGATGTCTGCCAGCCCGGCAAACGTCTCTATACATTGGCAGGAAGTGCCTTCATGGTGGATCTTGTCAATGTAGGAAAAGTTTACTGGTCAGCTATGTCGGTTCGGTTAAAAAAAACGTTATTAGGCAAGTTAAAAACAGCCATAAAAGTGCATAAAACCCTATAGTAAAAACAATATAAAAACGAATCAGATAACAGAAACCATAAAAACATTGTTAAGCAGATCCAGATAGCACACATAGTAAACAGACCATCATCACCTATATGTCATTAAAGTTGTCCAAACCAGAAGAACATCTAGTACGTAACGCGTTTCCTCAGATTAATGGCCTTCAAGATAAAATCGCCTGTAGTTCGAATATAGATTGCAGAACAACATAAAGTGCAACGTGCTTTGTTTACTCAAGCCATCACATGGGCAAGGGATCGTATCTGGGGGCAGGACTTCATAGTAGGGAAAGCAAGTAAGTGGTGCACAGTACCAATTCTAATCTTGTCAGAACAAAATGGTGTTGTTTGTTGGTAACACAGGATAAATAGTTTTGACAACCCTCCTTAGGAGAAAGGGACATGTAAAAAGCAACTGTCGATTTCTTCATCTCAATGCCTATTCGATGTTCAAATCTATACTGAAGAAAAGTATCTTTAAAACATTTCTTAGTGAGTGATAACACCTGGAGAGGATCTGACCACACTGTCAATTTAAACAAAGTACTAAAAGAAGAATTAATATAAGCTAGCCAGGGAATACGTGAAACGTTATCCAAGGGTAGACAATCTGAGATAATTGATTTGGTAAAACTGGTTTCCTCTTTTGACCATATGGAGAACCAAAGTAGCAGAGGTCTTACCAAAAGCAGGACCTACAAGTACCACAAGGCAACCTTCCAATGGGCAATCACAGTTGAAGTGGAAGCAGGAAGACCAAGTAATCATTTAAAAAAACTTTTTTCCTCAACTTGCAGGAGTTTGCTGGAGGTATGGCCTCATAGGCGGCAGTAGCCACCCCTCTGGCCTTATATATCTCCACCATTTCTCTAATGGGTCGACTACCCAATTTAGTTGAAAACCTAAAGATCCCATGAGAGTTTCTACTCATTTCAGCTTTGGCATTGAAAAGCTGTAGTGCCCAGGAGCCATTGCTCGTAAATAGGACACCCAAATTACAAAATGCATTTACTTTGGTAATTGGGGTATTGTCAATAAAAAAGGATCTACTTTTTTTGGTTTATGCCCAAAATTCATCGTAAAGGTTTTAGATTTGTTGATCAGCATGTTTTGTAGATGCCGTAAGCTCCCCAAAAGCACTCATCAGTTTCTGTAAACCAACCGGGGTCCTAGATAACAATACAGAGTCGTCGGCATATAAAAACACTGTTGTAGAATGCCTGGCGATTCAGGGAGCATCAGTTTGCAGAGCCTGCAAAAGTTGTCCACCCCATTAATAGAAAGTGAAAACAATAGAGGGGCTAACACACAGTCTTGTCAGATGCCTCTCTCCATTTTAAAAGTGAGCGAGCATTCTCCCTGGGGACCAAAACAGACTTTACTTGATAAATTCTCGTACAGGCGTGCAAGGAAAACAATATTTGCCCTGAGGGCACGAAGAGAGAGCAGCGATCACCAAACGACTGTATGATCAACTAGATCAAATGCGCTACTGAGGTACGTGAAACAAAGATAAAGAGAGCCTGATTTGGCTGTAGTGTATTTCCCGATCAACAGATCTAAGTTAACGCATTGCTCTATAGTCCCTAGGCCCTTTCTAAAACCAAATTGAACTGATGACAAAATAGAATATTCCTGTGCCCACTCCTCCAGCCTCTTCAATAAAATCCTACTCATCACCTTTACTACTTCATAATTCTTTGACTGTTTTAAATGTGTGTACCGGCACCCCATCTGGCCCAGGGGCCCTTCCCCCTGCACTATCATGCAAAGCTAAGAAGACCTTGTCAATTGGGATATCTAGTGGAAGAGGGTTCTGTTTACACATCGCCACACATGATTCTGCTTCACTGTCCTCTTGATTTTGTTTAAAAATATCGGCGAAGTGTGCCACCCATTCTTCACAAGAAACAAAGGAATTAAACTCAGGGATAGTATCATTTTTTTTAAACAGTGCATTGACCGTATCCCAGAACAACTTATTATCATTGGATTCAGCGGCGAAGGTCAATTTTGTCCACGCCTCTTCCTGGAGTACTTTCTTCCCTGCTGCATGAACCTGTCTATTCTTTAAGCGAAGGGACTTAATTATTGTATTATACAAGGGGGAACTATGTAAGGCCACTTTCAAACGCTGGGCGGCCCAAGTACATGCATGACCAAACCATCCCCTATTTCTTTGTTGGGTGAGGTTCAATGTTCAGGTCAAGAGTGAGTTAATGGAGCAGGTAATATGATTAAAACTAGCCAGCAACATATAAGGAGTCACCTCATCCTTTGGACAGTAGCTGATTTCCGTAACATTTCTATTTACTATTTCTTGAAGTATGGTATTGGGTTCAATACCTGCCCATTTATCTCACACACCATAAGGCCTAGTAGGAGTAATATTATTAACTAAAGGGAATACTTCACATTGCTTGCCCCAAAAAGAAAAGGTAACATAATAGGGTCATGGTCACTTACTAAAGACTGTACAATGCTAGGGGTACCACACATACAGTTTGCAGAAGCAGATACCAGTGCATAATCAATAACTGTAGAGGCATTTCTTCCAGTAAAAGATTAAATTTGCTCCCCATTATCATCAAATTCACACTTCAGTAACAGTAAGGCATAATTGAAGATGATGGAGTTCAGTGCAACCCCATACTCATTATGGCAGAAATGTACAGTGCCCACCCCATTCTGATTAGTATAACCACATAAGCGTGTTGCTGGAAGAGGGCAAGACTGAATATTAAAATCGCCTGCCCATAGTTATGCAAAAATTGTATGAATAGGGCATCAAAAAGGCTTCCAGGCCAAGGTCAAGCACATAAACCACCTTACTACATGAGGAGTCAAAAACATTATTGCAAAAGTTGACCAGCACCAAATCACAACCCCCCTTACAGCTATATTATACATGATGGTTAGACGTCAAACTATTCCAAAGTTTTTAATTTTTTCAAAAACAAACTCTTAAAGCAGGATTTTGTTTTTGTAAAATAAAAAACCTAATGACCCCTACACCAGTTATTTTCTATGGTGTGGGGGTAATTTGACTTTTTTTACTGTCCCTCACTGCCTTGGCAGTGATGGTCAGTAGAAAAGAAAGCCACCTGACTGACCACTCTAAATAGGACAAAAGGTCGGATGGCTTACTTCTGATGGCAATTGCTCCATACAACGTCAAAGGACATTTTACACTGACAGAGTAAATTTTACTCTGTCAGCGATTCACCCGACTCAAAATTGGGCAGGCGAACCTTGAGTTTGGCGAATAGGGTACTCCGTTGCAACAGAGTACCTAACCGCCAAACTCTAAATGATCCCATGAAGCCCACCTAATGCAATCAGTACTGACCCTTCTACTCATGAGAACAGTCCATCCCAAATCCTGGTCACCTCACAATCCACCCTGTGGCCCACTGCTTTTTCAGTATGGAAATTTGAAATTCAAAACCCCCAAATCTCATTGACTAAGCTACACCCCTGATTACACCTAAGCCTGGGTTTTACTATGGTTTCATGTGCTTTGAGACAAGTGCAGTGTCCCTCACTGGTAGGCACTATAAATCCACCTAAGATAGCATGGGAATGAAAAAGGCAGAGATCTGGTAGTAAATGCACAACTAAGACAACGGCTCTGTAAATTATGCATACCCACCTCACGTGCCTCTTTCCTTTTCCATGGACGGATGTTTTAGAACATGCTGCGCGGGCTATTGTGACAGGGGAAATGGAAAAGAAGCTTCTGAAAACACTAATAAACACATATTAATCTTTTATGAGTATAAACACAGAGACATCTGGTTTATATCTAGGTGAAAAACACTTTTACTGCGTGATGCTTTTTTTCCCAAACACAGCTTAGAAATTGTTTACTTTCTAAAACTAAAAAACAGAGCACGAATGTTCCGAAGGGGTCATGGAGAAACTCTGGTTGAAGCAGGATTACACTGAAGTGTGAAAAAAAGCCTGAATAAAAGAGAGCCACGTTGTAATGTGACCTTTAAAATAGACATTTACTCAGTTTGCTACATGCATCTTGTACTGAAGAAAATTATGAGCCTGCTTCGCATAGGTAAAGTTACAATTTTGTGTAAGTTTACTCTTTTTCAGTATTCACATACTGTGATTTGTTATGTTATGTTAGGAACACTTATACAGCGCACAGTTACCCTAAGGTGTCCTGGCGCTTGCTGCAGTCCTCCCAAATTTCACAGATTGCTGCCAGAATATCGTTCAGAACCACCATGTTTTCAGCGCCTTCCTAAAGGCCAGTAAATCATTAGAGTTTCTCAGATGGAAGGGGAGCCCATTCCAAGCCTTTGCTGCGCCAGCAGCAAAACTTCTGCCTCCCCACCTAACTTTTTTTATCGGTGGTACTATTACTAATTTTGCTCCTGAGGAGCGTAGGGATCTTTTGGGCACATACCACTGGAATTGTTGTTTCAAGTGAGCCAGGCCTGTACCTTGAAGAGCTCGAAAAACTAAGCAGAGGGTTTTAAAGTGTACCCGTTTTCTAACGGGCAGCCAATGGAGTTTTTTGATTGCACTAGAAATAGGTGCAAATTTCGGGGTTCCAGTAAGCAATCTGGCTGCCGCATTTTGCAGCATCTGTAGCTTTTGCATAAAGCGCTCCTGCATATTCAAGTATAGACTATTACAGTAGTCTAGTCTCGACATAATCAATGCTGTGACCACTGTGCGCTGGCTGTCTTCCGGCAGAAAAGGCAAGATTTTCCTCGTTGTCCTGAGAATATATGTTGTGGCTGAGACTACTGCATTGACTTGACAGCCCATGTCAAGGAGGTCATCTATTACCACTCCCAGGTTTTTCACTTTCCTGGAGGGTATCGGTAGAGTCCCCATTCAATTTAAGAGTAACTTTAAGATTGCGGAGACTCCACAGTCCTATCTGTTTAGGTGCGGAGTTCTCCCCCCCGACTACGGAGTCCCAGTGTAACAGGTCGTAGTATACCCCCAGGTCGGAGTATACCCGGGGTTAAAACGGCCTACGCTAGATTATAGCCGGGTATATTATGGCCTGGGCCAATTTATACGCTGGGGTATATTATGGCCTAGGCCAAACCATACCCCTCTAGGCTAAATTATACCCCCATGATATCAATAGTGTTGAGCGATATACACATGAATTACTAAATTTTTCAACATTTTATTTAAAACTGTAAACACATAGGGGCCGATTCCGATCTGGGTCGGAAAACTCTCCGACCGAGCCGGATCCGGAGAGATTTCCGACCGAGCCGGACTCTTACAGTCCGACCGAGTGAGTACGATGCGGCCGCATGCTGCCGGACTCGATTCGGTCGGACTCCCATTGAAGTCAATGGGAGCCGGTCGTACGACGCATACATGGGCTCCCAGTGACTCAATGGGTACGTTGCAAACAAGTGCGCCCCCTACAGTGTGTTCGCGTCGGTGCAACTCGCACCGTACATGCATGTTTAGGGGGGACCCTTGGGTCCCCCCTGTGTTCGACTCGTCCGGCTATGGGTGCAGGGGGGTCCGGCACGGACCCCCCAAGTCTGGCTCCGGGAGCTTTTTCGAGCCAGACGCTCCGACTCGATCCGGCTGTCCGACGCGTCTATCGTACTCGCTCGGTCGGATAACGTCTCCATTGCGTGGTGCGATTCGTTTCCGTACGAGTCGGTCGGAGCGGTTCGGATCCGGAAATGGTCGGTCGGAACACACGCGTACATTCGCATCGTACTCGCTCGGTCGGACAGCTATACGAGTCGGTCGGAAAATACGCGTTCGGCTCGTATTTTTTCCGGACGAATAGTATTCGGTGCGCTTCCGGCCGAGATCGGAATCGGCCCCATAGAATTTGATTGCTTCAACCAGAAAAACTTTAATCAGAAAAAATAATAAACTTCCACAAAGATCAAAGATTAGTACCATACTTCTCAGTAGTGTTAACACATTAAAATAAAAGCACATATATAACACTCTATAATGCTCGCTCTAGTATAAATGTTCAAAGTTCAACACTGATAACAACATTAAAATGATCATGCTTGTTTTCAAGATAAAATGCATGTTCTGTTGTTGAATGCAGATTGAAGCTTGCGGGATAAGTCAACCAATCCATGGAGTCACCGACTTTTGTGCGAATGACGATGTCACAACTCAATAGTTTTGCTGTGGCCATGATCTCGGCATCCGTTGCCCAGACTCTATCACGAGAGATACCAGAGGTGTTTACATATTCATTCAAATCTTGGTTCAAGTAGTCCTGCGTCATCTTTCAGATGGGGCATATTCTGGCCTGGTGGGGTATGGTCTGGCCCAGTCTATTTTAAACCCCCGGGTATAGTTTAGCCTAGGACACTTTATCCCCCTGGGTATACTCTGGCCTGGGCCAAACTATACCCGGGTTTAATCTGGGTAGGGGTATTTTTGGCCTGCTACACCTGTAGTCGTAAAGTTATATATAAGCAGGGAGCTGCAAAGCCACAGAAACACACCAGTCAACTGTTACCACATCAAAAGGGCAACTGAGAGGACGTGTTCTTCAGCCAACACCAGTAGGTATACACTCTAACTTGTAATGCAGGCCAATGCTCAAACTAGTACCGAAAAATAAAACTACAAGTCCCAGCATGCTTAGTGCTGTTGGTTGAAAAACAGGACTGGCTGAAAGTCACACTCAGGACAAGGTCCTATCGATAATCAGTGCTTGGGACTGTGTATCTGTGTGGCATGCTGGCCCAATCAATTTATATATTTTTGCTTGCAACACAATCTAAAAGCAACTCAGGCCAATATTTTCTGGACCGACTACTACAACTGCCCATGTAGTGGCATTGTCATATTATTTATTATTACAGTCAGTTTCAACTGTTTACCATTCTTCGAATGTGGCCTCTGAAAAAACATCACAGACATTAAGTAAGGGCAACCTACCTTGATCACCAAAAATGAATAGTAATATGCTACATAAAGGTATGGCTACAGAACATTTGTATCCTGAGCAGCTTCCTAGAACTAGTTTGTTTGAAATCAGAGATCCTGACTGCGAGGTGTCGCATATTGAGCAGAATTATAAATAATTTGCTCAGCACTCCTGAAATACCAGCACACTGCTCATCATATTATTAGCTGTATGATAGAGTAGCACTCTGTATGACCTATAATCCTTGGTGTTGTTTTCCCCCGACATTTTGCGTTCTAGCCTCTTGTTTTTGCAGACTTTGTTTTTGCTGGCCATATGATTCTGCACACTTTACCACTGCTAACCAGTGCTAAAGTGCTTGTGCTCTCTCTTTAAAATATGGTAACATTGGCTTGCACCCAATTGACATACTTAATTTACCTCTAAGATCCCCAGTAAAGTGGTACTATATGTACCCAGGAATTGTAATTTAAAGGCCTCTTTAATGGTAAAGTTGGATTTTAGGTCACAATTCTGAAAATGCCACTTAAAAGTTTGCATTTTCTTGTCGTAACCATTTGGTGCGTGCAGCCTGTTTACTGGGTCACATGACTAGGTGTAGCTGGCAGTTGGTCTTTGTGTAATGCTCTCAGACAGTGAAACAAAGGGCCATAGGGTTTGACAGAGTGGGCCATCTCTGACTTGATAGGGGGAGGAGCCATCACCTACCACACTTGCACATCACAAAGGCTTTGAAACTAGACTATGGTGACCCAAGACAATCTGAGGCCAGGTCAGGGAGGCAAGAAATTCCAAGCACCTCTGGAGGTGGAAACATCAGCTATAACTATTGGACCATCAGATCCAATTCTTCAGTACACATCTGAACCTGTAGAAGACTCAGAAGAAGGACTGCTATGCTGCTTTGCTGCAGGAAGGACTGCCTCTATGCTGCCTCCTGCTTGAGTGAGAAGGACTGGATCTGCTTATGAACCCAGGATCACCAGAGTGACTCCAAAGCCTAGTTGGCTGGCCTCCTGATCACAGCCTCAGGGACAGAACATGCTGTAACAACTTTGTACCCAGCATCAGGACTCTGCTAGCTGTAAGTCCTGCCCTCCCAAGTAGTGCCACCCCAGTCATGGACCCTTGGAAGTGTGCCTGACGGTGCTCTGCCAGCACAGCAGTGGTCCATACAGAACCGACACAGCGTGACACATCGCCTCCCAAAACTCTGCATCGAATCAGCAGCACGATGCATCACCTCACAAATATCAGCATCGGAACCGCTGCGCAACGCATCCCAGAAGCAGGACTTTGCTTCGAAGCCCACGTCCTCCACGAACAGCTGCTGTGCAAGGTATCCTCGATGCAGGTTCTTGGAATCGCAAGCCCCTCGTCGATGGCATACTCAACGATGATGCAGGACTCCACATTGCAAGCTCAGTAACTTCTTTGGAACCAGCCTCTGCGTGATGCATCTTTGATGCAGGACTTCGCATCAATTTACTCTTGTTCTAACTAACTTTGTCCCTGTATTCGCTCGCGCTCCATCGCAGTCGGCCTGAACTTGTGACTTTGTCCTGGTCCAGCGTGACCAGACAACCACAGTTGGTACTTTGTGCTTCAAGGCACTACTTTTTACCTAAAACCTTTAAATTGCATATCTCTGGTTCCACTTATTGAATTTTTATCGTTTTGGTCTCAAATACTTTATTAAAACGTACTCTGTTTTTCTAAATAGGTGTGAGATTTTTCTTGTTTTGTGTTTTCACTTTATTACAGTTCGAAGTGCTGCATAAATACTTTACACATTGCCTCTAAGTTAGGCTTGACTGCTTTTGTGCCAAGCTACCAGACTGTTGAGCACAAGTTAATTTGGGGTTTGCTTGTGTTTCACCCTGATGGAGATTGTGGTGGCTGTTTGAGTAAGGTTTCAACCCCCTCAACCAGTAACCCAATTTCAAACACCCCCCAATTAAGTGGACCTAGTCAAAAGTTACTTAGATCTTCGATGTCTATGGTCTGTTCACTAGTTTTTTTTCCTGGTTTCCGATAGCAAATGGGCATGTTCTTAAACAAACATAGAAGTGTTGCTTTCAAGAAATGCGAAGGTTTCCAAAAACACAAGTGCTTGTTTGCAACTGATGGAAGGTGGTAGTAGTGGCCATAGGCAGATATTAAAAGTCATAATTTCTAAGCTGCCTCATTTGCATGTGCAAAATGTGACTCGAAATTTGAAATGAAAACATAATATTATTTTCGTTTTACATCATTATTGTATCATGGAATCGAGCTGCAAAGGGGGTAGAAGTACTGGCTGAGTTCCAGAGGTATCCCACAGGTCTAAAATAAAATTAAGCATCGGGAAAGCCAATAGGTCTCACCTTTTGGCTTTGCCAAGGCTTTTTTGTGAAAGCTATTCAGCATTGGAAAAAAGGAAAATAGAAAAGGGTATTGCCGATGCTGAACAGCATTGGCATTAGAAAAAGACGCCACGCATGTGATGCTGTGGTGTACCCATTTTCAGAAAGTTGGGGACTGGTACCAAATTGCAACCAATGGGCCCTTCTACATAGACAAAAAATATAAAAGCATGATCGGGAGAAGAGGGAAAGCAAGAGGAGTGGGGATCTAGGTGGGGGAGCAAGTAAATTCTGACAAGTGGCGGTCATGAGCAGGGAGGCACGGGCATACAATGGAGGGGGGGGTTATTAAAAGAAAAGCCCAGTAGGATGGGAAGGGTCAGGAAAGCAACTCAGAGAGCACAATCGGGGGCAGAATGTGAAAGGGGGAAGCAAATCACGAGGGGGGTGAGGGGCAACAAAACACATGCCCACCCAAGGAATGCTGAAATCAAACGGAAAATGTAGTTCCCTGATGTGAGCCATGGAAGTTTACAAGTCATCCAATAACAAAGAATGGTAAAAAGGCCATGGCCCAGAACGGGAAGGGGAAAGAAAGCCATCGATTAGGAAGCAAGCAAATGATACTAACAAGAGAACCAATGACAAGCAATGGGCTGACCCAAAGTCCATTATAAGGTCCACAATAGCTCTTCTACAAAAGACAACTAAAGCAGTCGGTGAGCAAAACCTAAAAAAACAGGCTTCACAGGCATTTGTACTGCAGCCAACATAGGCCCTGATTATGATCTATGGGGTAAATTCCAATCCTAGTGCAAACCCCTATTAGTGCAGGGGTCAGAAAGTTGTTATTTGGGAAAAACACTGCAACTTGGCAAATTTCCACTGGTGTATTGTGGCAGGGCAGACATTCTGAAATTTACCAGATGAAAACATATGATATGTACTGAAGTGACAATTTGATGAGAACAGCGCCAAATTCCACATGTAATTCCTCATTTCCAGAGGAAGACTCAGCTTAGAGGTATTTATCACACCTAGTATATACCATACCCCATGGTGTCTGCACTTAATTAGTGTGCTAAACATCCACTCTTTCCTGGCCCATTCATGATCAAGCCATAGTTGAGTGGTTCATTGTAGTCCTACTTCTCTTGCATCGCCTGCCATTGTAGTGCTTTCACCACCAATTCCATAACAACAACTGCTCAGCCACAGTGCCAGCCTCCACCACACTACTCAAACTTTATGGCAGTGATTCATTGCTTTTTAAATGCTATAATTATAAGGTATTGAAGAGCTCCAACACTTCCAATTGGAGATTACCGCTGTGAAGTGTCAGCTCTTACTCTCCATTTCAATCACGCCCACAAACACTTTGGAGCATATTTACAAGGGCATGGAAGAGCGTGGCATTAAGCACAAAATGCTAACGCCATGCTCCGCCGTTCCCAAAATGCAGGGATGAGCTGTATTTACAAAAATACGGCACATCCTTGTGTTTTCCTTAGCGCTGGCGCTAAATTAAGCTGTTTAGCGCCAACGCAGGCACCCTTGCACAACAGTGCAAGGGTGCCTGCGTTGAGGAGAAGGATTGTTTAAGTGCAGGAAGGTGTCCCTTCCTGCACATAAACAATCACAAATGGCGATTTGAATCTTTGTGCAGCACACATAGAAGTTGCAAATCATAATTCTTTTTAATGATTGTTCATGTGCAGGAAGGGACACCTTCCTGCACATAAACAATCATTCATGGCGTTATGCTGTTTCTATGTGTGCTGCACAATGCACCACACATAGTAACAGGAAAAACAAGGAGAAATAAAGCATTTCTCCTCGTTTCGCCATGTTAAGACCAGGTTTTCTCTGGTCTTAATTTTGGCACTGCCTCCTATTTCCTCCACCCTTTTAAATAGGGGGAGCATCAAAATCAATGGGTTTTGCGGTGGAACGCCGACTGCAACACCCATTGCCCACCCATTTCACCATAAGTATAGCATGAAAGGGGGCCTTATTTACAAGGCACCATTAAGCCACGTTAAGTGGCTTAACATCACCTTGTAAATGAGGCAAAGCCCCTATCGCCACAGGAACATCGTTAAAAGTGACGTTCCTGTGGCAATAGGCGTTTCTAAATATGCCCCTGTGTGTTTTCACTTTATCGAGGCATACGCCATACAATCCCTCCAGTGCTTCATTTGTAAAAATGAATAAATAAGTGCAAGGACCAAAGTTTTTCTAAAGTATCTGTTGCCTGCACTGCGTATACTAGCATTGCCAAGCACCAAGTCTTACTAGACTTGATTCCACCTCATGCCTCGTTTGTCCACCACCCTACGCTTCATGCTGCTTTATCTTAATCGTGGAGGTTTTTTTCAGCTCTAATTTCACCCACTGCCACTGTTGCCTATCTTTTCCTGCCTCTTTTTTGTCTCATCTGCTCAGTAGCGGCTCCTCCGCTAAGGCGGAGAAGCGTCGCCCCACTGCTCGTTGAGCAGTGGAAAAAAATAAAATTATAATAAGAAGTTATCATTTTATTTTCCCTTGCAAATCCAGGCAAGGCGGCGTTGGCTCGCTGTAGAGAGAGCAGGAGTGGTTTGCACTCCCTCCCTACATGTGCATGACGCTTTTCCCGGCCCTCTAGGGCCGGCCAAACATTCATGCATAATTGGCATGTTCTGCATTGGGCTGTGTTGCACAGCCCCGTGGAGAACATGCCCAGCCTCCCCAGGCACTGCCTGAGCAGCCAAACAGGCTGCTCAGACCAATCACGATGCTGTTCCTGCAGCATCGTGATTGGCTGGCAAAGTCTGGAAGCCTGGGTTCTTCCGGTGCAGGCAGCAGCCGGGAAGAAGACAAGAAGACAGAGGAGAGGCGTGTGGCGGAGGCGGCGGCGGAGCAGGTTAGTTTATTTATTTATTTTTCATCTTTTTATCCCTCCCGCCGCACCACCCCGTTCGGAGGCAGCCGCCACTGCATCTGCCTATCTCTCACTTTCTGTGGATCAAATTTTGATGATGAAAAATAAGTCACAGACCCCAAAAATGAATGCTGGCGCCCACAACCTGCAGCAGCCGGCACAAATTCCATCTCCCTGAGTGGCATGCAGTATGAAGGACTTAAACTGAGCAGGCACACCAACTTATTGTGTAAACAGATCTTACAGCAGATGAATCCAAGCCAGTGGCGTAACACAGGCCCCCGCAGTCCCCGCGGTGCGGGGGGCCCCCAAGCTCGAGGGGGCCCCCTCAGCACAATACTCGGTCCGGAGAGCTCCTGATTTAGTCCGGATGGGGCCCTCCGTGCATGTTGCAGGGGGGCCCCTCAAGTTTCGTTACGCCAGTGATCCAAGCTCAACTTACATACTATAGTCATAGGGCCTGATTCACAGAACTAACTTACGTCAAAATCCTAAACTTACAACAATTTTGGTATTCACAGAATGAACTTACACATTTGGGTATTCACAGAATGAACTTACACATTTGGGTATTCACAGAATGAACTTACACATTTGGGTATTCACAGAATGAACTTACAACAATTTTGGTATTCATAGAATGAACTTACACATTTGGGTATTCACAGAATGAACTTACAACAATTTTGGTATTCACAGAATGAACTTACACATTTGGGTATTCACAGAATGAACTTACAACAATTTTGGTATTCACAGAATTAACTTACTCATTTTGGTATTCACAGAAGGCACTTACTCATCAATGAGTAAGTGCCTTCTGTGAATACCAAAATGTGTAAGTTACACAAAATGTGTAAGTTACACAAAATGTGTAAGTTACACAAAATGTGTAAGTGTCTTCTGTGAATACCAAAATGAGTAAGTTCATTCTGTGAATACCAAAATGGTAGTAAGTTTAGGATTTTGTCGTAAGTTAGTTCTGTGAATCGGGCCCATAGCTTTTGCTTACAACTTAAGTGTTTTGTAGGCTGTGCCGCACATGAGCAGGCAGTACACCAAAAACACATTAGTAGTAAATGTGTTGCTTATACAGAGAGTCCAGGCACAATTATAAATTGTGTCTTGTCTTTTAACTAGCAACGGAGGACTATAAAACACTGGGCAACAGCAAAGCACTGCTCAATACTTAAAAGAAATATTTATCCTCTTGAGTGGTGACAAATAAATGAAAAGTGCTTTATTAGCCTTGGGCACTAAACAAATACCACTTCAAGGCTTTGTTGACTGTGGTCTGGGGGAGGTTGCTATCCAGTGTGCTCATAAAACAAGAAGCCACTAGACAGGCAAACAAAAAAACATCTGATGGTTTCAGCACAATGCCTTATGATAAAGGCACCAATGACTTCATGCACAAGTTCTGAACCACAAAGGGTGACCCACTCACTCCAGGACATGATAGACACTGTTACTAGCCCTGAATATTTCACCTACAAATCATTGTTTTCAGAACTTATGCCTAATTAGTTCAATGGAAGCAAAACAAGACTCAGAATTCATCACGTTGTTACACATATGTCCAAGACTGTAAAGAGTGTCCTTATTAACGTGAAGAGGGTTTGTCACCCTGGTTCAACACCACCTCCAAACACTGTGACTATCAAGCTTGCTCTGAAAAGGGGTACTAGAGGGGTTGTAAACTGTTACTTCCTTTCACGATTATATTTATAATAATCGCTAGGATGTGGCAGATGAAATAATCAACGGTGATCATGCCCTCTTGACTCTTTTTTGCACCGAGTAAATGACAAGAGGTGGGTGAGACTTGGCTCTTGCCTGACTCTGACTGAAAGTCTAGCTCAGTCGTTCGTCCCCTAGGACTGGCGAGCCACAATACAGACAAAAGCTGTTATCCACTTTTCTTGAACAATTTTTATTTTTAAGAAATGCCACTCAATACAGTGATATCATCGAATTTACTCAACCAAAACACAAAAAAATGAAAACGCAACTTTTTAACTTAAAAGATTCTTGATCATATTTTTACATGACTTTTGTTGCAAGATTTTAATGTAAAATATTTTGATGACTCGGTTTGCACTTCGGGACTTAGAGTCAAGCTAGACCACTGTCTCTCTCTTGTCTCCCGCTATCAAGTCTGCTGGCCTGCCCATCTCTACATATCACATTGTAAGCCTAATTATGTAAAACAAATTATATATATATATATATATATATCCACTGAAAAAACCATAGGTTTCAGGCACGTTATAGTTAGAAATTAGCATTTAAAAAACCTTAGAAATACACTGAAAAAACCATAGGTTTCAGGGACGTTATAGTTAGTTGGACATTTCACTCGTACAAAACCAGTAAAAATTCCGCCGTTATAGTTAGTTCAGCTAACTATAACTCGTGCCCCCGCAATGCACTGCTGATGACGTCACATATTACATCATTCATGACATGGTCAGTGACATCACTGATGACATCACTGATGACATCTCAAATGACATCACTGATGACATCATCCAGTGACTGTGTGTTTCTATAAAGTTTAAATATGTTTTATATATATGCCAAGGTGTATTGAAGAATGAGTGGGTGTATAAGTGTCTGGATGGAAGATTTAGTAGGTGCGTGACTGACTGTATAAGTGAGTGATTAAATGTGTCTTACTGAATGCATGGGTTAGTGACTAAACTGTGTGAATGTCTGTATTAGTCTGTCTGTTGTTGTGTAAGCTGCTGCATGGGTTGGTGACTAGCTACATGAGTGTCTATATGGGTTATTGATTGGTTGCCTGAGTATTTGTATGGGTGCCTGAGTGTATGTGTGCGTGGGTGGGAGGTGTGTGACTCTGGGCATAGATGTGTGAGTGGTTGATTCACTGGGTGTATGGGTTCAAGAGTGCATGTGGAAACAGCTGTATGGGTGGGTGAATGTGTGTATGGGTGTGTTGGTGAGTGAATGGATGTCTCAGTGGTACATGTCCAAGTAACTACATATCTAAAAGGCAGTGTATGTGAGAGTTGGAGTATATAAATGACTATACGTGAGAGTCAGTGATTGTGAGAGTGGCTGTATGGATGAGTGTGTACTTGTATCAGTGATTGTATAAGAGAGTAAGTATGCATTAGTATCTGTATGAATAAGTGAGGTGGTGTGTGTATAACTGTATAGGTGAGTAAATGGAAGTGTGATTGATTCTTTGCATGACTGACTAGGTGTGTGAGTAACTCTGGATAAGTGGCGGTGTGTGAGTGTCTGTATAGGTGTATGAGTGCATATGATAGTGTTGTATTGATGAGTGACTGTATGTATTTATTTATTTATTTATTTTATTTTATTTATTTATTTGAGTTTTATATAGCGCTGGCTAGACCCGGAGGTATCAGAGCGCTTTACATAAGGTTCCACAAAATTACATCAATTACAAGTTACATCAGTTACAAGAGAACATTTCAAGAGCTTAGAAGGGTAAGGGGGTAGGGTAAGGTATAGGAGGGAGAAAGGATGGAGATAGGATGGATGGAGAGATGAAGGAGAGTCTGCCCAAAGTCCGGCTGGGTAGGTGACGGCCGAGGGGGAAGTCCACAGCCCATCTCCTCTATAGCTAACAGGTAGCTCCATCGGGCATCAGTCAAGCGGCTAGGTCTCAAAGAGAAAACAATTAGAGAGCAAAGAGGAGGGATAAATGGAGCATAAAGGAGAAAGTGGGTGGAGTAAAGGGGTATGAGGGAGAGTACGATGGAGAGACGAAGTAAGGTCTGCCCAATGTCCGGCTGGGTAGGTGACGGCCGAAGGGGTAGTCCACAGCCCATCTCCTCTATAGCTATCAAGTAGCTCCACCGAGCATCGGCCAAAAAGATAGGTCTCCACGGTCAGAGGCAGGTTCACAGATTCGGTATCCTGAAGGGTAGGCCGGATGGGGGATGTGTACGAGGTCTGGACGAAGTCCGTTTTTTTCTCAAGGAGTAGCACGACGTGGTAGGGAACACTGTGGCAGTCATCTTGGGGTCAGGCAGTCCCAATGATTTTAAACAAGTGATCCAAGCTCCCACAGGAAGGAGATCAGCTCCGCTACTGCCCGCGAGGATAACACCTCATTAGAGACGCGCCCCCGGCCATCAGCTAATCCGGGCTGTTAGTAGAGAAGGGTCACCTTTTTCGGTGGCATAAGGGCACCTCAGAGGACTCCCCCTGCCAACACAGGTCGATTCCCCTCAATGAATTGCTGCAATGCACGGAGTAGTTTTACATTGCCGACCATCCCCTGAGCTAAGGTTTGGGCTATAGAGTCCTGTAATGACTGCAGGCTGCGCACGTCGTCGAGTTGTCACACTCACTGGGGGGGGGGGAGTGTGCTCACCCAGCCAAGAGATAGCATAGAAGTTAAGGACACTATATGATTGTGCTTCCGCCTTCATTCCCAGTATGTTGCTGTGCATCTTCAACTGGAGCTCTGGTTCTCCACTGTATCTCGGTGTTACTTCCCAGACGCCATCTTGGAGTCAGGCAAAGGTTCCCATCAGACGGTCACTGCTCCTCCAACTTTGCATGCACTGCTCCAAAGTAGAATGCCATCTGGGCACCTGCAAATCCTAGTCACATTTGCACGACCCCCACTCAGCCATTCCATGCCTCTACTGCTGGTAGACCGTCATCACAGGGCCGCCATTTTAAGGTCAGGCAGGCTAGTGTAATCCCCTCATGGGCTTCGTAAAATCAGGCCCCGGTATCAGCAGGTCTATTTTGGAGGGGGGATGTCGTCTGTACTCTCTGGAGGGGTCAGTCCTCCACCCCCTGTCACAGGCGGGACAAGCGGGAGCCCCCGCAGCCCCCGGGCCTTCCACAACACACGGAGACCCCGCCGCCGCTACAAGCAGTATCGCCGGGTACAGGACCCCTGCCAGGCTCACCTCCGATGCGGCATCCAGCCTCCCTGGGGATCCTCAGTGCTCCGCCGTCACTCCAAACACTGCCACGGGTCTTCCAAGACGCCCCCGTAACGGGCCTTTCACCTACGCCCTCACTGCCGCCATCTTGCTGTAACGGCTGACTCTGGTCCGGAGCCCGATCCACGGCAATCTTCACCACTGCGGCATATCCTCCGCAGCGCTGACCGCTCCGCTGACTCCTTCACTCTCGCTGGCACCACTCAGGTATTTTTAGGTTCGCTATCGCTATGGATGCGTTCTCCGTTCGGTGTCGGTCCCAAGAGCCGGAGTGGATCACGTCCACCCGGCCATCTTGCCTGGCCATCTGTATGAGTGACTGTATGGGTGAATGAGTGGATGTGTGTGTAGACCTAGGAATCAGTGAGTGTGTATGTAGTAACTGGTATTGGTGTGTCTATGGTTTCGAAAATGGTAGCCTGTATTTTAGAGTGGGTGTATCAAAGGTTATATTAGGGTGTGAGGAGGTGCATCAGATTTTCACGTGGATGACCATGTCACAAGATGGCTGCCAACACTTCCTGGTTTGGAGTGTTGGCAGCCAATCAGAGTGAAGCTCGTGCCCGGGAGGGTTCGCGACTCCTCCTTGGTGCTCAGATATCGATATTTTTCTAATTTCTCAGGAACTACTGAACGGATTTACACCATTAAACTTCTGAACCAAGGGCTACCTTTTTGCCGAATTTGGTGTAATTCCTTTCAGCAGTTCGGGCTGTAACCTGTTTCAAAATTCCTATGGAAATTAACATGGGGAAGATGCGTTTTGGGACCCCTTTTTTCTCGGCCCCCGCTTGACGAATCACTTCAAAACTTTCAAGACAGGAGCTGACCGGAGCGCCCCACTAGTTTTGAAAATTTCACGAAGATTCGTCAAACGGCGCCAAAGATATTGGCAAAAGAAAAAACGCTATTTGAATAGAAACGAGGTCCTAACTATAACTACCTACTGGCAACCGCCAGTAGGTAATATATATATATATATCTCAATACACAAATTTTAGTAAGCTACACTGAGCTATAAAGTGTCCCCACCCCGTGACCCTTCCCATCATATATATACATATATAATGGAAAGGGTCACTTGGAGGGACACTTTAACTCTCTGGGGCAGATTTACAACTTCTGGCGCATCCCTGCAAATCAGCAGGGATTTGCCAGAATAGATGCGACACGCAATTCTCTCCTTGCGCCACCACGGATGCGCCGCATTTACAATGCGGCGCACCGTGGCGCAAGGAAAGGCCGATGCGTGTCGCATCCTGTGGCGTAAGGGCGGCGCATTGCTGGAGTCGTGTCGCAAGCGCGACGTGGCTCCAGCAATGCACAGGGGCCGCCCATACCTAATGTGGTGCATCACTCCTTACGCCTGCTTGAAGCAGGCGTAAGGATTTGTCGCAGCGGCGTCGGAAAAGTGACGCAGTGAAATCTTGTAGATTTCACTGAGTCACTTTTACGAGGCTTTCCTGCGATGGAACGCCCACCCTGCGAGGGAACGCCCACATGAAACCTGACGCAGGTTTCATGTGGCGCAGGACTTTACAACGTGACGCATCTCCCTAGATGCGTCACGTTGTAAATAATGCGCAATGTGGCGCATGGTTTGCGTCGCCGCTGCGCAACGGCGGCGCAAAAGTGGCGCAAGGGGCTTGTAAATCTGCCCCTCTGTATAGGTTACTAATATGTGTATGTTCCTAATAACCATATTTTCCATTTAGAAAACTAGGGTTAGAGGTTTTGGCCTCAGATGGAAGTCTCCTGTGTTGGCCTGAAAAAGTCTAGGCTTGGATGCTTGAGAAAGGCCGTCCCAGGAGGTGTACAGGAGCTCTGATTGATAGGTGGGTGCGAATTCAGTGGGTAAGAGCAAGAAGGAACGCTGAAGGACCTGGCATCAGAGTGGTTTCTGTGCACAGTGTTCACTGCTAAATATGGTCGTAGCTCTGTTTGTGCGTTATTTTTTTGCTTAGGGTAACTGGCTTGTTAGCCGGGTAATAGAAAAATACATTGTCGCCCCAATAGCACTTCCTTCTTAAAGTATGCACCAGTACTTTATTCTCCAAAGTCCATATTCACTGTGTGGGGGGGCACGAGGGGTTGTATAGGTGGTGCCAGTCAGCATACTGAATAAACCATCTTCTTAGCTGGCAGAACTTGGCCCCTGAGCTCACATTCTCAGAAAAGTGGACAGGAAGTGACTGGCAGGGAAAGTGAATTTTACTCCTTCAGTCCGTAATCAGTGGCGGTCGGCATGGGTCACGGGTGGCGGGGCGGGTGCGGGAGGTCACAGGGTGGGATCACGGGGTGTGACGGGGGTGTCGGATGGGGGTAATAAAAGAAAACTTACCTTGAGGCCGGGTCCCGTGTCTCTGCTCCTGATCTCCTGCCTCCGACTCCAGGAACAGGAAGCAGGCAGCCAGGCTCTCTCTCCAGCGTTGTGATTGGTCTGAGCGCCGTGACACCTTCTTCAGGACAAAAACATATATAACTTCTCCTCTCCTACGTGTTTTTCATAAGACCTAATTAAGACTTGTTGTTGCTCCTATTCTGGGAAAGCACCTGTCTGTGTGGATATAGGAACACTTATAGTTATTATTGTGTAATCACAGATGACATAATGTATTGTTTTAAAAAATATATATGTTGTGTGAATTTCATGGAAAAACGGATTATAGTTTTTTTTTTCTAAATTAGGTCTTATGAAAAACACGTAGGAGAGAAATTATATATGTTTTTGTCCTGAAGAAGGTGGTTCCATTAGTCTTAACCCACCGAAACGCGTTGACGCCTTGTTTGTGGTTAAATTCGTACTATAAAAACTACATTCTGACAAAGAACTGGTTTCTGGCTGCATGTTGGTTTTATGTACTCTTACGAATTAACGTTCTGATGACAAATGCGATTGTCTTTTTAGAGTCCTTTCCGACTTTTATATCATCAAATTTGTCTGTTTTATGTTTTTATATCATTAAATCTGTCTGACTTATGTGTTTTAGACTTTTTAATACTTAATATGATGTACATGTGATTGAAGGCTTTTATTAAATTGAGTTTATCCTACAAATCTGTGCTTCTGTTGGGTTTGGTTCCACGTATGTGAGTAGATGTGGAGTGGTTGCAAGATAAGCACATCCAAAGGGAATTATACATTTGACATTTATGACTCAACTGTGCCAAAAACATCACATTGTTTCTCAGTTGCCATATCACTTGCAGTATCCTTGTTGACTGGCCACACAATACGAACAAGTGATGCAAGGGCCGTTACTTACCAAGGTAGTCGTTTTAATGTCAGTATGTCATGTAAAAGTTAGTGAATCTTTTGTCTACTCTTTTAACTTTACCAAAGGTTAGAACACTAGCTGGTGAGGCACATGTGATAAAGAGGACACATGGACTATATTGATTTACCATGGTGCAGTTGTCACTCAAGCAGCCCACACACAGCCACATGCATTGATAAATTTGTTTTAAACTATGCATTCTAGCAAATATTACAGCGTCTTTGTCCATTTTTCTTTTTAAAATGCTTTAGCAATTTGAAGTCCATTTATCCCTAAGAAATCATTCACCTATTTCTTGCTAAAGTTGAATGTTTACACTTCCCCACTACGTACTGACCCATATGTTTCTACATTTAAAGAGTCCGCCTAGTGAAACAATTTGTGGAAGCACATATAAGACAAGCTCCTTCACTTTAAATCTTCAAATCTATTCTGAAAGGACTGTCTATTAAACTTTTTCTCACATTTCTCACCCTGAAGATCTGATGATACTCTGCTGCAGGCCTACTGACTATTACTACTGTTAAGTGTTGAGCACAATTCTAGAAAACACTTCAATTACACTGCTATTTTGCCCAATATATCATATTCAATAACCTTGTTAGCTGTCCGTATTTACTATATCTTATTTTATTGCCACTAGTTCTGCTGCCCACAAATACCTATATCTTTTATATGCCCTGCTACTTCACTGCTTCAGACGACATGTACATACACTCTTCATTCCCTACCGTTTTACTGCTGCTGACTGCACATGCACATATCTTCTTGTGGCTTGCTACTCCACTGTTGCTGCATACAAATGTATATAGCCTTTATATGTTAAAATGTATGTATCTCGGGGCGTGGCTTGGACGGCAGAGCCGATGGCTGCCTGATCCCTTCGCTCTGTCGGAAGCGGGGAAGAAGCGATTGATTTCCGGAGTTTTAGGACGCGGCTGTGCCTCAGAGAATCCGGTTTCGATCCCTGGTGGAGCGCTGCTTCTGGGGATGTCGTCGCTGTCCTCTTTGGTCTGCAGTATGTGAAGATATCACTGTTGGCAACTTAGCAGAGAGCGGAGCCCCGTGGGCTTAAAATGGCGGAGCTCGTGCGTCACGCACTCGGAGATCTTTAAATGACCATCAGAATATTTGCACCCATACCAAACAGCGGATCGATGTGATTGACACCCGATCATATCCTCGTTGAGGTATTTGTACCTAATTAGCAAGATCTGTTGTGTTTGGCGATTGCGCTATTACGACGGCCTGACCCTAAAATGGCGGCTACAATTGACTTTATGCGGACAGTGTTTGGCTGAATTCGAGGGGGTTGAGCTGTGCGGAGCATGCAGGCGGGGACCCAACTAAATTGCAGTGTCTGAAGTGGGCGATAATGTGCAGCGATTTGGAGCGAGGGCCAATCCTAGCTGTCTGTCTCTCTACAGCTGATTGTGTCTGACCCTGTTATGACTGCCAGGAGAGGTCGATGTGAGCGCTGCTTCCTCGGCGAGTGATCCGAGCTGGGGATTCCCGGTCTGGCCTTCTATAAATAGCGTTTACTCCACGATGGCCTCGTGGACAAATGTTGTTTTAGACAAAGCTATCTGAGCCCAAGTGGATGCCGGAAAATTGCTGTTCAGTACCTTTGAAGGTTTTTAGTCCCAGTCTATTCCAGCAATGTGCTTATGATTGATTTCCTTCTCCTCTGTCACCTCAAGTTGTGGGGTACCTCGTTTACTTCTTGTGCAAGAATCTCATCGCTTGTTAAGTAATCTGGAGGAGTCCTACAGCAGTTTGCAAGAAACTTGAACATTATATATATTTCACCATTGTTCTGCTAGCAAGCATTTCATTAGCCAAATCTGATGTGCTCACCAGCTTATGATGTTCTATATGCTTCCCCTTGATCACTAACTGAGGCCAATTTAGGTTCTGTGTTTGGTTAGCGCATATTACGTACCATATAATTTACGTCTTATCTCAGTGCGTGCAATTTTTTCAGGCCAATTTTCGCCATTCACTTCTTACTTTGGTCCAGGAGATCTGGTTTTCTTTGTGGGTTGGTGCTTTGTTGAAGGGTAACGCCTACTTCATCGTTAGCGTTGGTAGTTTCAGCTCAAGTAGTTCTGCATCCTTTTCTCACAAGTTCGTCACAATGGCAGAAAAGGAGTCCAAAACCCACTTTAAAAGAAACAAAGGGGATCCCTCACCATCGGATTCACCCATCAAGGCCAAAGCTGACATTAATAGTACAATGGACATGATTCTCAAAAGATTAGCGGATGTGCATGATTTAGCGAAATCCACCAAACAAAATACAGACGCTATGCAGCTAGAACTAACGGCCATTCGGGCGGACATGAACACAATCAATTCTAAAATAGCATCCGCAGAACAAAGAATTAGTGATGTTGAGGATGTTTCTCTTCAATCTAGCAAAGAGTTAAAGTCTCTTTGGGATTTGACAGCCAATCTAAAAAGACAAACAGCTGAACTTGAAGATAGAAATAGGAGAGGCAACATTAGAATCCTAGGTGTTCCGGAAGGTTCAGAAGACTCCGCGGGTTCATGCATAGCCTTTCTGGAGGAATGGATTCCTCAGTTCACTGGTATAAAATTCTTAAATACTCTAGAGTTGGACCGGGCACACATAATTCCGACCTTTAATTCTTCTTCAAGGAAAACAACCCGACCGATCATCTGTAGGCCGCTGAGATTTCAACACTCTGAAGCCATCATCAGCTTTGCCCGTAAAAACTGTCAGCTTGTTTGGAATGGCCACAAAATAATATTCACGCAGGACTACTCTAAACCTACAGTGGACACTAGGAAAGGATTCCTCATCTTGCGCGACAAGCTAAGAGACAAAAATATCCAGTTCTCCTTTATTGGTCCGACCAAATTTAGGATCATAGATAATGGTAGACATCATTATTTCACGGACCCTAAAGACTTATCGAATTTTCTAGAAGGCCCACCCACCCAGGAAATGGATTTTGCTCAGTCCTTTTCCAACAAAAGGAAGTCACTTCCACATTCCGTTTAGAGCTTATTTCGCCACAATTGATGGTTCTGATACTTCGCATATGCCTTTATCTACCTCTGTTCATATGACTTGTGCCTTATGTTGTTTTTGCACAGGGCGTTGTTCCAAATTCTGATGTACTTGAGGGTAGTTTTTTGTTTTCCCATAGGGGTACTACATTGGGAGTAATCATAAATTATGCTGGGACTAGAAGGAGCTAGGTAGGTCAGGATTTAAAAACACGGTTTGGCCTCTTTAATTTAGAGGTTGACTTTTGCTGATATATACATTACTTTCTACTGTGTTTAAATTTTTTTTTTTTTAAAGTTGGGATTATAGCTTTCTCTTAGATATCTTCATTCTAAAGTTTGAGTTTGCCACTAACATATAATCCGTGTTTTCGTATGCTATACTCTGGAAGGGTTAATCATTAATTCTATTAGGATATGTAAATTCTCCGTTCGACAGATCGACGCTCCTGCCGTCGCACCTCCTATATTCGAGGTATGCAGGGAAGGGTGGGGAGGGAGGGGGAGTGGGGAGGGCAGTTGGGGATTTCCAGGGGTTACGGGATGTTATTGGATGTGATTTGATTTGTTCCTTGGGCATTCTCAGTTATTTTTTGCTTTCTTATTTCATTCTTATTCTTTCTTTGTTTCTGTCTTATATTTCTTTCTCATTATTCTTTCGGATATATATCAATATGTTTAAACTAGATCGCATATGTGTTGCTTACTTTATGAATATTGTTGGTGTTTTCATAGTGTTGGTGGTCAACATAAGGTATTTGTATGGATCTACTAGGTATTTTGTAACCAGTTTATTCGATATGCTGATTTCAACACATTCTAGGCATATCATATGTTTACTGCATTTAGCCTTTAATTGTAAATGTGATGGCTCATAATAGGTCACAGAATATTGCAGAGGATCTTCACATTGTCTCTTTAAATGTCAAAGGACTTAATCATCCAATTAAATGCCGTAAAATCTTTGATTATTTAGCCAAAACTAAAGGGGATATTATACTATTGCAAGAAACAAAGCTGTCTGGGGAAGATGTTGCTTTTATTAAACATAATTGGATTTCACAAGTGGCATGCTCACCAGCAGACCATAAACAAAAGGGTGTGATTACTCTAATAACGAGAAAAGCCAATGTTTCCCTAGTATCACAATCACATGATAGTGATGGTAGATTATTGGTCACTCATTTAAAGAAAGGAGAGGATCTTATTCATGTTGTAAACATATATGGTCCTAACATAGATGACCCAAAATATTGGGAGGGTATTTCAAACACTATAGAAAGTCTCCCCCAGGACGATCTCATCATAGTTGGTGGAGACTTCAACATCCCGTTAGATCCGATAATTGATAGACAATCTTCATGCCAATACCACGTCACAAGGTCGCACAGTATTGTCCGTAATTTATGTTCTAAATTTTATCTCAAAGATACCTGGCGTCTTCAGCACCCAGACTCCAGAGACTGTACTTTCTGTTCTGCCCCACATAATTCATATACTAGAGTAGATTACATCCTTGTATCCGGTCCATTTACACATTTAATTGAACATTCTGATATATCGCCCAAGTTAGTGTCTGATCATTCATGTATCAGTGTTAAATTGGCTGGCAGTCATAATGCCCCTTACCCAAAAGATGGCGTTTTAATAATGATGTTTTATCTGACCCTGAAGATAAAAAGAAAATTGAAGAGGCAATTACAGACTAACACAGGAACACAGGAAGTCCTCCCGGCGTCGCTCCTCTTGACGCCAACCCCTCTGCTCCCGGAATCTGCCACTACCTATGAAGCTTCCCAATACCAAACTTTTGAGCCTTCCACCCCCTTAGCATCCTCTCCTTCGCTTGACATTTCCACCTCATACTTAGCCACCCAAACCCTCTCTCCCCTCGCCTCTTCTGTTTCCCCTCCTTCTCCTGATACTCCTTCATCCCACTTGGCCTCCCATACCCTCTCTCCTCCTCTTGGCTCCTTCCTACTCAATCTTAACCACCCCCTTCCTCCCTCCCATTCCTCCCAGCCCCCTCACTCTGATCCCCCTGTAACGACCCCCCTGCACACTGTGCCCCTTCCTATTGACCCCCCTACTGCTCCACTAAGGACACCAATCTCCTGCAATCTAACTGACCTCCAATCCCTTAGACAAGATGGCACTCCATCTCACTCACCCCATGCCCCCTCTTCTTCTCATAGCTCCCATCTGGCCCCCGGATATACTGGCTCTCACACTCCAATTCTCCCTCAGTCTACCATCCGGAACACCCCTCACTACCCGCCACCGGGGTTTCCTCCACGTCCATTTCCTAGTCCTCTCTCCCCATCTAATTTAGTACATGCCCCTCTCCCTCCCGACCTCCTTTCCTCCTCACCTTCCTCGCTTGTCAATCATTCACTTCTCAACATAGAACTCCACCTCTCAATCCTGACGTCGGAACTTTCATCTCTCAGGAAAGACTTCAACACCCTCTTTGCTTCTAATCCCGCCAAGCATACCCATACCATAAGCGCCATACAAACTAACACTACATTCCCTCAACTAGGGAGTTCCACCCCTTGCGATATCTCCTTAGGTGGACCACCTCCTGGTAACTGTTTGCTTAGATCATCTCAAGCCTCAAGCGATCTCTCCTCCTCGGGCCCCCTGGACTCAAATAATACCTATCCCCCTACTGCCATGACTAGTGATTCTCCTACTCCTCACTCCGCTATTCCGGTGATCCTGGGGAGAAGCCGTATCCCTACCTCCCCAGGCTCGCCTAGACCTCCTCCGCAACTCACCACTATCCACTCTTGCTCCCCCCCTAAAAACAACCCTAAACCCCTCAACTGCATGCTGGTCAACTGTCGATCGGCTATACAACATGCAACAGAAATCTCGGAAACCATCCTTAGTGAAGACATTGACATTGCTTTTCTTACGGAAACCTGGCTCAAAGCTCACTCTTCACCTACTCTTGACCTGCTCACTCCCCCGGGTTACTCCATCCTCAGAAAAGACAGACCTGTCAAAATTGGAGGAGGCCTAGTCATTATCTATAAAGAAGAACTCCAACTCTCCCTTGCTCAGAACCCTGATTATGCCACGTTTGAATACATCTGAGCTGAACTTAAAGTTTATGGTTCCCCTCCTATTCGGTTACATAACATCTATCATCCACCCGGCGACCCTTTGCCCTTTGTGGAGGAATTGTCGGACCTTCTCTCCCTAACCTCGATCTCCAACTCTAAAAACCTCTTCCTCTGAGACTTTATTCACTGGAACAAAAAGGATGAGCCCTCGGTTAACATCCTCAAGGATCTACTCGACATTAATAACCTGAATCAACTATGCCATTCGCCAACACATTCCAAAGGGGCTACTCTCGACGCTATCATCACTAGCAAAGAACTGGCTTCCCTCTCCCACATTGTCCCCATTGACTGGTCTGACCACCTCCTCATCCTCTTCACCATTAATTGCGCCGCGCTTCCCCCTTCCCCTAAAAACATCAAACATAGGAAATTAACCAGAAATCTTCACCTTATTCCTCCAGGCGAGCTGGAAACTAAGATTAAAGCAAAACTTCAACTTACACTTCCCTCCCAAAATGCACTTGACCTTGCCGAACACTACAACAAATCCATCATCGAGGTCCTTGACCAAATCGCCCCAGTCAAACTTAAACTGCAAAAAAAATCACCGCCAAATCCTGGTTTAATGCTGAACTCAACAATGAGAGACGCTCGCTTAGACTGACCGAACGCATGTGGAGACAACACCCTTCCCCCTCAAATCTTGCTCTCCTCAGAGCCGCAAGGACTAATTACAAAAAGCACATCCTTAATGAGAAGGCCTCCTTCTTCCGCGCACAACTCGACCAGGCAAAAAATAGACCCAGGGAACTATTTAGCATCATCAAAAAACAAACAGCTTCGGCCCCCCCCAAATTGATGGCCTCTACCGAAAGATGTGAAGAAATTGCTAACTTCTTTTCCGAAAAATCTCCAAGATCGATCAATCCTTTAGCTTAACCCCCTCCACATTGCTCATCTCCCTCCATGACCTCCCCCCAAGTCTCCTTTCACGCCTTCGCCCCCCGACTCTGTTCATCTCCAACTTGCTGTCGCCCCTCCTGAACACTTCTTCGCCAACCCCCAGCAAAAAAATAATGCTTCTTGGCTTACCTTCCGCCCAGTTACAGAGCTTGAAGTCTTCAACATCATCTCCAAGCTCAAACCCTCCTCTCATACCATGGACCCTCTTCCCGCTAAACTTGTTCAAGACTTAAAACATATTATTGCACCATATTGGACCACCATCATCAACTCCTCCTTGGCCACGGGTTGTGTCCCGGTCTCCCTCCAACTTGGCCAAATCACTCCCATCCTTAAAAACACTACTGCCGACCCCAACGACCTCAACAACTTGCGTCCTATCTCTAATCTTCCGCTTCTATCTAAGGTCCTCGAAAAATGCGCCTTGCTACAATTGCACAAGCACATTGACTCTTACAACCTTTTGGACACATACCATTCAGGCTTTAGAAAGGGCTGCAGCACTGAAACTGCCATGCTCAACGTTATTGATGACATCCACCAATCCCTTGACAAGGGTGAGGCCTCCCTTCTCATTCTCCTTGACCTCTCTGCTGCTTTTGATACTGTTAACCACTCCGCCTTACTCAATACCCTCAAAGTTCGTTTCGGCTTCAATGGTCCTGTCCTCAAATGGTTCACCTCATTCCTTCAACACAGAACCCAACAAATTAAAATTAGCAATTGCCTCTCTAAACCCATTCCTGTCTCCTTGGGTGTTCCTCAGGGTTCTATTCCCTCACCTTCCCTATTCAACCTCTTCATGGAACCCCTCACCCTCATTCTTAAGCAAGCAGGAATTAACTTCCACCTCTATGCTGATGATACCCAACTTTACTACAAGATTAAATCCCAAGCTGACATTCTACACCTCAATGATGCCCTGACTAAGATTCTACACTGGTTCCATCACAATCACCTTAAACTCAACCCTAAAAAATGGAAATCATTCTCTTCGCTCCTAAAAACAACCGGCTCCCCATTCATCTATGGATCTCCGACCTTAAAGCTCTCAACTACTCTCTTTCCACTTCTAACTCAGTTAAATCTCTCGGAATTAACATTGACCAGAACCTCAGCCTTACTCACCACATAAAAAATTCTGCTAAAGAAGCGCTCTTCACTCTTCATCACCTCAAGAAAATTAAACCCTTTATTCCTGCTGATGACTTTAAATTAGTTGTTCAATCACTGGTATTGTCTAAATTGGACTATGGTAATGCCGCTCTCTCTGAAACACCGAAAGTCCACTTAGCACCAATCAAATCAGTCCTCAACCTCGCGGCCAGGCTTATTTCCGATTGTAGGCGGTTTGACCACATCTCCCCCGTCCTCAAAGGTCTCAAATGGCTTCCCATCGAAGGCAGATCCACTTACAAGACCGCTTGCATTACGCATAAAGCCTTGCATCTTCACACCCCATTGTATCTTTCAGATAAAATCCACAAAGCTGGCTGTGCTAGAGAAATGAGGAGCACCAATGCTCTCATACTAGTTCCTCCTTTGTTAAACAAGAAATCTACTCAGTCACGCTCCTTCTCCGGAAATGCGCCTACTATCTGGAACTCACTTCCTAAAGATCTTCGTTGCAACCCCTCCTACCTCAGCTTCAAAAAAGACCTCAAGCTGCACCTTCTCAATAAATACTGGGGTCCTTAATCACTGCCGCCTAGCATGGTGTCTCAACCTGCTCCCGACTGTACTATGTTTCCAGCCCCATTATTCCTGACTCACTACTCCCTCTCTACTCTTTTTTTTCATATATTTATAACCTCCCCCCTCTAGTTCTCCTATAATTACTGTCTACTCCCACATGCTTTCTCCTCTCCCATCACCCTCCTCAGTTCCCTCCTTCTTTTATATTCCCCCCCTCATCCTTTACTTCCCTCTCTAGTTGAATTATCCAATACTTGTTATGACCTAATTATTTTTATTATTTTTCTTGCCCATGTTATAATTGTCCTATGCATACTGTTCTTACTGTCCCGCATTTTATCTTTTTGTACAAATGTTATATTGAAATTGTTGTCCTCGCCTAACCATTGTAAAGCGCTCTGATACCCTCGGGTATAGCCAGCGCTATATAAAACCTTTTAAATAAATAAATAAAATATCTTCTGCATAATGATCTTACAGAAACTAACGTTAACACTCTTTGGGACGCATTGAAGGCAACCATCAGGGGGATAATTATTGAAATCAAAACAAAAATAAATAAAAAACTAAATTCTGAATTAATTCGACTAGAACAGGAAATTAAATCCCTAGAGTCCGCACATGCAACTTCGTTAAAAGATACTAATATTCTCAACCTCCTAACGCAAAAGAAATATGAATATAATAAAATTTTGAGTGAACGTGCGGGCGTATGGGTTAACAAATTCAAAGCCCTTAAACTTTCCAAAGCTAATAAAGCGGGTAAGCTGTTAGCTTCCTATCTTAAGCATACACAGAACCAAAACGTTATTTCGTCTATCAAAGACTCTCTTAACCAAACTCATACCAAACAAAAAGATATATTGAACACCTTTAAAACTTTTTATGAGGAATTGTATAAAAACAAGCAAGATTTTCAATTAGATGATTGTACTCAATATTTGAACAGACTGAATTTGCCCCAATTAAGCGAATCAGATAAATTAACTTTACGAAAACCAATCAGTGCGCTGGAAGTGACGAATTCGATTAAATCTTTGAAGGATAACAAGGCTCCGGGTCCTGATGGTTTTACTCCCACTTTTTATAAAACTTTTTCAGCCCAATTGCAGTCAACTATGCTGAAAGTATTTGATAATATAGCTACTACAGGACGAACGACTGACTCTATGACAGAAGCTAACATAATAGTTATACCTAAAGAAGGGAAGGATTCTCTAGTACCAAAGAACTATAGACCAATATCTCTCATCAATGTTGACTGTAAAATTTACGCAAAAATCTTAGCCACTAGACTTAATATTGTTCTCCCACATTTAATAAGTAACTCTCAAGTTGGCTTCCTTAAAAACCGTATGTCTAATGACAACACTCATTTGCTATGTCACGTTTTGGAAAACGCTGCGATTAAACAAATCCTACAGTTGCAATTACTCTGGACGCTGAAAAGGCCTTCGACAGGGTTTCATGGTCCTTTTTAAAACAATGTATGTATTCGTTTAACTTGGGGGAATCTTATATAAATATGGTTATGGCCCTATATGTATCGCCTTTGGCACGTATAGCGATTAACAGCTTGCTCTCGGAATCTTTTACTCTACAACAGGGCACCAGACAAGGCTGCCCTCTTTCACCATCTCTTTTTCTTTTAGCGTTGGAACCCTTAATTCAAGATATCAAGATGAACACAGATATAAAGGGGGTAGGGTTCAATGATTTTCATGTTAAACTGGCTGCTTACGCGGATGATATTTTAATAATAACTGAAGATCCGGGTCCTTCAATTAAAGCTTTGATGCTTACAATCGGGGACTATTCTGTACACTCAGAATATAAGCTTAATAGAGATAAATCGGAGGTAAAACCTCTAAATGTTCATTGTACCAAAGAAATTTTAGGTGACTCTGGATTGGCGTGGCAATCGGGATATATAAAATATTTAGGTATTGAATTTGGTAATAATATAATTGATACACTCCATCATAATGAAAAGATAACTTTGGACAAGGTTTCGAAACTACTTGATTCGTGGTCCCCAAAATTCATCACATGGTGGGGTAGAATAGAAACGATAAAGATGATGATTACGCCAATAATGAATTACCTTATTAATATGTTATCACTTACCCTGACTTAAGACTTTCACCATAAAATAGATATCCTTTTATCAAAATTTCTATGGCATGGCAAGATAGCTCGAATTGGTCTTAAAAAACTGAGGCTAGATAGATCCCTAGGTGGAGTTAACCTAGCCGACTTTAAAATATATCAATCAGCATTTTTGGCTAAGCAGGGTTCTTATTGGATATCGCCTCCTAATAACTATACCCCTGTGTGGTTAGTAGTTGAAAAATCTATTCTTGGTAAACTTAATCCCCTGGTTATGCTCACTTCTAATCAATTGCACCCAATTAGTTCCAAATCTATTTTAAAAAATACGAAAATGGCACTACTAAAGGTAGATAAGAAACTCGAATCAAGCATTAAGGGATCCAAGATGGAATCTTTATGGCATAATCGTAACATATTATATAAAGGGAAAAGTTTAAACTTTCATAATGGGATTAGTGAGGGTATATTCTTCCCCTATCAGCTAGAACACTCATCATATCCCTTTACGTTTGCTGAACTTCAATCCAGATACACCTTAGACAACATTGAATTTTATAACTTCTTAAAAATTAGAACGGCGCTGACTAAAGCCAAACTTCATAACTCGCCACCATCCCTACCAACTTTTGTGTCACAGATTAATAAATTGGGTCACCAAGTATCACATATCTACAAACTTCTTCGCCCCAAAGCTTCGAATCTCAACAAACATCTTATAGCTTTCTGGGAATTGCACACCTCTAACCCATTGCCCGAGTCTATTTGGCCTCAAGTATGGAGTATTACAACCCGGAACAAGATTTCCCCAGTATTGTCTCAAACAAAATTTTGGCTTCTTTATAAGGCATTTTGGACGCCGGCTTGGTTGCTTTCCCAGCATCTTCGGGATGATCCGATTTGCTGGAATTGTAATCAAGAAACTGGTGACCTAGCCCACCTTATATTACATTGCAAAGCTGTGAAGACCTTTTGGGACAAAGTTTTTGCTTTCATCTCACTGTTACTCAATTGTGAGTTCAAAAGAGAATTCTCCACTTTAACAACTGGTTTTTTAATGGTTGATACGCTTAATGACGCTGATAAAGCCCAATTAGACCTTTTATTCACGGCAGCCATAAAAATGGTTTTAACTAATTGGAAGGATACACATAAGGCCTCATATAAAGGGTGGATGAACTGGATTACTCATCTCAGGGGCGCGGATAATATTGCTCTGCAGAATTCTCCATGGAAATCCTCATCCAGAGTCATGTGGAATTCTTTAGATATTTACTTTGCCACACATAAACCACCGTGACCTGCTCAGGGGTAACTTATCTAAAAGGTTCTATTGAAGTTATTCTTTCATCCACAGTATACATTTTTCTTAATGATGCATAATTATTGTTTGATCACATTATGTTGCGTTCCTTATATGTTGGGGTAGAAGTCTCTTCCTTATGTACGGATCTGGTCATAATAACCAACCACAGTAGTAGACTCCACCATTGTTTTCTATAATCCTTGATGTCTAATTTCTTTCTCTTATTCTTCTTCTTTTGTTTTTTTCCCTTTCTTTCTGTCTCTTACTTTTTTCCTATTATTTTTTCACTATTATTATTTTTTCGTTCATTATTATCACTATTCATAAATTCATTAGGTTTATCTGTAATTTCACAATATTTTACTTTATATGGGTGCCCTATGTTCATATTTTAATGAAGTTTATATCTTTGGTTATTATTGTTAAGTTTTACGCGCTACCCAGTTGTAGCATCGTGTCAAGAGTGCAGTTTTGTATATGTTTGTTAAGTATACTTTACTTTGTTGATTATGGAAACTTAATAAAGTATTTGAAATAAAAAAAAAAATGTATGCATCTCACTCTTGTCTTACTACTGTACATACAATGCTGTACATTTTTGCCACCTCTACATTTTGGTCAAATCTTTCTCTCCTTTCATTGAATATTTGTTGTTAAGTCCTATGTTATTTTTTTCCAGGCCTAGCACAGCTCTACCAAAAACTTTTAAATGAACCCAATAAATAAAAGCAGAACTTCTGAAAATCATTTCACCAGTTTGCAGAAAATAAGACAGAAAGTATAGGGGCATATGTATCAAGCCATTTTCCCGTTCGCAAACAGGCCGATTCTCAGAATCGGCCCCTTTACTGAACGGGAAAAGGCCTTTTGGGATGTATCATCCCAAAAGGCCATCGTAAAATAGGCAATCGCAAAATTTGCGATTGCCTATTTTATGACTGCATTTAAGGAATCGCAAAGTGCGATTCCTTAAATGCAATGTAGAAGCACCCAAGTTGTGCGATTTTGGCGTAAGGAATCGCAAATTACCACCAACTTCAGGTTGGTGGTAATTTGCCATTCCTTTGAAAAATTCACTTTTTTGCATTTTTCTAAGTGCCATGTGGCGCACATACATGACCTTAGGGCATGTATGTGCGCCACATGTGCACACATGCACATTTCAGGGGTGCAACTAGTGTCCTTTTGGAACCCTTGCACCCTTGAAATTGCATGCGCAATTTGCGAGTACCTATTGGGTACTCGCAAATTGCGCATGCAATTTCCATTCATTCCTATAGGCCTCTTGGCCCATTGAAATGAATAGGAAGCCGTTCCTTAATTGCGACTCGCAATTAAGGAATAATAAGGAATCGCAAAATATTTGCTAATTTTTAATAACATCACGTTTTGCGATTCTCAAATAGCGATTCTCTAAAAATCGCTATTTGAGAATCGCAAAACCATTCTTTGATACATATGCCCCTAAATGTATTGCTTAAATATTGGTTGATAATCAAGACATGCTGCATGGTGACTGTGCAATTGCTCTGTGGTAATGTCTTAGTAGTATATTTAAAAATAAATCTTAAAAACAATTTTTTTTTTTTAGCTTTCCACTGTCACGAAAATCCACACTTTCTGGCGAGAGGGGAGAGGAGGCAAGCCTAAACAATACTTTAAGCGCTTTGTGCACTTTCCGTGCATGGAATCTTGTCTACGTTTGCCCATCCTGTGCTTTGTAATTAATAAACTAAACAACATTAAACTAAAATAAATCAAAGATTCTTTGATATGTGACATTTGCAAGCCTGACTTGTTTGCTCATTATTATTTCTTAGCAAGAGCTACCACTTCAACATTTTTAAAACAAATTAAGAAATTAAATTAATTGTGTCTGCCTTACATTTACATTTATAAAACTACGAAGTGGTGAGTGCTTTAGCCCACTCATTTCAAAGTATTGGATTACGGTTTTCTCTGTACAAGATTCCAATAATTTCACTGACCTGCACACAAGGTGGATTGGCTTGGGCTGTATATTACTACCTCAAATATCACCCCAACCTTCCACTAAGTAGAAGCATCTATGCTGACCTACTGCAACAACAACGAAGTATGCATGTAATTACATTAAATAACAAAGTTATTAAAAATGTTACAATTAAATAATAAATATGTACTATTTTTATATATTTTATATTAAATTATAATTATTTTTATTTCCAATATTTTGATTAATTTAATTTAGCATTATTTTCTTAGGGGGATTTAAGTCCCTACCTCCTTTGATTTCAACAGCAGGGTGTTGCAGTACCAGTGATTGGCCCTGTGTGGTGCTGGACGTCAGCTCTGTGGTGGAGTAATTTACGACAACTTTGGGTAGTGCGCTATAAAAATACTCATAACATTTGGGTGGCATGATCAGTGGCATTGCCTTGCGACAGAAGCAGGAGCAAACCAAACAGGCCATCTACCACCAGCAAACCTCAGTAGTACTGTCTAAATGTTGCGCTGGGGCCGATTCACGGATACTGCAAACATCAACAAGAAAATGGTAAAAACTGTCTATAGATCTGCTTGCACAAATCTTAAAGAAATCTGCAAGAAAAACAGGAATGGTAACGGTTTCTGTTAGTTACTTAAGTTTGCGTGGACCGGTGGGAGGTAAGCTGGACTATATTAACTTCTTCCTAAATATAAGGAAAGGCTATTGCCCTTATAGTCTCAGAGATCACATTAGAACAATTATGGGTGGCTTAGCAAAGGAAAAATAAATTTAGGCATATCCGGAAATGAGGATGACGCAGGTAGGTGTGGTAGTTGATAATGGTGTCTAGCAGTAGGAAACTACAGTTGCATACACGTACCATGAAAAGGTAAATTAAGTATTGTAATATATGGGTAAGTCAATGTGATAGAGGTCCCCGGGCTGGCACTACAGACGTCAACATAGCAAAACTATGTTCCCCTCAAGCAGCACATAACTAGTATTTATTTTCATTTCATCCTGCCGCCGGGCTCCTCAGTGTGCTAAGTCATAGAAAAACCATTGTGCGCTAGACAAGATTTTGTTTTAAAAAAATTAAAATAAATTGTGTCGCATCATTAAAATATTTGAAAAATCCTGCTGTGTACCACCAAATCCAAAACACCTGACAAAGAGTTTTGCAGTTTGCTTTTGACACATGAAGTAGTTGTTTCCACCAGCACAGCATATGGGAACTATATGCATTGGTGAGCAGGTTCTTCAATGCATTTCCCAAGCAGCCTGGGAAAACGCGCGGGTCGATCAGCCAGCCATCTTGAATGAGAATGTCGGCCAGTGGGTCAATAAACTCCAATTGCCCAGAAAGTGCTACAAGTCACGTCCAGCAGAGTTCTCACGTAGACAAAAAGGAAGCCATTTTGGATAGTTACTCTGTTACATCGCAGTACGGTTCATGGGCCTGACCACATTTGAAGGAAACTGGAATGTGGAAAGTAGAAACACATTGCGGATAGGCTTGGAAGCAGTGGGCCTCATTCATGGGAGGACAACTGAACCCTGCCATACTGTGTGCTACGTGAGTGCACCAGGACTAATCCCACAATCATGCACAGGAAACAAAGCAAATATCTATATTTTCCCAAAATACTCTTCTATTCCCCAATTACCATGTTTATAATAGCTATCAGTTGTAAAGTGAGAAAAAGTTTTTTTGCCATGGGAAACTGCACATCATCTTTGAGGATGTTTCAGAGGTGGAAGATGTGATATTTGTTGCACTAAACCATGTTGGATTGATATCAGAATATTTTTGTCAGAATATATATGGATAAAATATTGTCTGTAAACGTTTTACCCCACTGGAGTAAATAATAAAACTCTACACCCAATGGAATAATATTTGTGTAAATTACATTTAATGCATGATATGTTTGCAGTCGCGGACCGTGCAGGTTAAGAGTGGTGAGGCCGGGTGGGGGGGTGGTTTCAACAGACGACGAAGAGGGAAAATGTATTATTTATTTAATTTTCCCTCGTGGTCGTCCGTCAAATCTCCCCCAACCCGGACCCACCGCCACACCGCTCTTACCTGCACGGGTGGCGGCTGTGATGTTTGTCAGAAGATCTTCCTGTATATGATATTCAGACAAACAACCATCTGAGTTCTTTTAAACCTCTTCCAAAACCTTTTTATGTCTATAAATGAGCTAACAGGTATTATGGCTCAGTCCCGATTGGTAATCAATATCATTGACTTCAGATAGAAGGTCCGCGCTCCTGATAATGTCCTACACTTGATTAACAAAGAATATGGCCTTGAGCACAAGGAGGGCTTCTACCAGTGTGCAAATCCTACAGCCTTATCTAGTTTACAAATCTGGAAGAGCAAAATGAGCCCAAATACCGCTCACAGGATCCATGATCACAAGCCACTTGCTCATAGCAAGGCAACTGAAATCATCCATTTCTTGGGGCTGCGGCAGTTTCTGCATAATTATGGATTTACTGCACATGCCACATAATTTATCATTAGCTGCATAACTGAAACATTTCAACAACAACATTTTTTTTCAAGGACACAGTAGTGTATAAGGCTCAGACCTGATCCCCTTTATATTCTCCTCTAAATTGGCAAATCCGCACCTGGAAGGGGTACTGCCTCTTCCTTTTTGTTGTGGTTCAGTAGTTTTAAAGTTGATAGGTCTAGTCTTGTGAGGTAAGGGCCTGAAAACTTAAACCAGCTATGTTTTAGGGCCATCAGGACAGCATGGCAGAATGTGCAACCAACTGATCTAAAAGCCATTAGTTGAATTTTGGAATGCCAGGCAGCTGAAGGCCTCTGGCGAGGGTGTTGAGGTTGTGAATATAGTTTCCAAGATGTCTAGTTTCATCTCCTACCAGGCACAACCAGGAATTATTGGAGTGAGTAGTCATTCGGAATTGTGATATTTTGGAACTGTAATGTTGAAAGTAGGCCGGGCAAAATTTCCATTAAACTGATGTGATCGTGTATAATTTCGAAAATTATGCATTACACTTGGTAATTTTACCATTTCTCAATGTTTTTGAACATTCCATTCAAGGTATGGGAATGAGCCTTCCATGATGCATCGTGTCGGTTATGAGCTGTGTCATTCAAAAAGTTGGAGTCCTGATAATTGTTTTGTTGAAGGGCAATTCAGTTTTTTTTGAGCCATGTATAGTCATCCAGAACCAGCTGCGGTTTCTACATAGGGTTGCAGGGGCGTTGGCCCCTTGACTATTACATTACTTGCATGAATTCAATGCATCACACTGGCATTCGGCATGCACACAAACTGTATGTATACCACCACATGGAGCTGCCTCTCCCATCAAACAGTAGTGGGCGTGGCTTTATTGCCGACCGGCAGCTAGGGCCCGTTGACTGAACTGCGCATGTCCGGTTGGCCGGTATTTTGCTTATGGCCAACCCGACATGCGCAGTTTATGGTTTCCCTAGACATAGCTGTCAGCGAGGATGACAAGCAACACAGCTCCATTGGTCTCAGATGGAGCACTGTGGTCTCCTGTCCCAGCCATTCCTCGTACTGCTCTCATGCTGTTTACTATTATAAACAGCAAGAGAGCAGTGATTTTTTGGGCTGAAATGCCTTGCTCAGGTCTTCTTCAGAAGGTGTAGATTTCAAAGAGTTGGCCTGCGGGTGTAGAAGGTCGACTACAGTGCTGAGGTAAGTTGATTATATGTTAGTGGTTTTTTTTGTTATAATACGTATTGTCTTGTGTTTTTCATGTAATGTGAAGGTTCAGCTCTTAATTTCCCTTAGCGGTGCTGGAGTGTGCTTTAACAGGTGCGAGGGCCAGTGACTTGTAGTGGGGAACAGTACAGTTTTACCCCTGGGGTCACCGCTGTGCAACAGTCAGTTAGAACGGAGATAGCCTGCTTTACATTGGATGATTGCTGGCTAACGTTTTAATGCAACTAAAAATCGCGTGAAGGAATTTTGTCTGCTTCTGAATTTAAGAGTACAGCACGAGGACAAACGGAACTAAAATGGAAGTGGATCAAATGTTAGAATATAATATACAAATGTTCCTCGAACGACTGCCTACTTGTGCTTTACAGGCAAAAGCTGTAGGTGTCCATGGTTTTGGTACAGAAAATAAGGAGAAATTGAAAATATGAAAATAAACACGCCACTTATGCAGTTAGTGAAAACAAGTGTTCGCAGGAGACTGACAAATCAAATGTTTGCCAGCATACCAAAAAACCTGCTGAAAACGTGATTCTTAGAGGGAAGGAACATTCTATTTGGCATCAAACACCAACAAGCAATGGAGGCCTTCAGAGGGAAGGGGATGGCTATGGAGATTCCCGCCTCCGTTTAGCCTCAGGTGATCGACGCTCCTCCCCCCGCAATGGAGACCGCGCGAGAACGCTGACTGCCGCCGAGAACGCTGAATGCCGATCGAGCATTGATCGAGGAATGCAGAACGGTGCTGAACGAGGAAAACTAATGTTGCATCGGCCCGAGTGTAACTGTTGCCACAACGCGGTTAAGCTCCTGCTGGCGCTCTGAAGTCTGGGCGGTAAGAGCGTGCTGAGGGCTGGACAGTTTTTGAAGTACCGCGGTGCAAGGCGAGGCTGTCTTAATGGCGTGAGTAGGCAGCAAAGTGAATGTCAGACGCTGCCTTGGGAAGCCGGTAGGAGCTAATTGAAAACGCAGCAATGCGGCGCTGTTGTGAGATCAAGTGCTGGGCTAAATCACAGAAACTGGCAAAATAACTACGGCAGTTGGCAGCAGATTGTCCCAAAACCGTGAGATTGAAAATAAGTGTTGGTAGCTGTATAACTCCGCTATAATTAACATTAACTTTAATGCTCTCAGTACTGGAAAAAGTGGGGCTAGCTTGTTGAAATTCATAATTTGTTTATTGGAGGGAGCTAAGACTTTGGATATCTGGCACGCAGTCCCCAGGACTTAAGAAACTTAAAGTAAGATGGGGAAACATTCTAAACAAGTAAATGCAGTAGCTAAAGTCAATGCAACAACTGGGCTGAAAGCAAAGAAACGTCTAATGCAAGCAAAGGGGACATTATCTTCGGCTAAAGCTGTGAACACAGTAAATCTCTCAGGTCTGAACTCAAGCTTCGAGAGCTCCGCAGAAGATCTGTCTGAGCCACAATCAGCAAGGGGGAGAGGACCATACTCTTATAACGGAGGGACCTAATGATGCAGAGAAGGGCCAGACTGGTGAATCTATGCCAGGGATAAAGTCTTGGCAGTAACACCAGAAGAAGAAATACCAATTAATTCTTTGGAGATGCTACACATATCTCCACCTCCCCGGGTCCCGGTCCCAGTTTCGGTACCCTCGGCACCCACTCTGTTAGAGGAAGGACGTCCAGCGCATTGCCAGGTAAGCCCACATGGCCCCTTCGGTTCAGCCTTTGCTCTTTGATCAATCTTCCTCTGTCGAAGACATCTTAAAACAACAGTTAGCAAGCTGGCCGCAGTCTCAGGAAACATCTCAGGAAACATCTCGAGCACTAATGGAGAGGGGGCCGGAACCGTTAAGCCAAACAGCCAGTTTGGAGAATAAAAGTTTACAAGATGACTCGGAATTTCCAACTAGCGGAGCCAATACGCTACAACTTGAAATTAAAACTTTACTTAATCTTATATTGGATGAGATGGAGACCTCTGGGGCCCCCAACATTGGCCCAGTGAAATGGGACCCTTACCCTCGCCCACCTCTCAAGCCCGCAATCTGGGATTTATTATGGATAATAAATTATCCATGAAACAACATGCGGTAAAAACTGCAGCCACCTGCTTCACCATTTTAAAATGGTTGAAGAAAATCATCTGGATGCTCCCCAATGCTACCCAAAGGACTGTAGTCCAGGCACTTGTTACATCCAGACTGGACTATGGGAATATTCTTCTTTTGGGAGCAAACAAGGATGTGTTACGTAAGCTCCAGGTGGTGCAGAACTCTGCCGCTAGGCTGCTTTATAAAATCCCAAGAATGTCTTCTATCTCCAATGCTTTGAGAGATTTACACTGGCTTAGAGTGGAAAATCGGACTAAGTTTAAAGCCCTGGACTATATGTTTAAGATTAAGACTGGTACTGCCCCTCAATACCTGCAAAAACTTGTCCGTCTCTATCAGCCTTCTCGCCTGTTACGCTCTACGACACAGGAAATATTTATGGTTCCCAGGATCAAACTCACAAGAATGGGTGGCCGCTCTTTTTCTTATCTTGGTCCTCTCTTGTGGAACTCTCTTCCCATAGCGATCCGTAAAGAAACACTTCACTTAAAATTTCGTAAATTAGTAAAAGCTTGGCTGTTTAATCAATAGTTTTTACTTCTTTTCTATTTTGTTATGGTTCCTCTAGGTCTGCGCTGGGAAACCCTTTTTGGGTAGCTATGCGCATTATAAAATCAGTTTAAAAAAAAAGAGATCAGGGATATGAAAAAATCTCAGGAGAATGAGATAGCCGCTCTTCATCTTCGTCTTGAAAAAATTGAAGAATCACTCGCAGGTATTCCTGCAAGATTTCAAGAAGCTGAATCAAGGATAGTCCACCTGGAGGATCAGATGAGCTCTATGATTCAGAAAATTAACTCGGTGACGGAAGATAAAATTATCCTTGAGAACAAGCTTGAAGAATTGGAAAACCATTCACGCCGTTCTAATCTTCGGATTGCTGGAGTGCTCGAGGGGAGTGAGGGAACTAATACTCTCCTATGGGTTGAATCATTCATCAAGCAAAAAGTGCTTCTGGATTTCACTGGAGACTTAACACTCACTAGGGCACATCGGGTTCCTGCTCATCCTATTCCTAATTCCAAGTTCCCTCGTACAATTCTGACTAACTTTGCCGATTATAGAGTGAAAGAGAACATTTTGGCTAAAGCAATTTAGCAGAGACAGTTCTCTATCAACGATGGGACTAAATGTCAGATTTTTCCAGATATGTCTGCGGTGGCGGCTCGCAGACGTAAAGAGTTTGTGAAGCTCTTATATCTATTTAAAGCACAGGGGGCTCAGGCATCTATTGCGCAGCAATCTAAGCTTAGGGTATTGGCTAGAGGGACATTTCATATGTTTTCGCGCATTGAGGAAGCACAGGATCTATTGAAAGAGATTTCCACTGTAAAATGAATTTCTGGGTGCTACTGATTATTTGAGCCATGATTGTAAGGTCTTCACTGTCGCGTGGGGGGCTGGATCACCTAGGGTGCAGGGACAGGGCACCCCATAATTGCAGAAGGGTGGGGAGAGATGTGGTTTGCGGGGCTTGAGGGGATGACCACATTCCTGGGGGGGGGGTTCATGGGGTGGGGGGTGGGGGTGTGTTGGGTGGTATGCTAGAGGGGGTAGCATAGCAAAAAAATGAACAGGAAAGATATAAAGTTTTTAGAATTAATTTGCAGGAGATGAGGAAATTTCAGGGATTGATCTCGAGGCGAAAGAATGTGAAATGCAAGTTTGAAAGTCTGGGAACAAATTTGGAAGGTCAAACAAGATGGAACCAAAAATGCAGAATATAAAAATTGTCACATGTAATGTTAACGGATTACTTAACCCGCGGAAAAGTGCTGCTCTTTTAAACTGGATAACTTCCCTCTCTCCCGAGATTATATTTTTACAAGAAACACATCTTAGGACTGACACCCCAAAGATATCACTTCCTAAGAAGTATCTGCAGGCATATTTTTCATCTGCCAATTTAGCTGTTCGTGGGGTAGGGATCTTATCATCTAACACCCTTGAGTGGCAGGTTAAGGATGTTCCACGAGATGGGAAAGGTAGATGGCTTTGGGTGAAAGTAAAGCTGCAGGAAACAGTCCTGAATCTGGTTAATTATTACGGTCCTAATGAGGATGATACTGCAGCACTCGGCCAAATCTATCAATTAGCAGTACGAATGGAAGGCATATTAATTTTGGGTGGCGATTTTAATTTTATTCAGAATTTGGCACTAGATACATCAAACAAGGCGAAGCGCCAACTTAAGCCTAAAACCGCAAAATTAATAAATAGGTTCTCAAAAGACTTTTCATTAATAGATCCTTGGAGACTAGGGCACCCTAGTCTCTTGCAATTTACCTGTTATTCGGCAAGATTTAGATCAGTTTCCCGATTGGATTATTTTCTAGTAGATAAACTGGTTGCCAACGGCCCGGCAGAAATACTGGCCAATTCTTTTTCAGATCACTCGCTAGTTTCATTTACATTAAAGTTAGGAAATACTACAAAAAAGAGGTCTAGATGGCAGTTTGATAAATCCTTACTACAAGATATTACTTGGTTAACAGAAACCAGAGGGTTTATCAAGGAGTTTTTCCAGCTCAATTTAAATATGGCCCCTCTGTTTACGGTTTGGGAGGCATTCATAGCTACCTTCAGAGGCCAGATTATATCATATAAGGCAAGAATAAGTAATGTACGGAAACAAAAGATTCTGGCACTACAGACTGCCGTCGAAAAGGCTAGACTAAATGTAACCCTAACAGATACACCAGAGCCTATTATAAAAGCACAACAGCAAGAGCTAGTTAGAGCCAAGGAGAAATTGAAGGATTTATTCCTACTAGAGGAAATTACAGGGAGTAAGGCCTATCAACAAAAACTCTATGAGGAAAGCCAGCAGATTGGCAGATATCTGGCGTGGTCCACGAAATGTCAAAAAGCTGCTCAATTAATTAGCCAAATTAAAAATCCATCAACAGGTGCGCTAGAAGATGATAAATCGGCAATTGCTGAGGTGTTTCTTGCACATTTTAATCAAATTTACGCAGAAACAGGCGATCGCTGAGGTAGAATTGAGGAGTTATTTTGAAGCACTAGAGCTACCTCTGCTATCACAGCAGCTTTTGGAGACATTGAATGATCAGATAGGAATTCCAGAAGTCCAATCCGTATTAAAAAGTATGCCCAATGCCAAGGCCAGCGGAGTGTACGGGATCCCGGTGGAAGTATACAAGGCATTTCAAGAAGAATTACTTCCCTTTTTAGCAAAATTGTTCAATCAAATTAAAGAAGGTATAGATATCCCCAAAAGTTTTAAGGAATCAGTGTTAGTAGTTTTTCTAAAAAAAGATAAAGATCCCTGTGACCCCAGTTCTTATCGTCCTATTAGTCTGTTAAACACAGATTATAAATTGCTTATGAAATTCTTGGCAAAAGGATAGCTCCCTGTGCACAACAAGTGGTTCATAGCGACCAAAATGGTTTTATCCCAGGACGTCTGATGGCATCTAATACGTATTTTTTAATGCAAGCCATTGATTATTTTTCCATTAATAAGACCAATGCGGTGATTATGATGATGGATGCCGAAAAGGCTTTTGATTTAGTAGATTGGAGTGCTTTATTTTTTATTTTGGAAAAATGTTGTTTCCTGTCACAATTCTTACAGATGCTAAAAGAAGTAATGAGAAAAGAGAACCAACGGCAGACTCCAAAAGCCGCACCTCCTCGGTGTGTTCCCCAAGTAATAGATTAGTAATATGATAAGAATCGGTGTGCACAATCAGCTCCGGCACCCGCCGTTGTGGGATGCCAACTGCTAGGCAGGAATACAGTACTTTAAGCACACTGGAGCGGTGCACTACCAGGTGAGTATAATGTTAATAAAGAAGCTTGATCAGTGTCTTCGTTGCAAAAATATAAGTCTTTATTTCAAACAGTCCATGCAAAGCATCAGCCAACGCGTTTCGTTTAATTGATGAACTTCGTCAGGGCAAGCGTGAAGATTGGCGAGTAGTGGCGAACAGTGCTTCTGCGGAGAGGATCTTGTGGCCTAATCTGGTCCGGGCCCTGGTCAGAGATGAAGGCCAGGTTTGTCGGTCTTTGGACTGTGTCAGTTGTGTGGGCCTCCTTGATAAGAGCCCGCTTAGTGTTCCTGCAGTCAGGTGCAACTTCGTCTCGACTCAGAGACGAAGTTGCGCCTGACTGCAGGAACACTAAGTGGGCTCTTATCAAGGAGGCCCACGCAACTGACACAGTCCAAAGACCGACAAACCTGGCCTTCATCTCTGACCAGGGCCCGGACCAGATTGGGCCACAAGATCCTCTCCTTAACGAAGCACTGTTCGTCACTACTCGCCAATCTTCACGCTTGCCCTGACGAAGTTCATCAATTGAACGAAACGCGTTGGCTGATGCTTTGCATGGACTGTTTGAAATAAAGACTTATATTTTTGCAACGAAGACACTGATCAAGCTTCTTTATTAACATTATACTCACCTGGTGGTGCACCGCTCCAGTGTGCTTAAAGATGCTAAAAGAAGTATATAGCTATGCAGAAGCCAAAATCATCATTAATGGTTCAGAAGCCGGCACGGTTAATATTAAACGAGGCACACGTCAGGGATGCCCGCTATCCCCCCTTCTGTTTTCATTGTTTATTGAACCCCTAGCTGTTAGGATTCGGAAGAGCTTAATGATTTTGCCTCCCATTGAGGGGATGGCAAAAATTAAGCTTTATGCGGATGACATTATTTTATATCTTAAAGCAGGGGCAGTTAATGTACAGAATGCTCTTGATGAAATCCAGAAGTTCACACAGGTGGGCGGATATAAAGAAAATCAAGCGAAAACTGAAATTTTAACATTTAATGTGATTCCTTCGGATATTCCAGCTTCCATTCAGTTAAAACCACTGCATCCAGTTAGATATTTAGGGATACACGTTACAAATGATTATGGGCAATTATTCTCCTTGAATTATACTAGCATGCTCACGAAAGTGAAAAAGTTATTAGATAAATGGTCTCTGCTTCAATTATCATTAATAGGGAGGATCTCTATGGTCAAAATGTCGGTGCTTCCACTGTTTTTGTTTCTTTTTATCAACCTTCCTTTGAAAATTCCGAATTATTATTTTAAGGAGCTAGATCAAATAATTAGGAAGTTTGTATGGAATAATAAACACCCCCAGGTTAAGATAGCTACATTACAATTGGATGTAACATCAGGAGGATTGGCACTCCCACATTTTTCAACTTATTATCAGGCTTCTTTAGCTAACTTACTTTCCCAACTTGGTGAGGAAAAGTCAGTTTTTGACAATTTTCTGCTATTACATATGCTGAAGGAAAGTGCTACAAGACTCCCGTTTTTTTACGTCTGGCGAAACTCCCAAAAAAAACAAGATACAAGGTGATACTGACATTAGCTGAAAGAACTCAGTTATTTTTTAAATCTCGAGATATCCCAGCATTTTATGCATACACCCCTATACAGGATTGTGAAGTAGGAGGTCTCATACTGTCTAGAGGGCTTTATCAGGTATGGCAAGAACTAGGCTTTGCCCAGCTCGGGGATTTCTATAACCATAAAACATTAATTACCTGGGAAACGGTTCGATTGCGAGTCACTACATTGACCACTGCCCTCTCTTTGAGTTTTCTACAGTTAGTCAATTTTTTTAAAACTAATTATTCAATGATGGGTGAGACGGTACGTCAAATCGCTAAGCAGATGGCAAATAAAATGGTGGGGGTCGGTTGTTGGTATCGGCTACTTCATCGAAAGGCCCATTCTGAGGAGATTTTGACGAAAGAGCTCCAAAAAATTTATTGGGAGACTGGTTGCAAGTTCAATGTCAAAGAATGGAAACAGCTTAGCGAGTTAGCGAATAAAGCATTTAGAGGCGCTAATTACAAGAGAATGAATTTCTTATCTAGATGGTTATTATATTATACACCCCATAGATTGTTTAAAATGTTTCAAACGAGCCCGAATCAATGTTTTCGATGTAACAAAAATGATGATGGTGGATGGGTGCATATATTTTATGAATGTAATAATTTACAGCAATTCTGGAAAGGGGTTTTTGCCGAGATCTCTCTGATTTTGTCCTTGTCAATTGAGCCATCAGCTATGTTGGTGCTATTCGGTTCTTCAGGAGAAGTGAAATGTTTAACAAAATACCAGCAGTATTTTATATTAATCTCTATTGCAGTCGCTAGGTCACTCGTCCTTCAAAACCGGAGAACCAATAAACAACCTAGTATCGAGCACTGGTTTAATAAAATGTCCAGGACCTGTAGATTAGAGGAGGCCTATGCTAAACGTATAGGAGCAATTGCAAGATTCAGAGGTATTTGGCAAAATTTCTCTTTTAATGGGTTTGTAGAGGAAAGGTGATTATAAGATCTAGGTGCTTTTTTTGGGAATTTTTTTAATAATTCTTGTTATTAGCACAATGCACTTTAAATATTATATGATCCTCTCGTATCCGCTAAAAACCTCCCGCACATTGCACTTTTCAAGTGGTTAGAGGTATATCTGCTGCTAGATTTGCATGCACTTTAATCAAGAATGTTTCTTATTGAGATCTCATTATTTTTAGATCAGAGAGTATGTAATGGATAAACCGTAGGGAGTATGTCTGAGTATCAGCTGTATCATAATGTGGACCACTGAGAATTATGTTTTAAATTCTTCAGTTAAGATTTATTATGAATTTATTACGGAGTGGGTTTTATAGTTGCCATTAATTTCGATCTATCAATCTTTTTGTCCTGGTATTGTTTGTAGTTATCTACTACCTGTCCATTTTATCTGATGTCATATAGCTTGTCTGCTTGCTCTCGTTTTTTGTTTATTTTCCTGTTCAAATAAAAATATATTTTTTAAAAAAGCAATGGAGGCCTTCAAACACTGGATACAATCCAAGATTCCAACTTTTCACATTTTTTGTGTACTGCGAGTGGCATGTTTCTGTTTGTTTATCGAGCTTGAGACGTCTTTGAGCTCCTTTGACTTTGTATAGACATGAACAATACGATAAAGTCTCTTCAAAATTCATAAACGTTTATTTTTTTTTTAACTTGCGGAAGTTTTTCACCTTAGTGGTCAGACAGCATGACTGTATTGGAGAGGCATTTTTTAAAAGTGATAGTTTATAAACTTGATCTTAAAGACATGCCTGCCTCCCACCCTGACACAATGCCATTAGTGAACTAAGGGGTTAGATCAGTTGTCATGGCCACTGCACATATAGCCTAGATTCTTATTATATATGAAACGTTAATTCCCACTAAATAAACATAAGAAGTTTTTTTTTATAGTGCACATCCTAAACTCGTGTATTTCAAGGTGGTCTCATTAATGGAAATTAATAAAAAGGACGCTAGTAGCCATAAAATTGCCTAGGCTCACGCAATTTGCTGAAGCTGGAAAGCCTGGAGTGACCCCAGACTTTCTGCTTTCACTTTGCACAATGCAGACCTTGGGACCTTGTGTCTCTCTAACTCACTTGTTTCTCGCTCATGTGCGGACTGTTATGCCCCACCACTTTCAAAAGTCAGCAGCCGCCACTGTCCAGAACAATGCAGTTTTGGTGACTTCGACTGAGAATGGCTACAGAATCACAGACGTATTGTAAAGGAGGTGCTTAGGGTGGGTGGTAAATTAGTAAAAAGGAAACTGAGTCAATTGGGGATGGGTGGTCTTTGATTAGGAGACATTCCCATTTCCACGAAGACAAAATATGTAGGCCCAAGAGCTCCTTCTGGAAACTGTGATGCTTGTTTGTACCCATTTCTTTGCATGGTTTTTCATGATGGTACTGCTTCGTGCAAGATAGGCCTGTATTATCATCTAGCAATGTTTCATTTTTACTACATAGTCTGGTCGCAAGCCAGTGATTAGATTGTATGTGTAATCTATTTTTATATAGATCTTGCATTGATGGGCATGCTTTTTTATCTGTTTTTCCTAACAGAGGGCAGATTGAATTTGGTTGAATGGTGGTTGTCTGTTGCTGGTGTGTTCCCAGTTGTAATACATTTGGGTACAGTAAACCATCAGCCAGTTACAGCTCTGAGTTATGCTGGAAATGGGTGTCACCTGGCATAGTTATGTTGGTCTCTAGGAGGTTAGGTGGTGGACCTGATTGTTTCTGTGCCATGACGGCTTTGCTGCTGGCAAGATGACTTTATTGTGGAAGCAGTTCTGGGGTCCACATTAAGGTGTAAATGCCCACAATTTGCCAAGAAAGGTACACTTAGTTAATTGGGTTCCAAACACTAGTTATGGTGGCCACGTTATGACCATTAGGCACTTACATTTGTAAATGCATACTCAAACTTGCACACTTGTACACACAAATTGCACACACAAGCATATGCACACAGATAACCTTCACTATCATGCCTGCAAACTCTGGAAAACATTGCCACCCCAGCCATTGCTGGCTTTTCCTATGGTGCCCAACTGCCCACTCTGTGCCCTAGGAGCTGTGGCATCTTTTCCACTGCATTCGCCAGCTTTCCTCCCATACATTCACAGTGACTGATACCACAAGGCCTTACTGCAATACAGTGGCTCCTCACCATGACACTTTATTGGAAGTCGCATGGCGATTACTGGTCTATTGCAGAAACATGGTATCACTGAGTTAGCACTGACACGTATTTGCACATGTGCTGATGCTGACCAAGCTCAGGACGTGTGACAAAGTGTAAAAGCGGGGACACGTCGTTTTTAGCTGTGCTCCATCATGGTCAAAGATGCTTTCACAGCTGCATACATCAGCCTTGAAAGTAGCCTTCACACCCTCAGCCTACTGAAAAATACCCCAATATCCTGGTAGGCCAGTCCAAGGTTGGACAAAAAAAGCCAGTAGAAGGAAAAGACTGTCCCCTCTAACCCTCCCATATTCTGCACTCAAAAGTGTGTTGCTGCCTATCCCTAAAGATACATTTACTTGTGCGTCTGCATAGCAGTTTTTGATGTTGGGCTGTTGCAAAGTGCTACAGGTGCAGGAGAGAAAGCGAAAAGCAGAGAGGGAAGGAGGGAACAGGAGAGATGCATGGATGAATGGAGTAAATGGTGCCTGATGGTATGTCATTTAGACCACATGCATAACACCTGACACTGTTGTTAGGCCACTTCAAAACTCCAGAGGCAAAAGAGGAAATCAGAGAACAGAGGGAAAGAAGTGGAGAGAGGATGCGGCCTAACTGCTGGAGCGGTCGACCTCAAATCTGGGGAACCGGGTTCGAGTCTCGGCACCGACGCTCAACATCCTGTGATTCCGGGCAAATCACTTAATCTCCCTGTGCCTAACAAAAAAATGAATGTGTCCTTGTGTAGCGCAACTGGTGATCATGTAAAGCGCTCTGATGCCTCATACCTTCGGGTCAAGTTTGCGCTATATAAAACTCAGAAAAAAAAAGAATTAATGGGAAAGAGGGCGGGAGGAAGTCAGGAAAGAGGAGGATGGAACGTGATATTATGTCATGTTGGTTAATCGCAAAGCACTTACACCACCTACAAGGTGGTGACGTTGCGCCTAGAGGGGCCTTTACCTTGAATTTAACATGCCTGGGGGAGTACACCACAGATTGAATTGTCTCTTGTCCCTAGATTAATAGGTATACTTATTTCATACCTCAACTAAATTCATTTAAAGCCTAGAAATGATTGAAGGCCGTGTCGGGTTTTCCCAGACTCCAAGATATATAACGTTTTAGTCTCACTAGTTCCCTGCAGAAGGGGCTCAAACAGTTCAACTGTCTTGCCAATGGTGTGAATCATTGTTCTGTTAATTGTGAAATAGAGTGAATCATTGTTCTGTTAATTGTGAATGCTCACTGATAGAGTCATCCTGTTGCTGTTTCCAGCTACCACCATTATTTTGATGGTTTGCAGCTATCTTTGTAGGCAGCCATACTGTTTTATGAACAAGCTTTCATAAAAGTAAACCTTTTTTGTGTTCTCAATTTCAGCATGAACACTGAAAACATCCATCATGAATTTAGGTGTTAAACTAAACACGTTGGGCCTCATTTACAACAACATGATGCAGTGTAGCGCAGCGCCGCAAGCCATTTTGCTACCGAGAGCTGCGGCATTTTAGAAGCACAGGGATGCGTCATATTAACAACAATACGACGCATCCGGATGCTTTCCCCTGCACTTGGGAACAATTGGCTGCATGCGCCAGCGCAGGCACCCTTGCGTCGTGTTGCAAGGGTGCCTGCGTTGTGGGGATGATTGCTTTTGTGCAGGAAGGGACACCTTCCTGCACAAAACCATTAATTTATGGCATTTTCCTCTTTCTGTTCATAGAAAGAGGAAAAACGAGGAGAAATAAAAGTATTTCTCCTCATTGCGCCACTCCTACGCCTCCCGTGGGGAGGCGTAGGATTCTGACGCATTCCCAGCTTTACAACAAAATGTTGCAAATCTGGGAATGTGTCAGGTTCCATGGATGTTGTGTAGGAATACCCACAGCAACACCCATTCCTTTCACGCAGAGTAATGCGTGAAAGAGGTCATGAAATGTCACGCAGGGTGACTTTATGTGGCCTTGTAAATATGGGCAGGCACACTGCGCCGCCGGTGCGTTACAAAAAAGTGATGCTCCGGTGGCGCAATGGACTTGTAAATGAGGCCAGTTGTTTCTCTTAGTTACACTATGAAAACAGTTACGAGCAAAAGTTAACATCTTTAGGAGCAGACAGCTAATTGAAGGAGAGGAAAATAAATGGAAAAATGTGACCTCTCAAAAATGGGGAACCATCCTTATGTTGCTCATGGAATCTGTATTGCTGAGTGGAAACATCTATAATGAAGAAAATATATCATTTTGGGAATAGCTGAGGAACGCTATTTAACTGGAATTACGCCCTAATGACAGCTGAGCACACTGGACGATAACAGCAAAGCAAACACAATACGGCGCACCAGCAGTGGAGAATTAACGCCCCTGAGTGGCAACAGTATTTCATGGACATTTTACTGCTAAAGAGATTAATAAACTATGTTAAACCAAGCGCCTAACAGCTGGTGACTCTGTAAACATAATTTAAAAAAACATCGACAACAAATGATTAACAAAGCTCCAGGCCATTTCCTTAACCCAACAAAAAAAATAGAAACTGCGGAACCGGGTAGTGTGTAGAGGAAAGGTAGCTGATTTTCCTTTTACACCGTTTCCCTTTGGGTGCAGGCGATTAGCTATAAATGGTGCAGCAGGTGCAGTGGCACCGAGGGCCAGAGATCTGAGGTCGCTTCGCAGCCTATTTATAGCTGGCTTTTATGATCAAACCTGGGCATGGGACACATCTTCATGCGTGCATTTGGACCCAATGCACCCCTGCTGCGCAACTGCTATAAGATGGCGAAATAAAATGTGGCCCGCAGAAGGATATCCCTGTCTCACAGCCTCCTGGGCACAGAAAAGTTTTGATGGCTCCACAAGTAAGTGGAATGAGAGAAAGCAACAGGAGCTCAGTAGGTCAGATGCAGCTGTGGTGTGACTCAGTTAATATCCTGGTGTAACGTGCCTCTGTGATGATATTTGTGGAAGATGGAATTCGTAAGTTCCGCTGTCTAAGTGTAAAGCCCACCAGAAGGAGGCAATCGTCAAGGAGATCGCAACAAGGAGAGATTGAGTGATCCTGTGACCAGGATCTGCTGCTACGAACCATGATCAACAACGGGGTGTTGATGCAGGAGTGGTGTGATCCTGATCACACCATGAGGCACCAGTTTGTGAATGTCACTCTTAGTGCTGGGATTTTCTTGGACATTGAAAAAGTAAAGATGGAGTACTCCAGGGATGGATACAGCCATCCAGAATATAATATATCACTGCCAGTTCTTAATTTGTATGAGAAAATTGGAATGTTGAGTGCTCCATTGAAGACAATGGAGTGCTCCAGGCTTCTTATGGCAGGTAGAAGCCCGGAGCATTAACATTCCAATGTTTGCTCACAGCAACAGCTGTGAACAAAGGCCTCACAGAGCCCGAGGGGTTTTCAACCCTCTTGGGCTCTGTGAGGCCTTTGTTTTACAAATTAGAACATTCTGCCTTCTAGGGGCGGAATGTTCTGATAGCCTTAGAGCCATCCGTAGCAGGTTCTACCGGCCATTAAAGGCCAGCTCTCTTGTTAAAGGCCCTTGCCTTCGGTCCAGGCCTTTAAAGCTGGAGCGGGCCTTTAATGGCCGGTAGAGCCCACTATGGCGGGCTCTAAGGCTATAAAAGAATAAGTGACAATGCGCAAAGCTTTGCGCAGAAGTCCGCAGTCAGCGCTACTGAATGTCACCACTCCGAATACCAAGGCTGCATAGCTTTCAATCCACCTCATGCCACTTTAATCCAGTACCAGACACACCCTGTCCCTTTATTTCACTCTTGCAGGTTCTTGTTTTGCCTTTTTGTGACCGTTTATCTGTCTTCCTCTTTCTCCTTCTTTCCCCATGTGTGTTTGTTCCTCTCTAGCTCTCAATTTATGCTTGATGAGGAAAAATGAGTGCCCAAAATTAGTGCCACTAGCCCCACTGCAACCACCAGCTCAAATTAGGCACTAATCAATGCGCACATGAGTAAAGTGGCCAGATCACTTTATGCAAATTAGGCACCTCTTTTTAGAACTGTATTTGTCTGCCATTTTATTGTAATGAGGTGCCTTAATCCAACTGGTTCACTTTAAGCGTGACACTACTATAAATTCCATATTATAAACTATGCACTTAATAATTGACTTTTCCTTTAAATTATGCCAATTTTTTGGTGGCAGGACCCAAAAAAGGCCCCAAAAATCAGACTCACAAAATGAAACTGGCTTCTTTGAAGAATCTCTGGCACACACTTGGGTTTTGCACAAACAGCTTAGCCTTCCAGAGAAAATGCATCATACACGTGCAACAACTAGTCACCCAACTGTTAAAACCTTTTTCTGATGTGCAATTTTGCATGGCAAATTAATTTTTTGGTTGCATATAGTTGTAACCGATAATATTGCACTCTAAACAATGTGTGTTTAAAACATAGTTTAGTCATGTTACATTTTCAAGTGAGACACCATTTTTATTGGAAATGGATACTGTTTCTGATATCTTATTTATCCTGCTTCTGCTCCTTCGCCCCTTCCCAATCAGAGACCCGCTGAAAACTATCTCTCCTCACAGTTTTCCCGGATCAACGCTAGTGTGACGTTAGGGATGTTCTTGTCTTCAAAGTGTCTTTTGTGAATGAAACTTTCTTCATGTTCCTTATGTATCATTTTGTATGCCAGTAGGCCAGTAGAAGGCATTATTTTGTATGAGCGCTTGTCTAGAATGTTTCACATTGTATTTCCACATCTCCGGACTACAGTTGCTGAGGGAGCGAATGCAAGTTTACCTTGCCTTAAGAAAAGGGTTAGTGTTAAGAATTATATTTTGTGACGTTGTTTCTTCTTATCTGTCCACAGTGAGCTAACCATGATCATGCCATGGTGAATCTGCAGTTTTGTTAATTGTTCAAGCATAAAATCTGTATTAAACCCACTGGTTTTGAGAGATCGAGAACGACTTCTTATTTTCCTCCTGCGACTCTGTCCGATGTGACTAAGATTTTCCTTACTTAGAATGTTGTCAGTACTGTTTATAAGCTTGACACTTAATCTTGGAGAGATTCAACTGCTTAAATAGGGATTAATATTCTGATTCTGTATTCTGTTTCTGGGTCTTCATGACATTTACTACATTTTCTTCTAATGTCTTACTAAGATTACTTATAATAGATTTTTAAACTTATTTCCTGTCTAGAACTCAATTACTGAGTGGTCACAGTCACTATTTTGACTATGTTGATTCGTACTCTGTTAATTTGATGAGCTCAAGGGAAGAGGGTGGTGTCTCTAACTGCTAGATCAACGGATTCGTGGAACCAAATCACCAAGGCAAAAATTGGGGTGACTTAAATATTGGGGTTCACTTGATTATTGGGGTTTGGCACCAACACAACAATGTGTTTAAGAAATAAAAGCATAAAAAGTTTGTATCGAGTTAGTTGACAGTACAAACATTTAATAAGAAAACATTACACAAAAATAAAGGCAAATAAGATATAGGGACTACAAGTTATAAAGAAATCAAACACTGCTCACTGCCTCCTAAATGTGGTTGAATGGAATGTAGGCAACCCCTGTGAATGGATGCAGGTAGTTAGAAGATAGTGGGTGGTTCTGCTGACATTTTGTACCTTCAAACTTAAACATTTTCCTGGAGGTCAAAAACTTCAGAGGGGAAAGATCAGAAGCTGTAGCAACAAAGGGTTCTAAGAAGCCAGATATGTTGCGTCAGTGGACCAGCTGGTGCCTCAGATTTTTAACAAAAAACTGTAAGCAAGAAAACTCCCTGTTTAAGGTCACTAAGTCTAGGGCTTTCTCATGTAATTTTGTCAGGTTTTGCCAGTTACCCAGGAGTGAAAGTCCTATAATTTTGTACAAGTTCTGGTAGTACTACTACCCTGACTGAGTCCACTTTTCCAAGTTACAGAGGATTCTAACAACCCTACTTTCAGGCCCCCAGACAATGTCCAGTTCCAACTGGTCCACTGGAACTTTAACAATCATGCAACAGCCTATTTCATATCAGGATCTTTGCATTGGAGCCATAGGAAGGTTGTTCCGCTTAGGCAAGTCTGTTTCTTCTGAACTGAGTGTCACCAGGAGATAGGCACTAAAAGGATTTTTCATAGTAAATGTTTTTGCATTCATATTGACATTAACATGTAAACACTAAAATGTATTGTGTATTAATAATGTTTAGATTGACCACAGCTAATGTAGGCCTGCTTTTTAAAATAGCTAAAGTTTCATACACAATGTGTCTTTATTTTCTGTCCCATGTGAAATGTTTTCATTTATGTGATACCTGTAGAGTGTTCACATTTCTTGCAACAGTACACCTGCAGAGTACAGGCTTGTCCAATATATCTTGTTATGTTGGAGATAACTGTAAGTTTGAAGGTTGCTTAGAGAATTTGTTACTGTAGAGGATCATGAGAAACTAATGAGATTTAGAGTATGTTTATGTCTCAACCTGATTGGAGCGTTTTATGGGAACTATGCTGTGGCGGCTGGCACAGGTAAGAGCGGTGATGCGGGGGTGGTGGAAGTCAACAGATGACTGGATAAGTAATGTTAAATAAATAAAACCACTTACATCGCTGCTGCGGCGAGCGCAAACTAAGTGGTTTTATTTACTTAATATTACTTATCCCATTGCCTGTCGACTTCTACCACCACCCACCCCGCCCTGCCCCCGCCCACCACACCACCTCACCACTCTTACCTGTGCGAGCCGCTACTGGAACTATGTGTAGCAAATGCAAACATTGTGTGATATAAGTCAATGCAATGTATATGAGAGTTCAGAACCTTTTTCCAGATAGCTTAGAACAGCGTAGGGTAGTCTCTTTATGGGAGGACTAATTTACCTAATTTTCAGTTGGGCGACATTATACTAGTTTGCCCTCTTTCTTATATGAGCTTGATTGATTTGAGCTTGATATTGACTAACACATACATGTGCTGATTATTGATTTGACACTAATTTGATGAATTTACATCTGTAAACAATGTTAAACTTTTAATAAACCTTTATGGTTTGAAACTTACCCTCTCTGTTTTCTTTGTGGAGCCTAATGTGCTTCATGTTATTTGAATGTATTGATTTTATGACTAGCCTCAGTTGTATACTCGATTCATCAGATACCGCTTTATGGGCCCCAAATTTGCAAGAAGAAACGTGCTAACAGTACCATCAGTCTTAGCGTAAAATGCTGGAGTAGAGGTTCATAATAGAGATGGTGACAGCTTTCTTCAATAATAAGGCAAATAATCCTTCTCTTCTCATCAGTTCCAGGAATATTCATTGAGTCAAGTATTGTTTTAAAAAGATAAACCAGATAGTTACTGTTAGAGAGGCCTATTCAATCCTAATAAAGTTCTGAGCTTCCTCACTCCTACTATCTCATTATCCCATCTCTGATTACCAAACATTCAAACCACAAAACACATGAGTAAGCTGTGCTGAGCTCTTTCCTGCTCCTCAACTCAACCTCAATTCAGTACACTGGACTATAAAAGGAAATTGCAGCCCGAACTAATACTTGGTCTAGGTGTCCTGTACAACCTGGCTCTCTAGGGTATGGCGAGATAATTCCTGTGAATAGCGAATGTGTTAATATAATCTACTCCAACATGGATGCCCCTATTAACCACTAGGGGTTTCCTGCCCCCAGTACTGAGCACTGTGTGGCATTTGAAGTGGCAGCTGGCAGGCAGAGCTCACACATGTGTGAATGGGCTGTGACTACAGATAGAAGTGCATACTTTTCAGAGTGCACTCCCAGAAGTGGCCCGTGCAGGTAAGAGAGGTGAGGCGGTAGGGCCGGGTTGGGGGGTGATTCGACAGACGACCACGAGCGAACATTAAATAAATAATTAATTTCCCCTCGTTGTCGTCTTTCGAAATCCCCCCCCACCCGGCCCCACCGCTCTTACCTTCACGGGCCACGGCTGTGCACTTCTGCTGAGCTGAGGCAAAACATATTCCATATTTCATAACTGTTTTAAACCCGGTAGGTCATAGATATATAACTTTACCATATGACCCCAGAAGCCTCTTTAGTGCAGTTTTAGTTATCATAGCATTTTCCTCTCAACGGTTACATATTTGTATTTCTATTACATTTATGCAGTATGGCTACATCCTGCAGCAGGTGCAGCAACAGAAACCATGTAATCTAAAAACATGTTACATTTTAGAAGTAGGTGGCACCAGTGTATCTTTCACTCCTACTTCCCATATCTGTATTCTGTTCAACTGCAAGGGTCTGGCAAACAGTTTCTTCACCAGAATGACTGTAATCACATATTTAAAATAAAAATGGCTGTAATTTGAAAGAGAGCACATATGTCTGGGGCTCTTCAGCAGGCAACAACCTGGAGGAGGCTAAAACTTTAGAAGTCCTGAGCAAATATGAAAAGAGAGGAACAAGGCAGAACAATGGATTTCCGTACATAGATTAGAAAACAAGCTATCATTTAGAGAAATCACTATATTCTAAAGTGCTATTCTGAGTGACAGAGGCCAGCTACATACTTAAACTGCTGCCCATGCCCTCTTCAATGGACTGTAATATTTGGAAAGGGAAAGTTTCCATTTATTTTTCATCACAAGTAAAGCAGAAATGCACTATCATTGAATGCATATTTTTATTATTTACTTAATTCCAAAATAAATGAAAAAAATAATTGTAAAGTGGTCTTGTATTTTACTCCAATTTCTGCTACAGACCTCTGCGTCTAAGCCAGGACCTTATTCAACTATCCAGGACCCATTGTGCTTTTAGGAGTTCTTCCATGGCGTCCTGGAAATGAGGCCTTCTCATTGAGTAATAGTTAATGGAAAATTAAGATGCTGAGTTCTCATGCTCCGGCATTATATTTACTTACATCAAGACAAAAACACTGGCTAAAACTAAGAGGGTCTTGGTGCTAACTGTTTAGATTATTCCAAAACAATCTAAGCAGGAAAGTCGTAAAAAAGAAGATCCATTGAATCCAGAGGATCAAAAATCCTGAAAGTAGACTTTGCCTGAATTGGAAGACGTCTGACAACATGACCCCAGCCTTGAGAGATCCCTGTTGACTCCCTATGGAGCAAAGATTCACATTCAACCTTTGATGCACTGTCTACACAGCACTCAAGGGAAGCGGGCCAAAATACCTGAATATATTAGGTACCAAATAAATCATTATCCACAACCTCAGATCTAGCAACACTAAGCCCATCCCCAAGCTATAATAAAATATAAAAATATTGAGGGAATTCATTACAAGATTTCGGAGATCGAATTTGGAACAAACTTAATCCTGAACTGAGCCTGAACTTAACCTAATTTTCAGTGATTCAAGAAAGCTTTTGTGCGAAATCTGTCTACTTTTGCCCAAGTCACCATTTTATTGCTCTGAACATCTAGCATTTTGACCTCTGCAGTGACGAAGGCTAAATGGACAGACATTTTTGTTTCCAAATTGCCAAAATTGGCAATCTGGTAAATTATCTGTCTGTGTACTGATTGGCTTCACAATTGTCCAGAAAAAGGAAGTGTTTTTCTCACCTATACCTAAAATATACTATGATTTTATAATATGACATATTTGCAATATGTAAAATGTATTTACACCTTAAATCTATACCCTTTTGTATCACATATGTAAATTGGGCTAGTAATGGCCAGAAGAAAATTTACATCTATAATACTTATAGCTCTTCTACTAGTTTGTGAATAAAAAAAATACTCTTCCTGAGCTACCTGAGTGCTTTCCAAATAGGCATCCACATTTCGTACACACTAGGTTCTCACTTCATTCAAGCCTTGTGGGAGACTGAGCAAACCATCAGCAACTTCAAATGACTGACCCAGTAAAACTCCCATATGAGTCTGTGGGGGTGCACTCAGACTCCTGTAGACCTCTCGAGCTCTTTTAATATTCAGAAGAGGAATCCTCACAGCCTCTCTGGCGTAAAGTGCTTCAGCAGGCCACGACCAAATGGTGGCCTAGGCTAGGTGATTTCTGTTTAGGTTTGTGAGCAGATGTGGGCATGTTAGTATGTGTTAATTGAAGAAGAGAGAGATCCACACAGCTGAGACAGAAGTTCATCATCTTAGATTTGGGTGCGTTAAAGACTAGCATCATTATATTGCCTCAAAGCAAGCTCCCAGAAATGAAAATGCTTCACAGAGCTGAAAATCTAAGAGGGAGGAACCTGGGAATTTTTTGGGGATTGGCTAGAACCTCATCACCAACAGCTGACTGATTTAGCTTTGAAAATATCTTGCTTGACCCACTTCACGAAGAGAATCTCTCTTACACTGGAGAGGAAAGAAGACGTCCCTTCCCAGTGCTGCACTGAAGAATTCCTGTATGTCTGTCTGAGTAGTGCAGTGAGGTGTCACTAGTGCTGACTTATACTTCTGTTTGCTTCATCTGGTTACAACAACCTCTTGCTGACCCAAAGGGCTAATGGATTCAAGTTCCTGAAGTGAAGTCTGCTTGTACCATGACTTCTGGGGCTGTAAGGGCAGAAAGTCCCAAGGAAAGAGGAAGCTGTTGCTTGCTGCAAAGAAAACTACAGGACCAGTTGGAAGAGGACACTTTGCTGAAGACTTGAAATAATAGTTGTGCGAAGCTGCTACCAACTGGAAAGGGTTAGTGGGGGTCCAAATAGTCAATCCTAAAGATCTGAGAATTTCCAATCGTAGTAGGAGTGCTGCAGATGCAGTTACACAAATGGTAAAAACGTTCAGTGGAACTAATTGCCAGCATCTGTTTGGCTGTGGTCACTCATGAGTTGGTAATATTGTTTATGTATTGTAGAGGAAGTGAGAGTGGGTTTTTGCAGAAGTGGGAGTTTGCAGAAAGAAATGCAATTTGCATATGATAATTCAACGCTCATCATGTGTTGGTGTAAGGTAGGAGAAAAATAAATGTAAAAGTATGATTTTGTGACACTTCCATGTGTATCCTGAGGATAACTTAGCCCCCTAAGGTAAGAAACCGTTTCAAATCAGTATAGAAAACAAATGATGTGAATGTTTCTGAATTCATGAATGGGCCCCTAAGGGCTCCTCAGACGAGGAAGATGAATCTTAATGGACAACCATGACCCTTATTTCCTTTGCTGCTGTCTCTTTCTTGCCTCTCTTGTTCCATGAGTCCTCCAGGCCCTCTGACACTCTTTAAATTGAAACCTTTCCATCCCTCCATCATGCCTCTTATTTGTCCCGTCCTCATCTCCCACTTGTTCATCCATTCCTTCATTACCTCTCTCATCCCACCAACCCCCACCTACTCACGAAACTTCCTAATTCTATAGATCTTTGGGCTCCTAGATCGCCTTTTTCCCAAAAGTCTCGCTTTTCCAGTGATTGTTCAGCTGACAAAGAGTCTCTTGTCCTTCACACCAACCTTTTTAGGCTGTATCTCTCTTCTCTCCTCATCTCCTTGACTGGCTGCCCCTCACTGTGACTATTCTCTCTCGCTCTGTCATGTAGCCACCTGGAAACCATTATGTTTCTCACTGCTGTCTTCAGTGTAGTTGTTCCACCTGTCTCCTCAATTAGTCTCTGAGATCCCCCACAACCCCCAGTCACTGGTCCACAAAAATGAGTGACAACGGGCCACACCTACAACCATTTACAGATGGTACACCCGAGGCCTACACTGGTTGGCAGTCCTGCATTTTCGGTGGAGGCTATTAAGAAAATCCAGCTTTGAATAAAATACTGGGAAGGGTTAGTGCTCTTTGGCTTGGACCTGCTTCCCTGCCTTCTGTCCCCCAAGGCTGAGTACTTTCACCTAAGAACATACTGCTAAAAAGCATGCCACGAAGGGCCTTAGTCACCCCACGGTAGCTTGCAGAGCACTGACTGAGGAGCTCAACGGCTTGACAACATATCCTGAAAGCATTGTTTGTATTTCAGTGCAGTGCTTACATAAGGCTGAAACCCTCTTGAGTAACTAGTTTCTGTCAGTGGGAGCCATGTATCAGGGAGATGGCAGCACAATTGTTTGTCCATGGCTCACTTATATCTAGTTTCAGGGAACATTGTGGCATTTGGGAGTTCACGGTGGGAAGTGTGATTGGGCATTATGTGTTTTTTAGGGTTCAGGGATGGGTATAAGTAAGAGGTAGTAAGGGTTTTTAGGGATGGGTAGAGGAAAAGGGGAAGAAAGTGATTTTTAGGGTTTAGGGATGGGTAGAAGGGGTAGTAGGCGGTTTTAGAGCTTATCACAGAGAAGCAGAAAGGGAAGGTGTTTTTAGGGTTCAGGGGTGGGAAGTATTTAGGGATAGTAAGGGCTTTCTAAGGTTCAGGAATGAGTAGTAGGAAGAGGTGTTTGAATTTGAGAGATGGGTTGAAGTAACGGGTAGAAAGGGGTTGTGAGGAAATGTCCTTTTTTGCAAAATCACCCCCACACTTTTTGCACCCACTTTTTACTAGATGCTACTGTTTTTGTTTTACTCTTAAGTGCACTGCTGACCAGACCCTCATGCATGTGCTCAGATCCATTAAAGTATGTGGGCAATTGGCTAATATTTGATAGGCATATTTAACTTACCTATAAGTTCTAGTATATGGTACAAAGTGTCCCAAAGCTGGTAGGTTAAATGTTAAAGATTACCAGTGGACTGTAGCACTTAACGGCGTAACCACTGCAGTGACAAAGTGAAAACATGGCTTTAAGTCTGCCATTGCAGCCTAGTCTGGGAGCTTTTAAACTACCAACACGACCTGAAAAAATGTACCCTTTTCCAAGTCCAAAACTTCTTTTTTATTATTTATAAGTCACCCCAGAGAAGGCCTTAGTAGCCCATAAGGCAGGGTGATAAATATTAAAAAAGATGGGCATGTTTCTTTTGTATTTTATGTGTCCTGACAGTGAAAACTCGCCATTATCATTTTCACTGCAGTTAGACTGGTCGTCCTGTTGGCTAACATGGGGTTACAGTAGCTCAACCGCTAAGTGCTAACTTCCATTTGGGACCACCAAATATAGTACTTCAAGATATCATATTAATTATTACATTAAACCTAGTTGGATTTAAGGTAGCCTTTAATATGAAAGTGACTTTAGAAAGTCACCACTTTCTTGCCCCAAACTTCTCATAGCCATTTCTGGTTCACTACAGTAGTTGTCACAGCAGACACCCTGCTGCTTCCTGGAGGAGGTATGCATGGCACCCAGGAAAGGGGAACAGAAGACCTGATCCTGACAGGAAGGCCAGAGGGCAATGACCGCAGATGAGCAAGCTTCAAAGGGCTAGCCGCCTGACACAGGCAAATGCAAGTAACACTTTAGCCTGCCCAATCCTTTATGTAGGCAAGATGGCAGCTCTTCCAGAGGGGGAAAACCTGTTGCAGAACCAGTCTTGCAGGAGGAGTTGCTCATTATACCGGACACACCTCAGAGTGTGCCTATAGCTCTGACCAAGGGAAGGATGGTTCTGACATCTTGGATTTGGGTAAAGATGCACTGTGGGATTGTTTAGTGCCAGTCCCCCAAGAAGCGATGTCAGATGGGTAGGGTTGTCTGTGGGAATTTTTACCCCATTGGTTAGGGAGTCCTCCCCACCCACAAACTCAAAATTGGCATAAAAGTGGCACCCCTGCCTACCCCTTGGACTCGGAAAGAACAGAAAAAAGGCAGTTCCTGCTAAACCTGTCGACCTCTGAAAGAAAAGCTGCACCAAGAAAGACTGCACATGTTGAACCAAAACAGGGCTTCAGAAAGAGAAGGGCTGCCCCTGCTGTTGACTTAATGGAGAAAAAGGCCCCAAGGCCTGGACCTGGTTCCACTTGTGCCAAGGAATAGTGAGTGGACTCCAAGAGCTAGTTGGCTAGCCTCCTGTTAAACTCTAGGGACACAAAAGCTAAGAAGCCTGCACCTACAAAGTGCCCAGCTGATTAGTTGCCACTGGGTTGCCCTGGAATAAGTTAGTGCAGCTTTTGACGTCGAGTGCTAGCCCCCAAGAGGTGCCTGCCAGGTCCTAGACCCTTGGCTGGTACTAGAGTGTACTTTTTCTTTAAAAAGAACAGCAAGTTGTGAAAAGACATCGTTTTTTGGCACAGAATCAGAGGCTTATACAATACTGCTACTTTGACTTTCTGTAGGTAGCCTCAAACTCCCGTTGAGAACCAAGGTTCCCACCGGAACTATGGACCTGTCGATGAGAAAACGAACCAAAAAAGTTTCTAAGTGTGAAGGTAAAAATTTGACAGGGAGCAGCCCGGTCCAGGCCTCCAACCCGGACTCTATCTCGTTCGGCCTGAAATGTTGACTTTGGCCTGGACCCTTGCATTCGAGGCTCATAGACTACCACTAACACTGAAAAGCAGTGATTTACAAAGCTTTTTGAATAAATTTCAGTGTTTTATGAAAACCTTGCAAAAACCATGACTCTCTTTCCCATCACCAAATGTTTGACATTTTGGAGTCTATTTAAAGATAAAAATATATGCTACCTTTATATATTTTATAGGGGCTTTTATTGTGTTGTTTTTCATACTTATTGTGTGTTTTGGTAATGATAAATGCTTTATACTTCTTATCCTTTGAGTTAAACTTGACTTCTCTGTGCCAAAGCCACCCCCCAGGACTGAGCTAAAGCTTAATTTAAAGAAATGTATCTGGACCTAATACAGAATAGCTACATTATTACTTCTCACAACCACCCCAACGAATATCCATTTTCTCATAGGGTTGTTCAGGGATCAATGGTGGGCTGTGTTTAAGGGTTAAGGGATGTTTATGGATCATGGATGGGTAGTTAGGGGGGCTTGGGGATGTGAGGAAAGGTAAGGGAGGTTACATTAAAAGAAAAAAGGGGGTTAAAACACATACATATATAAATATATTATATTATATACATATATATATATATATATATATATATATATATATATACATTATATACATTATCTACTGGCGGTCGCCAGTAGATAGTTATAGTTAGGACCTATTTTCCATAGGAAATTCAAAACATTCTATTTCCAATAACTTTGGCGCCGGTTGACGAATCTTCGCGAAATTTTCAAAACTCGTGGGGCGCTCCGGTCCGCTCGTATCCTGAAAGTTTCGGGGTGATTCGGCAAGCAGGGGCTGAGAAAAAAGGGGGGTCCCAAAACGTGTTTTCTCCATGTTAATTCCCATAGGAAATTTTAGACACGGCTACAGCCCGAACTGCTGAACGGAATTACACCAAATTTGGCAAAAAGGTAGCGCTTGGTTCAGAAAGCTACCTTTTTTTTAAATGGTGTTAATCCGTTCAGTAGTTGCTGAGAAATTCAAAAAATAAGAGTCAAAAAATCAATTTCCCATAGGGAACTTTGTGCAAGGCTACAGCGGAAACTACTGAACGGATTTACCCCACATTTGGCATAAAGGTACTGCTCGGCTCAGAAAGCGACCTTTTCAAAAATGGTGTAAATCCGTTCAGTAGTTTTTTAAATATTAAAGGAAAAAGAACTATATATATCTGGGCGGAGCCTAACCACACATGTCATCGTGAGATCTGATTGGCTGTCAGCACTTCATCCAAGAAGTGTTGGCAGCCATCTTGGGACCAATATACATGATAGCACCCCAATGAAATGCATTGTAGTGAATAGAAGATTTTGAGGGTCACCAAAAGGAGAACTATAAAGGGTGATAACAGACTTTAGTTACATTAGAATACATTTGTTGATGGTACCATACTAATTTTAGGAATTGTGGTGTGTTCTAGGGTGATTTTACCCTGTGAAAAACCTTCTGCTGGGATTTCATGAATCATGTTTGAGAGAAAACAATTTTCTCATGCTTGTCCCACAGAAGTTTGGAAGGTGCTCCAGAAGCTAAAATGAGAGCATATTTTCTGTAAATTCACATTATCTTTCTCAGTCATGTGAGAATGAAGTCTGACATTCTCAGTAAAACATGTAAATCCAACAAGGGCAGAGACTGTCAGTTGATTCCTTTGTGTTCTACTGCAGTTTCCCAGAGAGTTCTTAAGAACAACTAGAGCGCTAACAACCTTACCTATGACAAAAGTATGGCACACCTGAAGCCATCTTGATTGGAATAAACTGGTAACACTTAAAACATTTAATTTAAAAAGGAACAAAATGATGGGGTTCATTTTGTCTTAGAAATTATGGTTAGTGCTGTAGAAAGAAAAATTAGGACATGTTTTAAGTGAGATCTCAAATATCTTCCTGTTATATTTCAACAGGAGCAGCCTGCCAGTTGATTCCTTTGTGTTCTACTGCAGCTTCCCAGAGTGTTCTAAAGAACAACTAGAGCGCTAACAGCCTTACCTATGACAAACGTATGGCACACCTGAAGCCATCTTGATTGGAATAAACTGGTAACACTTAAAACATTTAATTTAAAAAGGAACAAAATGATGGGGTTCATTTTGTCATAGAAATTATGGTTAGTGCTGTAGTAAGAAAAATTAGCACATGTTTTAAGTGAGATCTCAAATATCTTCCTGTTATATTTCAACAGGAGCAGCCTGCCAGTTGATTCCTTTGTGTTCTACTGCAGCTTCCCAGAGTGTTCTAAAGAACAACTAGAGCGCTAACAGTCTTACTTATGAAAAAATTATGGCACACCTGAAGCCATCTTGATTGGAATAAACCGGTAACACTTAAAACATTTAATTTAAAAAGGAACAAAATGAGGGGGTTCATTTTGTCATAGAAATTATGGTTAGTGCTGTAGAAAGAAAAATTAGGACATGTTTTAAGTGAGATTACAAATATCTTCCTGTTATATTTCAATAGGAGCAGCCTGCCAGTTGATTCCTTTGTGTTCTACTGCAGCTTCCCAGAGTGTTCTAAAGAACAACTAGAGCGCTAACAGTCTTACTTATGACAAAAGTATGGCACACCTGAAGCCATCTTGATTGGAATAAACCGGTAACACTTAAAACATTTAATTTAAAAAGGAACAAAATGAGGGGGTTCATTTTGCCATAGAAATTATGGTTAGTTCTGCAGAAAGAAAAATTAGGGCATGTTTTAAGTGAGATCTCAAATCCTCTTCTATTTCATTAGAAAATTCTGACATGCAGACTGAAACAATCACTTTCAATACCAGCAGTAGACTTCCAGTTAACTCCCTGGTGAGCAGTAGCTTTACTACAGTGATCTAATGAGCAACTAGAGTGCTAACATTCTGAATTTATGGCAAATGTGTGACACATCTGAATGCCTTCTTGATGGAATCAAAGTAAAAAACTGAAAGCATTTCCTACTGAGGAGACTGCAGTAAATGAGGATATTAGGAAACTTCATAACAAATAAGTATCCCAAGATGGCCACCAGAGAAAAAAGAGCCCAAATGTAGCACAAATATCACCCACATGTAGCCCACATATAGCCCAATGACAGAAGTGTGGAAAACACTTTTTATTTTTAGTTTTTTTGCAGTTTTATATAGTGCAGACTGGTCAGGTATTGGAGCGTTGCATCTTACTTGGACCCCTTATTGCGTATTTTGCACGAAGTACATGAGATTGATCTTGCGAAACATTGAACTTTACTATTCTGTTAACCTGAAGTTGCTCTGAACCGGGCTTTGTAACACCCGTTTTTACCTACTGGTTTTAATTAATTCTCACTGTATTGTATTAAGAAAGAGGATTTACTGTTTTTATGTACACTTTTATGATCTATGTTTCTAAATCAGATCGAATAAAGTTTAATGAATGTAATTGAAGTCTCCCAAGATGGCCACCAGAGAAAAATGAGCCCAAATGTAGCACAAATATCACCCAGATGTAGCCCACGTATAGCCCAATGACAGAAGTGTGGAAAACACTTTTTATCCTTTGTTTTTTGCAGTTTTATATAGTGCAGGCTGGTCAGATATTGGAGTGCTTTACATGAGCATTGGTTACATCATACAAGGACAAACTCATTTTGGTTGTAGGCATGGGGAGATTAAGTGATTTGACCAGAATCACAGAATGACGAGCTGAAGCAGAAACTCCAACTTGGTAACACCACATTTTCTCCCCTAAGCGTAACATTTAATCAAGTGGTCAACTGGATAAAAAAACATAGAGATAACAAATAATTCAAAAGTGCTTTGTCGCTATTTGAGAACTGCTTGGCTCAGAAAGCGACCTTTTAAAAATGGTGTAAATCCGTTCGGTAGTTGCTGAGAAATTGTAAAAAAACAAATATCGATATCTAGAGGCACGGTGGATCCGCGAACCCTCCCGACCACGAGCTTCATTTTAATTGGCTGCCAACACTCCAAACCAGGAAGTGTTGGCAGCCATCTTCTGACTCGGTAGAACCGAGTCACAAGAAAACAGGGAAACAAAGGTGAAAAAGAAGAAAAGGGGACAGGGTAGAAACACCCTGACCCCCTAGGCCTGCTCAGGGGGTCCCACAAGGACCCCCAGGGACAAAAAAAAGCATTTTTTTAAAAACAATTGTTGAAATTCGCGCTGCGGTCGCGAATCCCGCCGAAATGTAAAAATAAATGAAGCGCGGGATACCGCGCTTCATTTAATTGAGACCCCCGGGTGGGCCAGGTCCCGAGGGCATTGCCAACAAATATATGCAGGGCCCGCGGGCGCCCCCGCAGCCCCGGGGACCGCCACCTCCTGGGGCTTGTTTTTTTAATGTTCGGGGGGTGCCTCCAAGGCCCCCCAAGCCCCGGGGACCGCCACCGCCAGGGCTTTTATCAAATAGGGACCCTCAGGATTCAAGGGGAATTAATCCTCCAACTTACCCTGAGCACTACTGATGCAGTCCAGCCATCGCCCTGTAACTACCCATGCACTCCTCCAATCAACCAGCGAGCACCATGTACTTATCCAATCACTCCGCCAAAACACAAGCACTTATAAATTCACCATCCACTCTCCTTGCAGTACTCTAATCATCCAGTCAGTACCCATGTACTCATCCAATGACCCAGGCACTAACTCATGGCAAATACAGAGGAGGTCATGCTAATCACAGGGGTACCCCAACGCATAGTGTTCCCTAGTGTATGTAGGTGTTTTCACTGTATTCTAAGTGTCTTTTACCACCAGAGACAGAGTCAGTTACCACCAGTACCCATCAGCAAAAGTTGGGGGCACAGGAGTACTTTCTACTCCTCTGTTGGTTCTTTCTGCACATCTCTTCCTTCTTCTTGCACTTTTCTTCGTCTTTCTGGACTTCTGTTGCCTCTTTCTGCATTTGTCTTCCTTCTTTCTGCGCTTTTCTTCTTCTTTCTTCACATGTCCTACCTCTGTAGGCATAGTTAGAAACTAGCATTTAAAAAACCTTTGAAATTCACTTAAAAACCATAGGTTTCAGGCATGTTATAGTTAGAAATTAGCATTTAGAAAACCTTTGAAATTCACTGAAAAAACCATAGGTTTCAGGCACGTTATAGTTAGAAATTAGCATTTAAAAAACCTTAGAAATTCACTGAAAAAACCATAGGTTTTAGGGAAAGTTATAGTTAGTTGGACATTTCACTCGTACAAAACCAGAGAAATTCCCCCGTTATAGTTAGTTCAGCTAACTATAACTCGCGCCCCGCAATGCACTGCTGATGACGTCACATATGACATCACTCATGACATGGTCAGTGACATCACTGATGACATCACTGATGACATCTCAAATGACATCACTGATGACATCATCCATGTGATAATTTGATGCATCTTCTCACACCCTAATGTAACCTTTGATACACCAACTCTAAATAACAGACTGCCATTCTCAAAACCATAGACACTCCAGCAGCAATAACTACATACCCACTCACTGATTCTTAGGTCTAAACACATATCCACTCACTCACCCGTACAGTCACTCATACTTACAATCACTCAGTACAGGACTATCATATGCACTCATACGCCTATATAGACACTCACACACCACCACTCATCCATAGAGGTACTCACACACCTAGTCAGTCATGCAAATAATTAATCACACTCCCATTTACTCACCTATACAGTTATACACACACCAGCTCACTTACTCATACAAATACTAGGACATTCTTACGCTCTTATACAATCACTGATACAAGCACACACTCATCCATACAGTCACTCTCATAATCACACACTCTCACTTATAGCTATTTATATATTCCAACACACATATATACTGCCTTTCACATATGTAGTTACTCACACATGTACCACTGAGATATACATTCACTCACTAACACACCCATACACACACTCACACACCCATACAGTCCATCACAGATGCACTCTTGAAACCATGCACCCAGTGAATCACCCACTCACACATCTATGCACAGAGTCACACACACCCCACCCATACAAACACTCAGGCATCCATACAGATACTCAGACAACCAATCAATAACCCATATAGACACTCATGTAGCTATTCACAAACCCCATGCAGCCGCTTACACACCAACAGACAGACGGATACAGACATTCACACAGTTTAGTCACTAACCCGTGCATTCAGAAAGATACATTTAATCACTCACTTATAGAGTCAGTCACACACCTACTAAATCATCCATTCAGACACTTATACACCCACTCATTCTTCAATACGCCTTTCCCAATATATATTAAACATATTTAAACTTTACAGAAACACACAGTCACTAGATGATGTCATCAGTGATGTCATCAGTGGTCATATGAGATGTCATCAGTGATGTCATCAGTGATGTCACTGACCATGTCATGAGTGATGTCATATGTGACGTCATCAGCAGTGCATTGCGGGGGCGCGAGTTATAGTTAGCTGAACTAACTATAACGGGGGAATTTCTCTGGTTTCGTACGAGTGAAATGTCCAACTAACTATAACTTTCCCTAAAACCTATGGTTTTTTCAGTGAATTTCTAAGGTGTTTTAAATGCTAATTTCTAACTATAACATACCTGAAACCTATGGTTTTTTCAGTGAATTTCAAAGGTTTTTTAAATGCTAATTTCTAACTATAACATGCCTGAAACCTATGGTTTTTTAAGTGAATATATATATATTTACATACATGGTATGTGGGTAAGGTGCAATGTAAAGGTAACTCCAATGTACTTACCCCTGTGGTAATACATCGCAATGTAAAGGTAATCACGATGTAATTACTGCGTGGTAACCTACTGTGAAGTTACCACTGGTGATATAACGGCTGACATTCTCTGCAATACTTTAGAAAAGATGCCTGTTTTAAGCAGCACAGGCGGTCAGTACCGTTTTTAAGACCTCTCTATTACTAATCTATTCTAACCCTGCCTTTCAAATGAAGCAATTAAATATTTGATAGTTAAGCAGCAAACATTGTGGGCCTGCTTATGAAAACAATTTCTGTATGTAAATGCAAATACGCTTTTTCATGTGCGTAAAAACAATTTTCATTTTTGGAAAACTGGTTTTGCACTCGTAAAAATATTTACTCACACAAAAATGTAAGTTCACTCAGTAAATCTAGTAAATACAGACACTTTAAGACAAGACGCAGATAGTTGCCCTGCAGCTGGGTGTCGTATTCAGCTCCTGGTCTTTTTTGGTTCAGTAACGCTTAGAAGCAATGTTGATTCATAGTTAAAATACTGTACTAGTATCTCAAAGCGTCTAATAATACGTGATTTCACATCCCACATCTTATTACACCGTACCATACATGTTTTTATTTTTTAACTCTCTTTTGTAATGGATTGCATTTGTGTGTTTTGTCTGTTTTAAGGGGGTTTTATGTCAGAACATAGAGCGCAAAATACCAAAGTGAAAAAATATTGTAGCCTGTCTATCGAGTATCAAATATCATGAAGGTAAGTATGTATAGGTAAGAGTAGATTTTGTGTCCTTAACTCCACATCCTTTGAAGGTATATATAATATTTGTGTAGAGTTAAGTAAGCAAGACCTACACTTATCTGCATATAATTACATTCCCAACATTTTGGTACCTGATATTTAGGCTATGATATTTTTTCACATCAATATTTTGCCCCTCATATTCTGGCAGTATACAGTTTTATGAATTCTCAAAACCTGAATGTAGGAAAGTAGTATCTGCTTTCATGGTTACTACCACTTTTTGCCTGGTGTCAGTGTGTTTTGACTGTAGTTAGCTGGGATCCTGCTAATCAGGTCCCCAGCATCTGTGCTCTCTCTCCCAAAATGGTTTTGTTAAGTACTTTTGTACCTCCACAATTGGTTACTGGTGTACCCCTATAAGTTCCTAGTATATGGTGCTGAGGTACCCAGGGGATAGGTACACTAGGGGTCTCCCATGGGCTGCAGCATGTATTGTGCCACCCATGGGAGTGCACTTCAACTCTGACTACAAGCCTGCCATTGCAGCCTGTGTGAGTTGGTGCTTGCACCTTTCACGACAGATATCAATTTCCTAATATTTGAGGTCACTACACTTAAAACCTATAACTCAGCCCTATGGAAGGCTCTTCAGTCCTGAGGGCAGGGTGCTTGGTTATAATTGTGAGGGTGCCCCTGGATGAGCAGGATACCTCTACAAACCCCAGAGTCGATTCTCCAGGCTTTGTAAGTGCGGTCAGCCATTTTAAGATATATAGTGGACATCAGTCATTACGAGATGCCTAACTATATAATGGCTGCGCTGAACCTGGCCATGCTTGCTATCAAACACGTTGGAATCATACCCCAACACCGATTTTGGTGTTGGAGGTATGATCTCATGGACTGGGGTCTCCTGTACTCCCGGTAACAGCCTTTCAGGGTCTGCCAGCAAGCTAGTGATGCTGCTGTCCACAGACACAATTTTGCCCTCCTGCTGCTGAGCTGAGCTCAAGCAGGGGAAGGTAGAACAATAGATTTCCTGTCACAGGGAGGTGTGACCACTTCCCAGACAGGACTTAATGTATTGGGTTGGGATGGGGGCGCATTTTAGTGCCACCAGACTTCATTGAAGGGCACATTTGGTGCCCTCCTTGCATACTCTGGTTTGAGCCAGTTTAGGAACCCTTGGTTCCCACCCTAGCGCGAAACTGGACAAAGGACAGGTGAGTATCCTCCCCTCTGTCCAGGCCCTCCTCTGGGAGGGACCCCTGAGTTGTTCCAACCCTTTTCCTTGGGTATTTAAGGGCTCCCCTGTGGGTGGGTCCTCAGATTCGTTATGGAACACGACTCACCTCTGAAACCAAGACACCCTTCGACCGTCTGGACACTTGGACTTCGTTGGACTTCAACTCGAACCGAGACTGCATCAAGGAAGACACCTGATGCTCCTGGTCTCGCTGTTCTTCAAGTCTTCTGCCTCGTCTGTGTCTGTGCTTCTCTCAGGTTCTCCATAAGACGTGTGGGCATCAAGGACATCTGAAGAAATCTCCCTTGGAGTGAGTAAGTCACTCCCCTGCATCTGCAGGCACTGCAATGAAGCTGACCGGCCTGCTGCTCCTGTCGGCCTATGGACTTCCCAAGGCTCAACAACACAGGTGGTGGTTCTGTGGCTCTCCAGAGGCCTGACTTTTCTTCCCTGCAATTAGGAGGACAGTATCCCTTGTTGGAGCCATTGGCACCAAACCCCAGTGCACCGTGTCGACTTGCCATTGCCAAGGCTGGTTGGCTCTGCACTCCAGAGATCTTTGGGCTACAAGAAGCTCCAGCACCTCATCCCTCGAAGATCAGCATCCTCACTGCATCCCTTGCACCGTGGGCCTCCATCTTTGGTGAGCTGCCTGAGGTCCTCTTGCGACTCCTGTGCCTTTGGCCTGTGGGTCCTCTTGAGGGTCTTCTCCGGCTTTGGTGGGGTCCCCTGCTTGCTCAGGCCTGCTCTGACTCTCCTGCACTTGGTGAGTCCCTTGGACCTTGCTGGTCCCAATGATTGCATCTTGTCATCTTCAAAGCCAGTTGCGACTGCCAAGGCTTGTTGGTGCTCCCGCCGAACACCGACCATCTGGACACTGACTTCCAACGTGGGATAGCTCACCCATGGCTCCTGGTGTTTCTCAGTATCGCCTGGTCTCCACAGCTGCAGCGACACGGTCCTTGTCAACTCTCCTGAGCTCCTTGCCAAAGGTGGGCATTGCGCTTCCGTGCCTCCTGGTCACCTCCGAGTGGCATAGGCTCTGTCCCCTCTGATTTTAGGTTCTCTTCTTCAAGAATCCACGCTTGGATTCCACCGGACATCTTCAGAGACTTCTAAAAGGCCTTTTCTCCAAAGTCTTCCATTGTCATCTACAGAAGGTTTCGACGTCACTTCACCACTATGCACCCGGCTTCCCTGGTGCAGGTAACCTGGTTCCAGGGGCATCCACGGGTGCTGTGGCTCTCCAATACAACCTTCCGTCCTCCAAACAGTTTCATTTGGGGCCCACGGGAAGGGTCCTGCTTCTTCAAAACTGCCACTGCGACTTCTCCATTGACTTCTTATTGGGGACACAGCTGAGTTCTATTCTGCACACAGCCTCTGTTACCTTGGGTGGTTCCTTGTTCTCCCAGCGCCTCTGAGTCTTCTGGTCAAAGTCCCGTTCTTCCTTGCAGTTCGCATTCCACGTTCTTAGTATATGGTTTGGTCTCCCCCTGGAGACCAGTGTATATTTGTGGTACTTACCTGATTTCTTTTGAGTATTTTCCTGTGTATTATTCATATTTCCAGGTGGGAGATATACCAATGTTGCTGAATGTGCTGTGTAATAAAAAGACTTATTTTTATAAAACACTGTGTGGTTCTTTTTCATCTAATCTACACTGTCGATTAAATGTGGTAAAACAAGCTGCTTTACAGTCCTTCAAGATAAGCCTGAAGGCTGCTCTCCACAGCTACCACTATGAGAGCCTAAGGTTATCAAAGACCACTAAAACCACCATATGGGTTGCCTGGATTAGTGCAAGGTGCATCACTCCTGTGATTGTGCACCATATACTAAGCCAGCCTCCTAGACTGAAACAAACAGATTTGACTATACCATATTGTGAGAAGTTGGCCTGGTATATGCTGTTCACTAATTAAAGTGGACACCTTGCACCAGGGCAAATCGACTCTTATGGTAGATAGGTTTAAGACAACCTTTTAAAGAAAGCTATCCTAGTGGTAGCTGTGGAGAGCAGCCTTCAGGCTAAGTCTCGGAGGAATGTAAAGCAGCTTGTTTTACCATATAATCTCTTGAATCACCAAATGAAAAGACACCACACAGGTATATATATCAAATATATATGTATTTATTTCTAAATAACTCTCTACTAATCTCTTTATGAGATTAGAAGACAAACATATGCACAAATCAACGTTTCACAATAAGTTAAGCACAAAATATGGCTGGGGCCCTAGGGGCGTACCAGACCATATACTAAGTAAGAGACTTAGGGACAACGACTTGCAGGGAGACAAGGCCTAGGGCCTTCAGAAGTGCTGGGGCCTCACAAAACCACCCAAGGCAGGTAAGTAAAGGACCCACGGGGGACGCGTGCAGTGTGGATACACAGGCGCGGATCGCCGTTAACTTCAATGGGGCAAGTCGCGGTTGGAAATAAAGAGTTTTAGGATACTTCGGGAGAACCTACAAGCAAGTCACTTACAGGGTAAGTAGTTCTAGGGCCCACACCTACAGGAGCACCGTAGTGCTGGAGTTACCTCACCCAGGGAAGCCGGGTGCATAGGTGTCCTTTGGTGTCGGGTCGCGGCGTCGTTTTCAATGGCGAACAAAGAAGACTTGCTGCTTGCGGGAGCTGAAGAAGTGTCCGGTGGAATCCAAGCCTGGATTCTGAAGAAGGATGACCTGAAAGCAGAGGGGACAGTGTTCAAAGTCACTTGGCAGTGACCCGGGGCAAGGAAGATGGATGCCCACCGTCGTCGGTCGCTTCAGGTCGGTTGCGGGTGCCTTGACTCTTCAGCCACGTGGTCCAGGAGGTGTCGACGACGACCAGGAGCTGGATTCGGTGGGTCCCTCGACGTCTGCAGCTGACTGCGGTGCCGGCAACTCGATTGGAGCCAACAAGCCTTGGCAACAGCAAGTCTTGGGGAGATGAAGAAAAGTCGATGGCGCAGACCAGCAAGGTCTGAGGGACTCACCCAGCGAGGGTAAGTCAGGGCAGGCCTGGCGCAACCAGGGGAGCCCTTTGGTTTCTTTAAGAAGTCTTCTGGGGACCCACAAGCCGGCGGGCAAGGGATCGCGAAGACACCTCGGGCGGAATCACTCAACAGGGGCCCACGGTCACTCGGGATGGTGTAGGCCTCTGATCTTCGGAGGGATTCCTGCTGGAGGTCGGGACCACACGTGGTCCAAAGCACAAGTTCGTAGAACGTTGTGAAGGGGTTGCACTCGACAATAGTGCACGGTACCCAGGGGTCGCGGTTCCTCGTTACTCGTGGGGTCCACTTGCCTCAGCTTCGCTGGGGACTCACGATGGCCTGGGAGAGGTCAGGAAATCCACTTCTTGGGCTGCAGGGACTTCGGACTCCGGCGGGAGCGGCGTAGTTTGCGACCGTCGTTGTCGTTTTTGGTGCCTGCCAAGCAGGGGAGTCACTCCTTGACTCCAAGGGAGATTCTTCTGTCTTCCAAAGGTAGTGGAACGTCGAAGGGCCAGGATTCTTCTGTAGAGCGTCGTCCAGGGGTTATCTGCTTTGCAATGGCAAGGTTCCCCCTCTTATACTAAAAGAGGGGATGGACTAGCTCTATGACCCCACCTATGGGAGGGTCAAGGGAGGGGGTGGCTACACCCACTTCCCTTTGTCCAGTTTCGCGCCAGAGCAGGGGCAGGTAGCCCCTGAGCTGGTTTGAACTGGCATATGCACAGAGGAGCCTTCTGCTCCCCCAGTGCAGGACTTCAAAGCACTCTAAGAGTGCACCCACCCAGCCCCAATACACTAAACCCTGTCTGGGAGGTGGTCACACCTCCCTGTGACAGGATGCCTATTGTTGGGCTTCCTCCACTGTGAGTGTCAGTCATCAGCAGGAGGGCAGCCCAGTGTCTGTGACTGGTGGCATCCATTTTGTGATGCCAGGGCTCTGCAGGATTCTACCGCGTTTCCACAGCAGGTACATGTCTTATCCTCTAGAAGGGTGGAATGCTACCCCCGCCGCCAGGATTGGCGGGGGGTAGTATTCCCAAGATGTTTGACACCAAACACGACATGTTTTGATGCAGCCATTCCAAAGTTAGCATTCTACCGCGAGGATATAATGCACTTAAGAGTATATGGTTTAACCGCATCCACAAACAGCACCAGAGAATGGACTCTGAGAACTGCAGAGGGGCCCTGCTCATGCAGAGGCACCCCTCACATAGAAGCCAAGCACCCTGCCCTCAGGATTGATAGGGCCTGCCATAGGGGTGACTGATAGGGTTATATGTGTGTGCAGGAGAGATATAGGAAACCTATATCTCAGTGAGGGGTGCTAGCACCACCTCACCCAGGCTGCAGTAGCAGGCCTGTGGTGTCAGATTTAGTCTGCTTCCCAGGGGTGGCATAATACATGCTGCAGCCCCTGGTAGGCCTGTGAAGTACCTATGCCCTTGGCACCTAAGGTACCATATACTAGGGACTCATAAGGCACCACAGTAACCAATCACTAGTGCACCTAGAGTGCACTCCATGTCATTTAGAGAGAGCAGATAGACTGGGGCCCTGAATAGCAGGATCCCAGTCCAACTAAGTCATAAACCAGCAAAACACCATAAAAAAGTGGGGGCAACCATATAGTCAGATTCCACCTTCCTACATAACCCCCCCAAACGAAAGGAGATAAGGCTAACCTTGGCCAGTTGAGCCTTTATTGACTAAGTGGCCATATAAGGAAGCACCTGCACTAGCATGGTTGCCCCCTGTCTGATGGTCCACTAAGCAATCCCTCACCCTAAGGGTGTGAGAGGGTCTCCACCATGGGGAATCACTACCTCTGGTGTGCTCTGGTAAAGTACAAGGCTGGTGAGGTGTCTGAGTAGGGAAGTGAGGCCCTAGGAAGGTTGGCCTCAGCTTCCTCAGATCACTGGTCACCATGTATGCCTGTCTTTCCATGACTGAGTTGCATTTTGCTCTAAGGGTCAACCTTTGGCTGCCTACAGCTGGGGGTTGGGTCCCTTTGAATGGACTACTGGAGGGACATGGCAGGTTTGGAACCTTTTGGTCCCAGGTTTGCCCTTGCCTAACAGAGTCCTTCTGGGGAGGTCCCTACATAAAGGTATGGGGGATCCCTCAGTGGGTTGAGGAATTTTCACCTGGCTAGGGCTACTAGACTGGGTGCCCCTTATCTGCTGATGGGGGTTCCTCTGGACAGGGGGCCCTGGGGGTCCACTGACCTCCCTGACCTCTGCAGCCCTGGGCTGACTGAGGCAGGGTAGAGAGGGGCAGTTTACCTGCTCCAGACTGGGTACCACCTTGGAAGGGTCCTCTGCCATCAGGGGTGTGGCCAGGCCAGGCCTGACTACCTCTGGGGCAGTTCCTTCACTAGGGGTAGGGTCAGTTCCCTGAGGAGGCTGACCCTTACCTACTGTCTGGGGGAAGAAGACTTTTCTTCAACCCTTGTGCTCTCTTTTGGGGAGAGTGGGCCATTCTTCCAGGCTCCATCTCTCCATAATCTTGGGCTGGGGCTGAGGCCATCACAGCCCCCCTAACCTTTACAGGGACACCCAACATCTTCAGATGGGTTTGGTGTTCAATTTCAGCCCAGGCTGAAATTTCCAGATCATTGCCCATCAGGCAATCTACAGGTAAGGTTGGGGACACTGCCACTCTCTTTGGGCCTGTGACCCCTCCCAGCTGAGATTGACTATGGCCATGGGGTGATCTGTTCTGACACCATCAATGTTGGTCACCTGGTATTTAAACTCAGGTAAAAGCTGGTGAGGGGGACTAGTTTCCCTGCCACCATGGTGACACTAGCCCCTGTGTCCCTAAATGCCACAGCTTTCTGACCATTAATTATTGGCTCCAGTCTGTACCTGCCCAATGCTATGGGACCCATGGTAAAGGTGGCATATCCTACACCACCATCAGAATCTGAGGAGTCTGTTGAGGGGGTCCTGTCTAAACTAGGGCCCACCTCTGTTCCTCTTGCAAAAGCACCTAACTTTTTGGGTGCACTACTCCCAACTGGAGGATTACTACTGGTAGTACCAGGAGGGGTGGTAGTAGTTGTTGGAGGAACATTTTCTTTATTGCCATTCCTGGGACAACTGGGATCAGATTTCCAGTGCCCAGGCTTTTTACAGACATGGCAATAGGGTTTCTTTTCAGGAGAGGAAGGAGTTTGGGACCCACCCCCAGAAGAGGAATTTTGGGGCCCTGTAGTGGACTTATCCTTAGATTTATCCCCACCTTTCTCTTGGGACTTGGTAGAATCTTTCTTGTGGTCACCACCCTGATTCTTAGGCCTTACTCTGGTTCTGACCCATTTGTCTGCCTTCTTTCCCAATTCTTGGGGAGAGGTCAGATCAGAGTCCACCAGGTACTGGTGTAAAAGCTGGTTTTGACAATTATTAAGGATCTGTTCTCTCATCATTAGATTATAAAATCCTTTGAAATCAGTAACCCTACTGCCAACCAGCCAACCCTCCAGAGCCTTGGATGCACAATCTACAAAGTCTGTCCAGTCCTGAGTCTGTGCCTTCTGGGTATCTCTGAACTTCAACCTGTACTGCTCAGTGGTTAAGCCAAACCCATCTATCAGTGCACTCTTCAGGACCTCATAATCATCAGCATCCTCCTCTCTAACAGTGAGGAGCTTGTCTCTTCCTTTATCTGAAAAGGAGAGCCACAAGATTGCTGCCCACTGCTTTTGGGGGACCTGCTGTACTCTACAGGCCCTCTCCATAGCAGTTATCCACTTGTGGATATCATCCCCACTCTGGTAGGGAGGAACAACCTTGCTCAGGTTCCTATGGTCAGGAATATATTCTCTGCCTCTAGGGACACTGTTGCTGCCACCAGGGGGTTCTAAACCCTCCCTTCTGGAAGCTCTCTGGATCTCCAGGGCTTCTCTATCCAGTGCCAACTGCTTGGTTCTGAGGGCCACTTTGGCTTCCTCATACTGGAGCAGTTTGCACCTTCTCTCAGAGGAGGTCTCTCTTAAGGGAAAGTATGAGTTCCTCTGCTGGACAAATTCTCTGCCAGAGTGATAAGAGTGGTCAGATTCCCTGGAAGGGGATCTGTGCCTCTCCTCCTCTCTGTCAGTTCTCTTATGGATAATTCCTCTGTCCTTTTCAGGCCCCTTGAAGCCTGGCCCTTCAATCACAGAGTCCTGGTCATTCTGGTTTTCACCATCTGACCCAGATACTATGACTGACCCACCCACTGATTCAGACCCTTTAGCTCCTAGAGCCAATCTAAGGTCATCTGCTGTCAGCAGATCTATCAGGTGTAGTGTTGAGGGACTCTGTCCTAGCCTCAGGTGTCTGTCAACACACATGGCTCTCAAGTCAGAGAAAGCCATGTCCTTATACTGAGGCTGAGTGGATCCACTGGGTCCACCCCTTAAGGACATTCTAGTGTTGTGCAGTGTTGTACTACCTACACTAGTTTGTGGCCTACTGATCCTAGCTTGAGCTGTGGAAAGGGTGTGCTATCCCTTGGCACACAGCTCTAAGTTCAGTAGAACTTATTGATACTAAGCTTGACTTTATATGTACCTTGAGTACCTATAATGGTTTTCAGTTAGTAATTCAAATAGAGATTTTCTGGTAAAACAATGGCAAGCTGGAATCCCACACGCTGCCCACCAATGTGAGAAGTTGGCCTGGTATATGCTGTTCACTAATTAAAGTGGACACCTTGCACCAGGGCAAATCGACTCTTATGGTAGATAGGTTTAAGACAACCTTTTAAAGAAAGCTATCCTAGTGGTAGCTGTGGAGAGCAGCCTTCAGGCTAAGTCTCGGAGGAATGTAAAGCAGCTTGTTTTACCATATAATCTCTTGAATCACCAAATGAAAAGACACCACACAGGTATATATATCAAATATATATGTATTTATTTCTAAATAACTCTCTACTAATCTCTTTATGAGATTAGAAGACAAACATATGCACAAATCAACGTTTCACAATAAGTTAAGCACAAAATATGGCTGGGGCCCTAGGGGCGTACTCAGACCATATACTAAGTAAGAGACTTAGGGACAACGACTTGCAGGGAGACAAGGCCTAGGGCCTTCAGAAGTGCTGGGGCCTCACAAAACCACCCAAGGCAGGTAAGTAAAGGACCCACGGGGGACGCGTGCAGTGTGGATACACAGGCGCGGATCGCCGTTAACTTCAATGGGGCAAGTCGCGGTTGGAAATAAAGAGTTTTAGGATACTTTGGGAGAACCTACAAGCAAGTCACTTACAGGGTAAGTAGTTCTAGGGCCCACACCCACAGGAGCACCGTAGTGCTGGAGTTACCTCACCCAGGGAAGCCGGGTGCATAGGTGTCCTTTGGTGTCGGGTCGCAGCGTCGTTTTCAATGGCGAACAAAGAAGACTTGCTGCTTGCGGGAGCTGAAGAAGTGTCCGGTGGAATCCAAGCCTGGATTCTGAAGAAGGATGACCTGAAAGCAGAGGGGACAGTGTTCAAAGTCACTTGGCAGTGACCCGGGGCAAGGAAGATGGATGCCCACCGTCGTCGGTCGCTTCAGGTCGGTTGCGGGTGCCTTGACTCTTCAGCCACGTGGTCCAGGAGGTGTCGACGACGACCAGGAGCTGGATTCGGTGGGTCCCTCGACGTCTGCAGCTGACTGCGGTGTCGGCAACTCGATTGGAGCCAACAAGCCTTGGCAGCAGCAAGTCTCGGGGAGATGAAGAAAAGTCGATGGCGCAGACCAGCAAGGTCTGAGGGACTCACCCAGCGAGGGTAAGTCAGGGCAGGCCTGGAGCAACCAGGGGAGCCCTTTGGTTTCTTTAAGAAGTCTTCTGGGGACCCACAAGCTGGCGGGCAAGGGATCGCGAAGACACCTCGGGCGGAATCACTCAACAGGGGCCCACGGTCACTCGGGATGGTGTAGGCCTCTGATCTTCGGAGGGATTCCTGCTGGAGGTCGGGACCACACGTGGTCCAAAGCACAAGTTCGTAGAACGTTGTGAAGGGGTTGCACTCGACAATAGTGCACGGTACCCAGGGGTCGCGGTTCCTCGTTACTCGTGGGGTCCACTTGCCTCAGCTTCGCTGGGGACTCACGATGGCCTGGGAGAGGTCAGGAAATCCACTTCTTGGGCTGCAGGGACTTCGGACTCCGGCGGGAGCGGCGTAGTTTGCGACCGTCGTTGTCGTTTTTGGTGCCTGCCAAGCAGGGGAGTCACTCCTTGACTCCAAGGGAGATTCTTCTGTCTTCCAAAGGTAGTGGAACGTCGAAGGGCCAGTATTCTTCTGTAGAGCGTCGTCCAGGGGTTATCTGCTTTGCAATGGCAAGGTTCCCCCTCTTATACTAAAAAGAGGGGATGGACTAGCTCTATGACCCCACCTATGGGAGGGTCAAGGGAGGGGGTGGCTACACCCACTTCCCTTTGTCCAGTTTCACGCCAGAGCAGGGGCAGGTAGCCCCTGAGCTGGTTTGAACTGGCATATGCACAGAGGAGCCTTCTGCTCCCCCAGTGCAGGACTTCAAAGCACTCTAAGAGTGCACCCACCCAGCCCCAATACACTAAACCCTGTCTGGGAGGTGGTCACACCTCCCTGTGACAGGATGCCTATTGTTGGGCTTCCTCCACTGTGAGTGTCAGTCATCAGCATGAGGGCAGCCCAGTGTCTGTGACTGGTGGCATCCATTTTGTGATGCCAGGGCTCTGCAGGATTCTACCGCGTTTCCACAGCAGGTACATGTCTTATCCCTCTAGAAGGGTGGAATGCTACCCCCGCCGCCAGGATTGGCGGGGGGTAGTATTCCAAGATGTTTGACACCAAACACGACATGTTTTGATGCAGCCATTCCAAAGTTAGCATTCTACCGCGAGGATATAATGCACTTAAGAGTATATGGTTTAACCGCATCCACAAACAGCACCAGAGAATGGACTCTGAGAACTTCAGAGGGGCCCTGCTCATGCAGAGGCACCCCCTCACATAGAAGCCACGCACCCTGCCCTCAGGATTGATAGGGCCTGCCATAGGGGTGACTGATAGGGTTATATGTGTGTGCAGGAGAGATATAGGAAACCTATATCTCAGTGAGGGTGCTAGCACCACCTCACCCAGGCTGCAGTAGCAGGCCTGTGGTGTCAGATTTAGTCTGCTTCCCAGGGGTGGCATAATACATGCTGCAGCCCCTGGTAGGCCTGTGAAGTACCTATGCCCTTGGCACCTAAGGTACCATATACTAGGGACTCATAAGGCACCACAGTAACCAATCACTAGTGCACCTAGAGTGCACTCCATGTCATTTAGAGAGAGCAGATAGACTGGGGCCCTGAATAGCAGGATCCCAGTCCAACTAAGTCATAAACCAGCAAAACACCATAAAAAAGTGGGGGCAACCATATAGTCAGATTCCACCTTCCTACACATATCATGCAGGACCACCCATACCATACCATTCACAAAACTTTATACTGAACAGGCTGGTGTTTACTCAAATGAAACAACACTGCGACGACTGAGTGACCAATAAGAAATATGACAACCATGCCAAAAGGGTACCCAGGCTCTGAAAGAGCAATGACAACACACAAATGATAAAAATGCACTATACAATTCTGATCACTTAACATAGCATACAAATATAAAATCTCTAATCCTTTAGCATAACACAACAACACATCTAACAGCACAATATAACAAATCATAACATAAGTAGCTCTCCCGGTTTTATAATATTTGTATTTTTTATTTTTCATCTATATTTACACGTTATTTTTGTGCTCATCTTAACATTATTTGTCCATATTTATATAGTGTTTTGTGATTAGAATATTTTCATATTTATATAAGTAGTACATTTTCTGTTTTTCCCAGGTCCAAAAACAAATATATTTGTGGAAAACAGTCTTTTCTGTCTGCAGCTATGTGCAAGTATCTGTAAAAATGGAAAACTGAGAGCCTAAAATGTAATGTACCATCATCTCTAATGCCAGAACAAAATACTGAATAGCATAACACAGCATGACACAATACAACACAGCTGTAGTGTTGCGATGTTATAGACAACAACATGTGGGTTGCCCGAGGGAGGGGGATTTTGGGACAATACCCCGAGGGTGTAAATAGTGTTGGTTTGGTCTGACGCTTCCCTCAGACTAGCAATAAATTGCCCGTACAAAACGGGTGTGGTCAGGTTGGAGACCACAACCAGATAACAACCATGTGTGTGTCCATTTATTAAAGTTGCTGTGCTGCCATGCCACTACACTGGCGAGGAGGAGGCCATTTTGCCCCCATGTGCACCCACTCTATCCGCCTTGTGCTGACTGTGCTATGCCTCTTCTACATGGGCACGCGAGCCCCCCTGCTTCACTGCGAGCAGCAGCCCTCGATCCAGTCAGCTGCCGAGCTCACCGTTCTCATGCACGCCTGCCTTCTGTGCCCCCGCGGAGCTTGCCAGCTTGGCGCAGCCGCTCCAGTTCTTCAGGCCGCTCCTTCTGTGAGTACAACGCGCACAACTACAATCCACCTGCATCCTGAGCTGCCACAAGGTTGGTGCACCCCGGCCAAGTTGCTAAGATGCCTCTCGCTGGCTCTGTCTGGCCTTTGCCCAGTGAGGCGTCTACTAAGCGGTGGGGCCTCCCTCCATGCGCTCCGTCCTTGCAGCTTCCATGACCTCCATGACACTGTCGCCCCTGTTGCCCGGTGAGGCGTTGTGATAAAATGAAAGTCCGCATACCACAGGCTGATCTCTGCCCACATGACGCCTAAGACTTTGATTTGGGAGAACGTAGCCCGGACTAATAACGCAGACCTCAGTACATTTGGCTACCCTTCTGCCTCAGTTTTGCAGTTCCATGAACAAATAAAATAGACAGTGCTCTCCCTACACCACAAGCTCCTGTACTCCCCACTGCCGACTGTTGCCCAGCATCACCTTCTCACATTTTGCATGCCCTAAGCTGACCAGGGTGCCACATCTACCGCCACTTCAGCAATCTGCAGCATAAGAGTCAGAGCAATGTGACTCCCACCTCTGTGATCACCCCACGATGTCCTCCATCCCTGCTTTAGTGACTTTCATAGTCACTGGGCCAACACAGTCGCAGGCCGCTCACTGGAAAGCTTGGGTGGAACGCCTAGAGACATACTTTGAGATAGCAGAAATAACTGCTGATAGGAGACGTGCCATGAATCTCCACCTGGGTGATGCTTAGGTTCACAAAATCTAAAAAATAAATTGTCAAAGATGGGCCCCACGCCATTACATCACTCTAAAGAATGCCATCGCAGTGCATTTCGAGCCCTACACCAACCTCGATTATGAACGCTTTCTTCTCCGCCAAGCGCTGCAAAAGCCTGACGAGTCTGTTGATGTATTCTTCAACCGCCTGAAGGAGCTTGCAAGCATCTGCATGCTCCTGGATGAAGGGGATGAATTGAGAGCACAGTTCATCCAAGGGTGCACCTCTTTCAAAATCCTGGAAAGGATCCTACAAGAACCCAACATGTCCTTGCAGAATATCCTAAGTCTTGTGCGCTCCAAGTAACTCTCAAAAGCCCATGCTGCCCACATGGAACTGAACCAACCCACTCCCATTAAAAAGGAACCCTGTGTTCTACAATTTAGGAAACTTATTTCAATTTGTATTAATTAATCTTTGCTTACTGTAGCCCTTTTATGTTTATTTTATTATTTATATCATGTTTGTACTATTATGTAATGTTGGTATAGGTATTCTTTTTTTCTTATATAATGTAGTATGTTTTTTATACTATATGGTTCGGTATTATTTTTTGTATTGTGTTTCATATTTATGAAAATTTCTTCAATAAAACATCTTGAACACAAAAAAAAAAAAGGAACCCGTAAACGCACTTCCCAAAGAGACACCCAAATCAAAGCCGGAATCAGCCATGCAGAAGACATCAGTCCGCACATGAGGGTGGTACGGCGGCTCCTTCCCCCACTCAGGTGATTGTCCTGCCAAAGGGAGAGCCTGCAGCGCTTGTGGCAAGCCCAACCTCTTCTCTAAAGTGTGCCACTCTGCCTCCTCCTCAAAGCGAAGTTCCCTACCCCTGAGAAAACTGGTGAGAGCAGTAGACTCGCACCCAGCCACACTGACAGAAATCAATATGGATGACGATGATGATACTGAAGCTGTCCCTGTGGTGAGAGCAATCGACCCACTCCGACCCACACGCCAGGCGTCTCCAACATGTCTTGTCAATGTACAAGGCCAACTGGATTCCGCCCTTATAGACAGAGGTGCCTCTATAAACTTAATGGCTGCAGATGTCTATCGTAGACTGGCTGGCCCTCCTACACTATGCCGCACCAGAATCCAGGTAAATGCCTTCAGGAACCACTCACTGCTGCAGCTTGAAGGCGTGTTTCAGGCTGACCTCACCCATGACTCTACCTGTCGACGAGCCAAAGTATATGTGTCCCGTGAAGGGAATGGATTCCTCCTTAGCTGTCTGTCAGCCCAGGAACTCAACTTGGTCCAATTTGATTTTAGTGTACATGCCAATGGCCTTGACCAGATGCTAACTGACTTCGCTCCCCTCTTTGATGGCATTGGCTGCCTTGTAGGCCCAGCAATATGCCTGTATATTGACAACACGGTAGCCCTGGTGGCGTTCTGACACCACAGGATTGCTTTCCACCTCTGTCCCAAGGTGGATAAAGAATTAAAACTCTTAGAAAGGGCAGGCATCATCGAAAAAGTGTGAGGCCCAACCCCGTGGGTCTCCCCCATCGTGGTGGCAAAAAAACCTAAGCAGCCCGATGCGTACGTATTTGATTAGATATGAGAATACCCAATCTAGCAATCAAACAGGAGGGTCATCAAACACTGACCAGTGATGGTATAATTAGTGAACTTTCAGGGTCAAAATGGTTCACCAAAAATGGATATTTGATCAGGTTATCACCAGATACCGTCACACCCAGACTCACGTCCAATCACCACGTTCTCCACACATGCCGGCCTCTGGAGATATACCCGCCTGAATTTCCGAATCTCTAGCGCATCAACAGTCATTCAGCACATCGTCAAGGAGGTCCTGCATGGCCTCTCCGGAGTACTCAATGTGAGTGATGACATTATGGTACACCCTCCAACACTTGAAGAACACCTCACTCACCTCAAAGCTTTATTCGCCAGGCTCAAAGAACGCGGTGTAACCCTTTACAAGGAAAAATGTGACTTCCCAACATAACGACATCAGTTTCTTCGGGTACCGCTTCTTCGAACCAAGGAATCCGCCCTGACAAAGTAAAAGACATTCAAAATGCACAAGCTCCCTCTTCTGTGTCAGGGGTCCACAGCTTTCTTGGTATCGTCACATACTGTGGACACTTCATGAGAAATCTCTCTGACATCACCGGGCCCCCTAGGGTACTTACCCAGTCCACCAACCCCTGGGTCTAGGGTGAAGAGCAAGAGGAAGCGTTCAAGCAAACCAAAATTGCACTATCCGCCGAACAACATTGGTGTATTTTGATCCTAAGAAACACTCCCAAATGGTTGTAGATGCCAGCTCCGTCGGGCTAGTAGCCATGATGGCCCAGCATCAAGAGAGTGGCGAGTGGGCACCCATCGCCTACGCTAGTCGGACGCTCATACCAATTGAGCAACACTACTCCCAGATCGAGCAAGAGGCAATCACTATCCTGTGGAGGTGCCGGCCCTTCTATATCTAATTATATGGGCACCCATTCACCATAGTCACAAATCACAAGCCCCTGATCCCTCCATTCCAAGGGTACTCATCCAAGCATAGAGAAGTGGATCCTGCAGCTGCAGGAGTTCAATTTCAATGTGCAACACTGGCCACACATTTGAATCCCGGAAACTTTCTATCCCTCCATGCACGCCCAGTCACACCTTTGGAGTCGGCGGACACCCGGGTACGTTCGCCTAGTGGTAGAACATTCCAGACCGATTCCCATGTCTCTTAAGGAAGAAGTGGAGGCCACCACCCAGGATGAGTGTCTACAACTTGTGATTCAGGCAACCCTGTCAGGGGATTTGGCAACCCCTTCGATGGGATGTCCAATCCCCTACTGCACCGCAGAAGAAAAGTCAACACTTCTATCGCTGAATAACGTTTGTCAAGAATTATCCATCACTGAGGAAGGCTGCCATTATGAGAGGCACACGGCTAGTGCTCCCCGACAGCCTACGACAAAAGGCTGTTCTTCTAGCCCAGGGGGCACACCAAGGCATTGTCAAGTCAAAGAACAGGCTGCGGAGCAAAGTCTGGTTTCCAGGTTTAGAGCAGAGAGTGGAAGAAGTTGTACGGGAATGCCCAGCATGTCAGACCACCAGCCAACCCGAACGTCCGCTCCCATCATCACAGAGGATGCTTCATGGCAGTTTCAATGCAGACTTCTGGAGTCTTCCCGATGCATCCCACATGCTTACCGTTGTGGATGACTATTCCAGGTATCTGGAGGAAGGAATTGTTTTAACTACTGCTGCATCTGAAGTCATCCCAAAAATGGAGATGCTGATGGGCACCCGCGGTTTGTTTGGTGAGAGCCGCACGGATAACGGGCCCCCTTCAGCAGACATGAGTGGGTTGAAAACCTTCGCTCCAGAGCTACCAAACACCGTCGCCTCATGCCCCAGTGGCCCCAGGTCAACGGAGAAGTAGAGTGCCTGGTGAGGACCCTAAGGAAGGGAATCCGCATTGCAGAGCTGAAAATACCAACATTGAGCGATCCATATATAACTTCCTACGAGAATACCGTCTCACACCACACTCTACAACCGGCATCGCTCCATGCAAGCTGTGCTTTGGACGTACATTGACAGACAATATTCCCCATCATCCTGCACGAGCAGATCAACCGAACCCCTCAAATCGCAGCAAGGCCAAACAAGCTCACAACAATTAATTTGCTTCACAGAAACGGCAAATTAAATAAGCCACCTTTCGACTCAGAAGAGTGCGATCTGCTGGAGGAAGGATCAGTGGATGGCATGGCTGACATTGAGGAACGCTTCGGATGTGCCCCACAAGACTCTGTCAGTCCACCGAGTACGCCTGCGCCTCCACTGAACACATCTTCCCCAAGCACTGTCCAGGCCTCTGGTGCAGTGAGTCAAACAGCATCCAGTATTCCCGACACTGGTAGGTCCTCTCCAGCAGCGGCCGAGGTTGATACCACCTGCGGCCCAACCCAGAGCCTCCCCAGCTTTGATGCTATTACTGACGCAATGTTTATACTGTTTGATAAATGTATTTTCAAGTCCATGGTAAAGGAGCAATGTAGTGTTGCGAAGTTAAAGACAACACCATGTGGGACGCCCAAGGGGGTGGGATTTTGGGACATTATCCCAAGGGCGTGAATAGTGGTGGTTTGGCCTAACGTTTGCGTCAGACCCGCAATAAGTAACCTGTGCAAAACGGGAGGTCAGTTTAGCGACCACGACCAGAAAACAACCATGTGTGTCTCCATTTAATAAAGTTGCAGTGCTGCCACGCCACTACAACAGCATAACAAAAGATCGAATAACATTATAAAACAAAATACATTTTGTCGAATTTATGCCTAGCTTGATGTCGACATATGGAATTACATACACAATATAGGTCCGAACTGTGGAATCTCTGTCTTGGCTTTAACCATCATATAGATTCAGAAAATAAAACTAAATAAAACAACGGAAAATAAACAAATCACTTCGGTGCACATCAACAGGCTCCAGTGCCCTTGAGCACAAAAGCACCATTCCCTCTCTCCTCTCATCTGTACTCCTTGTTCCTTTGCACACATCATTTATTTACAGTGCACACTTGGCTGCACTTCACCTTTGATAATTGTTTCTCGAGCTGGCAAAAGGACCAAACGTTTCGAGCAGACGAGGAACGCAATCTTTAAAATCTACAGTTGACTCCTACTGTCAAACCAACAGTTCACATAATTCATTTACGTGCATGAAGCTGTCATCCCTTTGGCTTTCGTTGTTTTACTCAGCAACGTTGAAACATTGGAATGGTGCGGGAAAATGGATTCGTGGGCCTGTGTGCGTATGTGCTTGTGCGCGAGCGAGCGTGCGAGCGAGCGTGCGTGCGTGCGCGAGAGAGAGGTGGGTTACTTATGCATCTTCTACTGCATTGCAGGCCATGTGAACAACACTTGCCTGCCAAGCCGGATGCTGAACATCTCTGCCTCTTTCCCTGCGTGATATGTCGTGTTTGAGAGCCAAAGAGAGAACAACCTGTACAAATATGGATGGATAAATATGGATAAGAGACGATGAATACAAAAGAAATGGGTAAACAGAGATGGAAATTAATTTAGTAGAATCTTACCGTGGGAGCCTCTGCTTTAAGGTGCTAGGGCGCCTCATGGGCAGGTATGGGTTTTGCGAAGACTTGCTTTAAACGATGTGAATTCGATTTTTTTTTCTCCATTCGTAAAGCACATTTCCTACTAATAATGCGTGGCAAGCAGGTGGTTCAGGAGAGGAGTTAAGGGGGAAATACTGACGGGAAGGAGGTCTGCATTTTTAACGCATGGATTTAGTTAATTATTTATATGCAGCACCACTTGCACCAATTGTGTTAATGCCCCAGTGCACTGCTCCAGGAGTGGCATTGCTCAAGACAGATTAAAAAGTTGTCTGCCAGGGCACTCCCATACACACAAAACAAGCATTGACAAAGCTAATAAGTCGGGGGTTGACTGCCTGATTATTCGCTTTGTCAGCACTTGTGTATTTTAATGTTTTTGTAAATCTTTATTACAAAAACATAAAAAATTGCCACCAGCACTTGTGTGCAAACGCATACGTCTTTGAAATTGTTTGTGATCATTTCTACAGAAATGTTTAAAGATGGCTGCCTGTGCGTTTGCATGCAAATTCATGGGTGCCCATCTCTGAGTGGTATTAAAACCCATAAAAAAAAGTACACCATTGCGCACATGGGATACAGTACACTCTAAGTGAAGGATAGGCTCTGGTAGCGAGCTGGGGAGCCTCAAGACCCTCACAAAGCTTAAACAAAGTTTATAAAAATTGAATTCTTTGGTAAATGGAAGCAAAATGTGAATGACACTAAAGCAGACCAATGGATAAAGAGTTCTGCCTCAAAGCCGTTATAAATAAGTATATAAAACAAAAGGTCTTTGCTAACACCAGACCTAAAAAGGTCATCTTTTGGACCAGTCATAGTAATCTGGCATGACCATTAGGTGGCACTCTCAGGATTCTGTCTTGCATCCCCTTAAGAAAAACGCTGGTCCTGCACGCGAGGCGAGCTCTACTTTGAAACAGGTCTTGCCGGAACTACCCAAAGTAACCATCTCAACAAGGCAAACATCAGGAGTATAGGTGACTAAATCCATTGGGCTGGTCTTTCTGCTTGATCACTTCAGAGGTAAGGCTATGAGGAGCACTATGTCTACTTCTGTAAACCCAAAGAGATGTTGCCTTGCTTAATACTAGATGAAAAGTAAAAAAAAGGTGTCAGAACAACATGCCAGGGGCACCCGGATACATAGGATGCCTAATGCGGGTAAAAAATGGATGTCATAGAGATAATACTCAAATTTGGGTTTTTTCATCTTTAGCGATCTTTGTAAAGCACTGCATCAAGTCGTTATTTCTTGATAGTTATTACTGACATCGTGGTAGAACTATATCCAAGAAAGGATTTTGCTCAGTAAAGAAGAATTCACTAAACATCTTTTTTGAGGGGATATTTCTAACCCTTTTATCAAATCAGGATTGGAGGATTTTGACACTCACAAATGGGATTCGTGAATACAGAAATCTACCAATGAGGTGATATTTCTGTAATGAGAAATTTATGGTCAGGGGCGCAACTGTGCGCTTTCCTTGGTGGCCATGTCTGCAAAGTAGATCAATGCCCACAATTTCATAGGTTATATGTCCCTTGCTGTATTTTCCCATGTAGAAATGCTTGTACATTTTTCTTCTGTTAAGAGCAGAAGTGAGTGCATTGGCAGGGTGGCAACTGGGAGGCAGCAGGATGTATATTTGATATGGATATGGCAGTTGTGAGAAGTTGGCCTGGTATATGCTGTCCACTAATTATAGTGGGCACCTTGCACCAGTCCAAACAACCCCTTATTGGAGATAGGTTAAAGACAACCTTATTGAAAGCTATCCTAGTGGTAGCTATGGAGAGCAGCCTTCAGGCTAAGTCTTGAAGGAATGTAAAGCAGCTTGTTTTACCAGTCTATAATCTCTTGAGTGATCAAATGAAAGAGCACCACACCAGGTATATATTCAAAATATATGTATTTATTGCTAAACACACCCCTCTAGTCTCTTTATGAGGCTAGAGTTCGAAGTACATAAGTTAGAAGTTATTTAAACACAGTAATAGCACAAATACACGTTTGGGCCCTAGGGGCGTACCAAACCATATACCAATAAAGTGGTATAAGAACCACGACTGAACTAGACACTAGGCCTAGAGCCCCTAGAAGTGCTTGGACCACAAGGAACCACCCAAGGTAGTGACACAGGGGACCCACGGGGACGCGTGCAGTGTAAATACACAACCGCGATACGCCGTTGACTTCTATGGAGAAAGTCGCGATCAGGAAATTAAAGAAAAGGGACACTTAAAGGAGGACTTGGAGCAAACCCTTTGAGAACTAGTACTTTGAAGAGTCTCTACCCACGGGAGCACCGGAGTACTCGTGTTACCTCACCCAGGGAAGCCGGGTGCATAGGTGTCTTTCGGGGTCAGGTTTCGTCGTCGATTTGAATGGCGATCTGCTGCAAAGTGCTGCTGGCGACCAAGTGGAAAGTGTCCGGGTGGATCCAAGAGTGGATCGAAGATCTGAAGAACCTGAAAGCAGAGGGGACAGAGTCTGGGTCACTAGCCAGTGACCAGGAAGGCGATGGACAGATGCCCACCGATGTCGAGTGCTTCAGGTGCGTTGACAGTCGTCTTGACTCTTCAGCCACGAGGTCCAGGAGGCGTTGTCGGCAACCAGGAGCAGGATTCGGGCTGGTACATGATGTCTGTCGAGTGCTGAGGTGTCGGCGACCGGATTGGACCCAACAAGCCTTGGCAACGGCAAGTCTCGATGCAGAGGAAGATCGTCGATGGTGCAGACCAGCAAGGTCTGGGGAACTCACCCAGCAAGGGTAAGTGAGGGCAGGCCTGGAGCAACCAGGATGCCAAGCAAGAAAAAGATTGGCCTTCGTTAAGGGCTACTAGCCAACGGGCTAGCGACCGCGAAGGAGCCTCGAGACGTCGCACGTGGATCTGGCTCACAGGACACTCGTGGAGTGGAGGCCAGGGATCTTCGGTGCAGTTGGTGCTGGAGGCTAGGACTACTCAGAGCCCAAAGCACAACTTCGTGGGAGACCCAGAAGAGGATGCACTTGCAAATGTGCTCGGTGTCCAGGGGTCACGGTCTCACGTCACCCACGATAGCTACGGGCCTCAGCTTTGCTGGAGACTCAGGGTAGCCTCGGGGAAGTCTGAGAATCCACCTCTGGTGATGCGATGACTTCGGCGTCCGACGGGAGCTTCAGAAATGCGAACCGGACAGATGCTTCTTTGGTGCCTGCCAAGCAGGGGAGTCACTCCTTGACCCCAAGGGAGATTCTTCTGTCCTCTAATCGTGAGTAGAGCGTCGAAGGTCCAGGATTCTGTTTCAGAGTTTCGTCCAGGGATAATCTAAAGTCCTAAGGACTGGGTTCCTATACTTATACTAAGTTTAGGGGTTGGACTACTCTGTGGCCCCACCTATGGGTGGGTCAGGGCAGAGGGGTGGCTACACCCCTTCCCTTTGTCCAGTTCGCGCCAAAGCAGGGGCTGCAAGCCCCTGATCCGGTTTGAACTGGGGTATGCACAGGGACACCAAGTGTGCCCCCAGTGCAGGACTTCAAAGCACCCAAAGTGCTCCCGCCCAGTCCCAATACACATTATCCTGTCTGGGGAGGTGGTCACACCTCCCTGGGACAGGAAACCTATTGTCCAGGCCTCCCCTGCCGGAGTTTCGTCCAGCAGCAGGAGGCCAGACTTGTGTCTGTGGCAGTAGCATCCATTTTGTGATGCCAGGCTTTAGAAAGAAGTTACCGGCCAGGCCAGGGTTAACATGTCTCTCCCTCTAGAAGGGTGGAATGCTACCCCGCCGCCAGAATTGGCGGGGGGTAGTATTCCAAGATGTTTGACACCAAACACGACATGTTTAGGTGCAGCCATTCCAAAGTTAGCATTTAACGCGAGGTTATAATGCGCTTAAGAGTATATGGTCAGGCTGCACTACAAACAGCATCAGAGAAGGGTCTCCGAACGCTGCAGAGGGGCCCTGCTCATGCAGGGGCACCCTCTCACATAGGAACCACGCACTCTGCCTTCAGGATTGATAAGGCCTGCCTTAGCAGTGACTTATAGGTTTATATGTGTGTATGTATTTAGTGATATAGGTAAACTATATCACAGTAAGGGGTGCATGCCCCACCTTACCCAGGCTGCAGTAGCAGACCTGTGGTGTCAGTTTGGATGGCCTTCCAGGGGTGGCATAATACATGCTGCAGCCCCTGGTAGGCCTCTGAGGTACCCATGCCCTTGGTACATAGTATACCATATACTGGGGACTTATAAGGGCACTCCAGATTCCAATCAGAGATGTGCCTAAGGCACATGGAAACCTTTTTACAGAGAAAGCAGATAGACTGGGGCCCTGAATAGCAGGATCCCAGTCCAACTAAGTCATAAACCAGCAAAACACCATAAAAAAAGTGGGGGCAACCATATAGTCAGATTCCACCTTCCTACAGCAGTGTCTTCATGAAAACTTATTTCCCCTGCGCAGAAAAAAAAACGATGTATGTTTTGTTTGGAGTGTTATATAGCACGAACTTGACTTGAAGGTATCAGGTATCGGAGCGCTTTACATGAGCACCATTTGTGTTAGATAAGGACACATTCATTTTTGTTAGGCAAGGGGAGATTAAGTGAATTGCCCAGAATCACAGGATGTTGAGCGTCATTGCCGAGACTCGAAACTGGTTCCCCTGATTTGAGATTGACCGCCCAAGTCGTTAGGCCACATCCTCTCCCCCAAATGTATGTTGGCGTGCACGTTGGCATGCCAGTTGGAATACCATACATCCCAACATTTTACAGCAAGCAAGTGGGAGATTTAAAAAGTAGTCAGGAGAATGTATTTGCCCCATTGACTTACATTGAAATAGCAGGCAATCTGCCTGAATGGGGTCTATTGCCATTTCATTTTTGGCAGTTTGATAACATTGCACAAACAAAACAGGGTTTTAAAGTCTGTTTTTTATGCACTATGTAAAACTGCCAAAAATAAAATGTCAGGGCCTGTCACATGCTCTACTTTCCGCTAAGAATTAATTACAAAGTATTAACTAAAGGGTTAACTTTGGATGTCAGAGGTAATTTTTTGAGAGGGGGATGGGAGCGTATGTGACAGGCATCAACATTTCACTTTTGCCCTGTTTCCAGCACATCATGATTCTGCAATACGAATCGGGTTTCTGCATGAATGAATCGGGAGGCGGGAGACTAGCCTTGAAATCAGTAGTCTCCCACCAGAATCGGGAGGGTTGGCATGTAAGGAATACTATTTCCATACACAGAAGTTTCCTGTAGGAAATTCTGATGACTACTTCTCAAATAGTAGACTACCATTTTCCAATTGAAACTGTTTGGATACCTTGGGGTACCCATAGAAGTTGGAAATTAGCTCCAAATAGGAGTAATCATAAGAGAACATTTCCGACTTTTCTAACCCTTTGGAAATCGGTCAGTGTGTGATTATGTGCTAGTGTATCAGTGTGTGTGTGTCTGTGTGAGCACTGCACATGTACCTGTCTGTCTCTGTATCCCCTGATCTGTGTATCCGTGGGTATGTATATATATTTATGTTTGTATAAATATACTCTTGTGTAGGTGTGCGTCTATATATGTGTGCTGCCTGTGCTTCTGTCTATGTGTATCCATGTATCTGTGTATATCTGTTAGTCTGTTACTGTGTCTCATTGTGTCTGTTCTTGTACCTCTTTGCGTGTGTTCATATCTGTGTTTATGTGTATATGTGGCTCTGTGCTGGGATTCAACATACATTAATGTAGTAAGTGCAGTGGAATCGGGGTCTACAGTTTTGAGGAACTACCTCAAACATGCTACTATCCAACCTGGTTGCAAGGGTCCACTTTCCCTGCTTGCATTAAAGCCTATGGAAACCTTGCTACACCACTGTTTTGTGAGTGTCAGCAAACAAAGAACACTCTCCATGGGACCTTAGCCAATCTTGTTAAACCAAAGGAGAGGAAATAAAAGGGATTTTTACGGGTCACTCGTAATGAGGAACCTAGTGGTGGCTCACAGGAAGGCATATGAATGCGGAAGGATATTCCATTGCATCCTCCTTCACTGTGAAAATGGATACATTATGACACCAACTGAACAGCGATGAAACACCTGCCACACCAGACAGTAGGCGTAATTTACAAGGCCATTGCGCTGCTGGTGCGTCACTTTTTTTGATGCACCGGCAGCGCAATGGGTTTGCCCATATTTACAAGGCCATGTAAAGTCATCCTGCATGACTTTACATGGCCTTGAAAATATGGGCCCCTTTCATGCATTACTCTGCTTGAAAGGGGCGTCCCATGGGTGTTGCTTCGGGTGTTCCCATGCAACATCAATTAAACCTGACACATTCCCAGATTTACAACGTTTTGTAAAGCTGGGAATGCATCAGAATCCTACGCCTCACCAGGCAGGCGTAGGAGTGGCGTAATGAGGAGAAATACTTTTATTTCTCCTTGTTTTTTCCTCTTTCTATGTGTGCTGAATTCTGCAGCATGCATAAAAAGAGGAAAATGCCATCAATGATTGTTTTTGTGCAGGAAAATGTCCCTTCCTGCACAGAAACAATCATCCCAGCAATGCAGGCACCCTTGCAACATGACGCAAGGGTGTCCGCGTTGGCACACGGTGGCTGTTTGTGTGCCGGTGCAGGGGAGAAGGACAGGAATACGCCGTAACTTGCCTTTTTATTTTGGCATATGACAGCGCAGCAGGAAGGCTTGCTGCACTGCAGTGTGTCAAAATATAGTAAATGAAGCCCGGTATTTTTCGTGTTCCAATGTACTTGTGCCTTGATGTTTTGTTTCTACAGAAACTCACAAAGTGAAAATAGCTTCTGTCACAGGGATGATGGTGCAAGGAAGCTAATGGTGCAATCATCTCCTTAAAGGAATATTGATGTCCCTCGCAGTCACACTTTCATGAGAAGAAACAAGTTGCATTTTTCTTTCAATCAAATACAGCATTGCCTGCACTGCCCTCCTATTCGTGTTTAGTTCTTTTGTACACACTATTAAATTACAATAAAGACTTGGTTGAACGTCCCTTATGATAACTCTTCCTTGACTTGACAAGGTGAGAAAACAGAATTAATGCTTTAAAAGAAAGAGCCGTGTTTAGATAACGGCATATCTGTTGTTATCAACTATGTTTAATCACCGTTTCACTAAATGCATCAACAGGAAGCCATTCATGACTTTTCCTATCAATTCAGAAGTTTGGCAAATGATTAAAATGAACCCTGTCCAACTGTACAAAAGTGCCATTAACAACTAACACGCTGTGCCGGGGCCGTTAACCATTGTTAATTGCTCAGCCTACAATTATGGGCTCGAGGCAAAATGCCATTGACAGTTGTTAATGTGTTTTGGCAGCAAGGCTATTAGTATTCTTCCCACTGAAGCCAAATCTTCTTTTGTATTCATCTTTCCGCTTCAGACTTCCACTCAGGTTAGAATGGAAGCAAACAGCAGTTGGAAAAATATTCTAAGCTTTCTGATTGGCTAATGCAAATTAACCATTCCACAGAGTGTAATAAATATAGCACCCAGCTTTCCATAGAGTGTACTAAGTATAAAAGTCAACATTCCAAAGAGTGTACCAAGTATAACATTGTGCATCGCATAGTGTAACATCCACCATTCTAGAGTTGGCACATTCCCAAGGTCACCCCAGTTCCGTGCCATTTTTGCAACACTGGTGTTGAGCAGGAACTGCATGGAACCCAGATCCACCAGTCTCTTTTGAGACAGTAAGTGGAAACACAATGTAAGCTACCATTTTGGGACTACCCACCCAGTGAGTGAGAAGGGCACATGTGGGATCCTGCTCCTGTTCCAGGGAGTGGTCCTGCTTTGAGTTTAGTATTTAGCAAGGAGAATATGTGAGGACTTCCTAGTCAGATAGATTTAGGGTAGTCTGATCATAGAGTGAGGTGATAGAGGTAACCTAGAGAATCCGACTTGAGATAATAGAGTTGAAACAGTCCTGGGATAGAAATTCTCACGGTGACTTAGAATGTCACTGACAGGGATTAGTGAAGGTTCCTAGAGCCTGGTATGTGTGTGGATGAGTAAATGATAGTCCATGAGTGCAATAGTTATGCGTTGCCACCTAGCTGGATGGTTGTGTCTCAATTATGTTCCACCAAGTTGATTATATTTTACTCTGTGTCCTATGTGATTTTTCATCCACCCTTGTCTTTATCAGGAAGATTGTGTTCCTGGAGCATGAGACACTGGTTGGAACTCTCTACTGCAGTCAATCCATTTCGGGTCAGAGCTTTGGGAATTCCATAAACTTCTCAAAATCTGGCTATACTTTTTATGAGCTTTGATCTGATAAAACATCCCATCCTGAATTTCTGCAATGTTAGTGCTAGGAGACCCTGTATATGAGTGGCAGTGAACTGCTCTGTTACTTCCTCAAAAACATTAAAATATAGAGTCTGAAGTAAAGTTTGGCAGACAGGATAATGTACTATGTCTGTCAAACCCTCAGTCCACACACTCGATTATCAGTCAGACACGCTGTCATCCTTCTGATGGTGGTGCCCCTAATTGACTCTTCCGTGGAAATGCTTACTTTGACAGAGTAGGGGCTGTTGGAGTAAGGACATCAGACCTCTCACCCTGTCTGGAGCGGATGGTCTGATGTACTTTTTTTTCCAGGAAGTCACCGCCAGGAAAAATCTGATGGTCTCAAAAAGGAGAAAAGAAAAATGACACCCACACTTTGGAAGAAAACTCCCACGGTGTGGAAGTCATTAGTTTTTTTTGTTTTTCAATGACAAACTTCTGCTTTGAGAGTGTGCTTTTGAATAAAAATAAGGTTTGGTGTACAGCTGCCTGATTGACAGTGTGCACACACCAAACCTGCAGTATTTTCGGAGGAACCACTGCGACATGGGTTTCTCTGAAGGCACAGAGGTGACCTCTAGACTGGCAGTGATCTCTAAATATGGTGGTCTTCTGTCCATCAGGCTGGCAGAGGAAGAGTAAAGACAGCCATACTTTAACTCAGGCCCCTAATCTTTAAAAAATTGTTCTTATTGATGTTGAAGGGCTAATTCTTGCTTCTTTCAAGTCCTACACTACATTTACATTGCATGGCATTTTGTCAATATGGGAATTGTGTACCAGAGCTGGGATTGTTTGGAAAAGTACTTCTCAACATACCGAGAACACCTAAAACAATATAAAACAACAAAAATATTAATTTTGAACATATTGACTATTATAATAGAATATGTTGCTTCTGTCGATGGCTTCTTTACGTGGCTTGGGAGTCTTTATGAACGTGTGTGTGTGTGTGTATATATATATATATATATATATATATTCACTGAAAAAACCATAGGTTTTAGGGACAGTTCTAGTTAGTTGGACATTGCACTCGTACAAAACCCGTGAAATTCCCCCGTTATAGTTAGTTCAGCTAACTATAACTCGCGCCCCATAATGCACTGCTGATGACGTCACATATTACATCACTCATGACATGGTCAGTGACATCACTGATGACATCACTGATGACATCTCAAATGACATCACTGATGACATCATCCAGTGACTTTGTGTTTCTGTAAAGTTTAAATATTTTTAATATATATAGGGAAAGGCGTATTGAAGAATGAGTGGGTGTATAAGTGTCTGTATGGATGATTTAGTAGGTGCGTGACTAACTATAAGTGAGTGATTAAACGAATCTTACTGAATGCATGGGTTAGTGACTAAACTGGGTGAATGTCTGTATCCGTCTGTCTGTTGCTGTGTAAGTGGTGCATGGGTTTGTGAATAGCTACATGAGTGTCTATATGAGTTTTATTTATTTTATTTTATTTATTTTTTATTTAATGCGATTTTATATAGCGCGAACATTACCCAAAGGTGTCAGAGCGCTTTACAAAAGAACCAGTTGCGTTACATAAGGACTTTGAATTACATGAGTTACAAAAGAAATGCGAACATAGCGAACATTACCCAAAGGTGTCAGAGCGCTTTACAAAAGAACCAGTAGCGTTACATAAGGACTTTGGATTACATGCGTTACAAAAGAAATACAAGCAGAAAAAATTGCAAATGTACAAGTTGCAAAGTCACTCAAGGAAGAGATACAAACGGATAAACGCTAAACTCCTAGGAATGGTAGTAAGTACAAAGGTCTACTACATATACTAGTGGTTAGAGTTATATCTAAGCATATATACACAAATAGTGACTTTACTCATGATTACATTTTACCAGCGATTAGGCTTGGGCAACTCAAAATTACATATTAACAGAGTGAATGGAGAAATGAAACATCAAAGGGGGTAGAGAGGGGTGGGAGGGGAGAAGAGTCGGAGGCTGAGATTGGCGAGAGGGGGACCTGAGGGGGAGAAAGAGATAAGGCAGTCCAGCAAAAGAGAAATGTCTGAAGTTCGGCAAAACGAGAGCTGGAGGTCCTCTTGAGGTCAGGCATAGTCCAGGGAGGGATGAGTAGGTAAAAGTTCAGCACGGGGGAAGGAGTCACCAGTGTCGGCCATGTTGGGGTCAGGCATCCTGGGCCCCTTTTCCAAACCGAGAGTGAGCCAAGTACGCCAGAGCTTTGTGGAAAGGGAAGGGTCGGACTCACCCCCGGTGTCCCTAGGCTCTCGAGGCGCACGCAGACCCCGAAAGGGTGCTGGGGCACAACACCCACCACGGTGGGCAGCGCTGTGGTAGCCGCCATTTTGCCTTTTGCCTCGCGCAGGGGGGGGGGCCCGCTCACCTCGATCCTCAGCAAGCACGAGTCTCTAAGCTCAGGGCAAACTCTGGTGGGTGACGGGGGAGAGAAAACACCTCTCACTGAGCTGCATTGACGGCGCCCCCACCCCGTACAGGTGACAGTAAAGCACGTCGAAGCAGTAGCAGTTATTGAATGGTTGTCTGAGTATCTGTATGGGTGCCTGAGTGTTTGTGTGGGTGGGGTGTGTGCGACTCTGTGCATAGATGTGTGAGTGGGTGATTCACTGGGTGGATGGTTTCAAGAGTGCATCTGTGATAGACTGTATGGGTGGGTAAGTGTGTAAGAGTGTGTTAGTGAGTGAATGTATGTCCCAGTGGTACATGTGTGAGTAACTACATATGTGAAAGGCAGTATATATGTGTGTTGTAATATATAAATAGCTATAAGCGAGAGTGTGTGATTGTGAGAGTGACTGTATGGATGAGTGTGTGCTTGTATCAGTGATTGTATAAGAGCGTAAGAATGTGCTAGTATTTGTATGAGTAAGTGAGCTGGTGTGTGTATAACTGTATAGGTGAGTAAATGGCAGTGTGTTTAATTATTTGCATGACTGACTAGGTGTGTGAGTACCTCAATGGATGAGTGGCGGTGTTTGAGTGTCTATATAGGAGTATGAGTGCATATGATAGTCCTGTACTGAGTGACCGTAAGTATGAGTGACTGTACGGGTGAGTGAGTGGATGTGTGTGTAGACCTAAGAATCAGTGAGTGGGTATGTAGTTATTGGTGTTGGAGTGTCTATGGTTTTGCGAATGGCAGTCTGTAATTTAGAATGGGTGTATCAAAGGTTATATTAGGGTGTGAGGAGGTGCATCAGATTATCACGTGGATGATGTCATCAGTGATGTCATTTGAGATGTCATCAGTGATGTCACTGACCATCTCATGAGTGATGTAATATGCGACGTCATCAGCAGTGCATTGCGGGCGCGAGTTATAGTTAGCTGAACTAACTATAACGGGGGAATTTCACGGGTTTTGTACGAGTGCAATGTCCAACTAACTATAACTGTGCCTAAAACCTATGTTTTTTTCAGTGAATTTGTAAGGTTTTTAAATCCTAATTTCTAACTATAACGTGCCTGAAACCTATGGTTTTTTCAGTGAATTTCAAAGGTTTTTTAAATGCTAATTCCTAACTATAACATGTCTGAAACCTATGGTTTTTTCAGTGAATTTCAAAGGTTTTGTAAATGACAATTTTTAAATGTATTAATTGTTATATTTATTTTTTTGATACTGATTTACTACATTTTTTTAACTATTTATTTTTACATATTTTATTTTTAAATTACATTGTAATTACATTATACATTACATTACAAAATATACTTTCTCAGAATGAATTACTTTAGTTTAAATACTTTGCAAATAGGCAATAGACTTTTAAGTACAGTAGTTACAGTTGTTGCAATGGGCAACACAATTTCAAACACAATGCAACATTGAGCTCAATGTGAATTTCTAGTTAAATGCAATTAGTTACTTTATGGATTACTTTTCTAACCACAGGACTGGATCCTAGATTCAGTCCTGGGACATCTCCTGTAAACAGTTGAGTAAAAGCGTTTTGGTTACAGTAGTGATTTTTAAGGAATATTATTGTATTTTAAAAGTTGACACTTGGAAACTTTTTCACATAGAATCACCAATGTTATCCTATGGGAGGAAATTCACTTAGCAGGTAAGTAGTGTTATCGTTACTTTTTCTTACTCAGTGGTGGATCCTGGATCCAGCACTGGTGCATCTCCTGTAAACAGTTGAAAGAATGCGTTTAAGTCATACAGGCGATTTTTAAGGAATATTTGTAGTTTGTGAAAATCGACACTTTGAAACTTTTCTGCTGAAAACCAGACAATGGATTCCAATGGAAGGAAATACAAGTTACTGGTAAGTACGGTTAGAATTACTTTTCAGGGTCAGTGCTGGGCTAAAAGATGCAGCACTGGGTTCTCTCCTGATAACAGGTGAGTAAATCGGAATTCGTAGTTCGGCTGATTTTAGAGGAATATTATAAAGTTCCAAAACTCCACACACAAGAATTTCCAAGTGAAACCAGTCAATGTTAGCCTATGGAAGGAAATTCAAGTTACTGGTAAGTACGGTTAAAATTACTTTTCAGGATCAGTACTGGGCTCAAAGATGCATCACTGAGGTCTCTCCTGATAACAGGTGAGTAAATCGGAATTCGTAGTTCGGCTGATTTTAGAGGAATATTATAAAGTTCCAAAACTCCCCACTTAGAAGAATTTCCAAGTGAAACCAGTCAATGTTAGCCTATGGAAGGAAATTCAAGTTACTTGTAAGTACGGTTAGAATTACTTTTCAGGATCAGTACTGGGCTCAAAGATGCAGCACTGAGGTCTCTCCTAATAACAGGTGAGTAAATTGGAATTCGTAGTTCGGCTGATTTTAGTGGAATATTATAAATTTCCAAAACTTCACACTTAGAAGAATTTCCAAGTGAAACCAGTCAATGTTAGCCTATGGAAGGAAATTCAAGTTACTTGTAAGTACGGTTAGAATTACTTTTCAGGATCAGTACTGGGCTCAAAGATGCAGCACTGAGGTCTCTCCTGATAACAGGTGAGTAAATCGGAATTCGTAGTTCTGCTGATTTTTGAGGAATATTTGTATGTTTTAAAAATCGACACTTAGAAACTTTTTCAGCAAAAAGCAGGCAATGATATCCTATGGAAGGAAATTCAAGTTACTGGTAAGTACGGTTAAAATTACTTTTCAGGATCAGTACTGGGCTCACAGATGCAGCACTGAGGTCTCTCCTGATAACAGGTGAGTAAATCAGAATTCGTAGTTCGGCTGATTTTAGAGGAATTTTTGCACAATGGTGAAGGAAGGGGGTGGGTCCTGAGGTGACTGTCTGCAAACACACCCTGTGGCGCGTTTTAAGTTGGAGAATTAATTCCTCCTCAATCCCGAGGGTCCCTGGGGCCCAACTAGCCCACCAGGAACCTCCAATATGCGCCAGGGAGCTGCGTTGCAGAGAGGTGTTCAGAGGCCACGCCCCTTTTTGCACCTCTCTGCAACGCAGCTCTGTGGCGCTTTCTGGACGTACCTGGTGGGGTAGTTGGCCCCCAGGGGCCCTCAGGATTGAAGGGGATTTAATTCCCCATCTTAAAACGCGCCACCGGGCCTGTTTGCACACATGTCACCTGAACCCCCGCCCCCTCCCTTCGCCACTGTGCAAAAGCGCCCTGTGGCGCGTTTTAAGTCGGGGGATTAACTCCCCTTGAATCCTGAGGGTCCCTGGGGTGCAACTAGCCCACCAGCTACCTCCATTAAGCGCCACAGAGCTGCGTTGCAGAGGTGTAAAAGGGGCGTGGCCTCAGAACACCTATCTGCAACGCAGCCCCTGGCGCATACTGGAGGTTCCTGGTGGGCTAGTTGGCCCCAAGGACCCCCAGTATTCAAGGGGAATTTATTCCCTTCTGCAAACGCGCCAGGGGCGCGTTTGCAGAGTGCTCCAAGGAGGGGCGTGGCCTCCAGCGCGATGCCGGTATTTTTCTTAATTTGTTTTTAAGAAGGGGGGCTGTGTGGCCCCCTTCTTTTCTAATTCTTGGCCCTGGGGACCCCATCCCCCAGGGCCTGCCCCCTAATATTTTTTATAAAAAACTGGAAGGGGGCCGCGTGGCCCCCCTCCCCAAGCCTTAATCGGCCACGGGGACCCCATCCCCCGGGGCTTGGCCTTTTTTTTCTCCAAAAATACTTATGGAGGGGGGCTGCGTCGCCCCCCTCCTGGGCCACTTGTAGCCCCGGGGACCCCATCCCCCGGGGCTGGCCCTCTCCGTTGGGGACCGTGGGGGGGTCCCCAATCCCCCCACGGTCCCGCCGGCTCCCCGCGTCCCTCGGGAGCCGGCATTGCTTTTCCACATGGGGAGCTGCTAAGATGCAGCTCCCCGTGTGGAAAAGCAATTTGCTTTGAATTTTGTAAGAGAGAGCAGGTTTCCCTGCTCTCTCTTCCAATATCCTGAGCAGTTTGCTATGACAGGACGGGAGCCGCGAGGCTCCCGTCCTGTCATAGCAAACTACAGTGTCCCTCGGGTAGGCACCCCGGGACACTGCAGGAGCCGACCCTGGGGGGTGGTGGTCCCCAGGGCCACCACAGGCTCCAGGAGGGGGGCCGCGCGGCCCCAATCCCAACATTGGCAAAGCCCCAGGGAGGTGGTGGTCCCCGGGGCTCCGTAACGGACCCCCATATTTAAAGATTTAGTGCCCCGGGGAGGTGGCGGTCCCCGGGGCGTGTGGGGGGGCTGGAGCCCCCCCACACAACTAATAATTTAAAAAAAAGAAGCACCGGGGGGTGGCGGTCCCGAGAGCCCTCCTGCACCATTTATTTTTAAAGCCCCGGGGGGTGGCGGTCCCCTGGGCTTGGGGGGCCTTAGAGGCCCCCCACATAAAATATAAACACAGCCCCCGCATGCACCCGGGACTTGGGCCACCCGGGGGCAAAATAGCATCGAAGCGCGGGAGACCGCGCTTCGATTTTTTTTTTTTTTATCGGCGGGATCCACGCACCCTAAGCGCATCCCGCCGGTTTTTAAAAAAAAAAATGCTTTTTTCTGCCCAGTTGGTCCTTGTGGGACCCCCTGAGCACACCTAGGGGGTCAGGGTGTTTCTACCCTGCCCCCTTTGTGCGTTTTGCGCACTTGTTTCTTCTGCCTCGGTTCTACCGAGGGACAAAATGGCTGCCAACACTTCCTGATTTGGAGTGTTGACAGCCAGTTGACAGCCAATTAGCATGCAGCTCGTGATCAGGACGGTGCGCGCAGGTTGCGCTCAGGGTGCGCGGATCCGATGCAGCCATAGATATATATGTGATTTTACTTGTGATTTTCTCAGGAACTACTGAACGGATTTACACCATTTAAGCAAAAGGCACGAGTCTGAACCAAGGGCTACCTCTTTGCCAAATTTGGTGTAATTCCGTTCAGCAGTTCGGGCTGTAGCCGCGATGAACGGTTCCTATGGAAAAATGAATGGGGAAAACACGTTTTGGGACCCCCCTTTTTTCTCGGCCCCCGCTTGACGAATCACCCCGAGACTTTCAGGATAGGAGCGGACCAGAGCGCCCCAACAAGTTGGAAAATTCAGCGAAGATTCGTCAACCGGCGCCAACGTTATTTCAAATAGAATGTTGCGGATTTCCTATGGAAAATAGGTCCTAACTATAACTATCTACTGGCGACCGCCAGTAGATAATATATATCTATATATACACACACATTACCCAGTGGCGGTTGCTAAAGTTATGACCATGGCTGAATAGGAAATTGATATTTTGGTTCGCTGATAACATTAGCGCTGTTTGGCGAATCTTCAAGAAACTTTCCCCCAAAAAATCTCATCCCCCTCAGCTCCTTCCTGGAAAGTTTTGGGGTGATCCGTTAAGTTGGGGGCTGGGAAAAAGGGAGTGTCCCTAAACACCATGCCACCCCCATATCATGCAAATTTCCATAGGCAAATTAGACACAGCTACAACCAAAATGGCTGAAACGGAATGGCAGAAAGCTAGATCTTGGTCAAGAAAGCAAGCTTTTTGTAATTGCCGTAACTCTGTTAGGTAGTTTTTGAGAAATTAAGCCTAAAAACCTTTGTATATATCACACCGCAGAGGATCCGTGGAGCTGACAGATCTTAAGCTCCTAAGACGTGATCTGATTGGCTGCCTCCACATCCACAAAGATGTGGCAGCAGCCATTTTAGGACTCTGGGACTGAGTCCCCTGTCCTGGAAATAAGTTTTAAAAAACATAAAATGAGACAGGGTAGGTATAACCTGCCCCGCTAGACCAGGTGAAGGGTCCCAGAGAGACCCCCTACTGGGGGCCATAAAAGATTTTTTTCTAAAATGTACTGCACATTTGTGGAGGATCCGTGGATCGTCAGTAAAGTTATATTATATATTTTTGTAAAGTGTAGGCTCTCCTGCTTTAAAAAAAAACGGGATTGGCCTGGTGGCGGCTGTGCAAAATATTCTGAAAGAAGAGAGGTGCATGCAGCCTCCTCCCCAGGCCATTTCCAGGCCCTGGGGGTCCCATCACCTTGGGCTGATTCATTTAAAACGGGGAGGGGGCATGCAACCCACCCTTCGCAGGCCATTTCCAGGCCCTAGGGACCTCATCCCTTGGGCCAAGTTAAAACTTTTGGGGTCTTCTTGGGGCCCCGGGGACCCCACTCCCACGGGGTGATAAACATAATTGGGGGGGAGGCAGGGGCCCCCTTCCCCGAGCCTCATTGAAGCACCGGGGACCTCATCCCCCATGGCCAATAAATGTAATAGAAGGAGGGCTGCGTGCTCCCCCACCTATCCAAGCTATGCTATGGCCCCCGGGACCCTATCACCCTGGGCCGGCTCCATGATGGTGTCCCAGGGAGCCCATCCCTTGGGACACCATCTTTTCTCTGCTTGTGAGAGCGCGGGCAGGGAAAACTCCTGTGCTCCCACCCGGAGGGCGCAGAAAGCTGGCAGATATACACTTTTGGATGTAGTCAGTGAGCTCATTGGTGCCTATTAACAAGAGGACTGTTCCCTAGTACACAAAGACAACCCCAAAATGGTGCTGTCATCTCTCATGGTGCGTTTGACACCTGGTACTGAATTCCAGAACCCCAATACAAACATTCACTTAGTTGAGATGATCTCAAAATCCTCAACATAGAGCTTGCTAATTTCTGTGCAGAGTTGTAGTTTACAACTTTCAATTTGAGGTAACTGAATTTAAAGAATAAAGACAGAACTGAATAAAAACAGACTATTATCAAGGGCCACATTAACCATTTTATCATAGTGACTATCAAATATCTGTAAATGCTACTTACGGCATGCGTATGCCACAGCATAACAGAAATACTATGTGATGTGACAAGTAGAATTGCTGGCTTTGAGTTTGCATTGTCATGGTCATACTTGAGTCACTTTCAAACACCATTTGCTGTTTTTGATAATTCAACTTTGGTGGAAAGCACACTATCCAGTGCTTAATTTGAGACTGGGGTTTCCGGTGCTCAGCACCGCCACTTAATTATTAGCACCTGTTCTAGTGATAGCCCACTACCTGGTGGCGCTGTCTGAGATGTGCACAACAACAGTGGGCCTTATTTACGAGAAAGTGACTCAGCGCGGTGCCGCAAGCCATTTTGCAGCGTCACACTGAGTCACTTTCAAAGCACAGGGATGCGTCCTATCTACAACAATATGACGGATCCCTTTGCTGGCGCACAATTGGCTGCCATGCACCGACGCAGGCAACCTTGCACTTTGGTGCAAGGGTGCCTGCGTTGCGGGGAGATTATTTTTGTGCAGAGTGCAGGAAGGGACACCTTCCTGAACAAAAACAGTCACGAGAGGTGTTTTCTTCTTTCTATGTGTGCTACATAATGCAGCACGCATACAGAGAGAAAGAACCAGGAGAAATGAAAACATTTCTCCTCGTTGCGCCTCCCTTAGAGGTGTAGTAATATAATGATATATAGGAAGCATGGCGGTACACCCTAGCGTCATTCCCTTCCTTCTCTTGTGCTAGAACATTATATACCAGCAAACATTCTGCTTATTATTTTGCTAACATCTCATGCATCTTCCCTACTCTGCAGGCAGCGAAGAACAGAAAGCGGCACAACAGTTCTCGCTGGGCACCTTGCGTTAGGATATCATTCCAGCCTACTTTACCACTAGCAATAAAACATATCTAGTGCCTCGCTTTCGAAAGAGATCTATGGCACGCAGACAGTGAGAATAGCATTTTTGCAAGGACAGAGAACGGGAAAGTAGCTATGATGTATATTTAAAACTGTCAATCATATTGATTGACGTAGCGGGCCGCAAGCTCAACCCAGCTCTATGCCTTTGAAGCTGCACATATTTCAATCCTTCTGTTTTATCTGCGATGGGACAAGCTCTACTGCACATGAATCATTTAAGCTGGCTAGGGTACTGAAAATCAATAGCAACAGCCTCAGATCAGTTTATATAGCCTCACACAGCCTGAATCTACATTGTTGGGCTTTTTTTCTGATATAGTCTCACAAATTTCCAAAGATCCTACCATAAGGAATTCAAATACCACCCGTGCTGCCCAGTGCAAATGTTTTGGTGATTATATATTATCAAATCTTGGCCTTTATATTCCTTGATTTGGGATGGAGGGATCCACTTGGTTTCAACTTTCTTTTTAAGGTAGAGTGACATGATTTTACAAGAAACATAAACATATTGCATTTTTGCCTCTCCCCACCAGTTCCTTTGTGTCTAGAGAAAAAGCATCTGTGATGCAAGATGCACTTAGATAGAACTTTGTTTTTACAAATCAAAATAATTCTTTGTGTTATAAAAAGATAAAGACTGACTGTGCCTTTACAAACACCATTATTGACTCCCAATTATTATCATTTTATTTTGTCCTCCTGCTGCGGCAGCTTGCGTGAGGGGGCGGGGCTGAAGAGTAGGGGAGGAGTGGTACAAACCTCCTAAGTGCGCAATGACTGATTGGTCTGCCCTCTCGGGCCGCCCAAAACAGTCATGTGCACTTCCCTGTTCTCCATGCAGGCTTCAATACAGCCTTCATGAAGAACATGCCCACTCCTCTAGCCCCTGGCTGGGCGATGTCACTGCGCTCAGACCAATCACAAAGCTGCATTGCAGCTTTGTGATTAGCTTAGGGGACGGAGCCTGGCTGCCTGCTTCCTGTTCCTGTCGGAGGCAGGAGAGCAGGAGCAGAGAAGACGCAAGACCTGGCCTCGAGGTAAGTTTTAATTTTTTTTTATTTGTGATCCCCCTTCCCCCCAACCCCCGCAAGCGACACCCAGCCCCCGACACCCTCCCGCACGACACCCGGCCCACCCCGTGCAACACCCGGAAGCCCCCACCCCCCGTGCGACACCTGGCCCTCCACACCCCGTGCCCGCCCCTCCAACCCGCGAGCCATGCCGGCCATGACTGATATTAGGATTGGGTTAAATTACAATTCTGACTTCATTCCTAGGCTAGCTCTGGGAAACTGCTTGGCATCTGGATAAGGCGCGTGTCTAAATTTCATTAGAAACACATTTATGTAAGTTTGAGCTTTGGGTAGGCTAATTATTTGCAAAAGATGTTTCTCTAATATACAGTTTCACATGCTGCCCTTCCACAGGGGGAGAGAGTGGAACAAGGGTCCATAGGAGTATTGCCCACCCTAATAGATGTGTCAGTGAGCTAGACTCCATATAATAAAAAAAATGTTGTAAACCATTTTTATTGTTTTCAGTAGAAGCTTATAATACGTAACAGGTTCACAATACTGGTTCAATATAGAATCCAATATAATCACCAATCTATAAATGTACCATTACCACATGTTAGCTGAAACAACGACAAAAGCGGTTTGCAAACACAATAACACTTTAGTAAAATTAGAATGGAGAGGGAGTATCTATGGATGTAAGCGAGAGAGGACAAACACACCACTCGTTGCCTGAAAAAGTGGGAGCACAAAGACCATGATGGGATGTCCATGAAAGGAGGGAGATCATCAGAGAATAGAGAACAGGGTTTTATGTGCAAGTTCTAGGGGATCACAAAGGTCAGCAATCGGGATACGATGGAGGTCACGTTTCTCCTACCTGTGCAGAGAAGTGTCTTCAGCTTGCACCCAGTGTTGGAGGTCCCTCTGCCAGGACAACAGAAGTGGTGGTACAGAGGATTTCCAGTGCCTAGTAATAGTTCTCTTCATAAGAAGAAGGCCAAGGTCCAGAAATTATGTGGTAAGTTTGACCTTCTCGGATCGGGTATATGTACCCAGAGTTACGACTCCGTTCAGTAATTTTAGAGTATTCCAGTCGAGAAAGGCTGCAGCTTCATACAGCCCACAGCATTTTAATCATGTGAATTGGTGTGGTATGGCACTGGGGGCATTCCGGGGAAGCCGAATGTAAAAGCTTCTGGATTTTCAATGGAGTGAGATATGTCCTGTGTAGTATGCAGGTTTGGATACATTTAAACCGAGTGTTACATGTAAATTTAGAGGGGTATTCCAGCATGGCTTGCCATTCCTTATCATTGAAGGCAATCTGTAGCTCTGTTTCCCAGGCAATCTTAAGTGGCAGCAGAGGTACTCAAGCATGTTCCTAGATCCCCTTATATATCCAAGTGATCAATTTCCTACCGTGCCCTATTGCGTGGAGTGTTTGGAATGCAGCATGTGTGATGGGTTCTGCTCTTTGAATCTGCCAAATCAACTGTGTCTGGCCATAGGTAAGGAATTCAACTGCAGGTAACCCTGCAGAAAAGGCCCAAAAGTCCATAAGGGAAGCTTTCTCTAACAAATCCCCAAGAGAGGTCAGACCAGCGCGCTCCTAATGGGTCAGGTCCTGCAGAGAATCAATGCCAACATAAGCAGAGAAGACCAGCAGCGGGATCGCTGGGGCGTAAGCAGGTGCAGTTTTAGTGAATCCTAAGGAGCTGAGCAAGCAAGTATGCGCCACTTCAAGCAGTAAGGAATAAAGCTCTGGTCCTTTAGCTTGAGGAAAAAGGGCACCGTGCAGATTGACAGTTTTAATTTGGGATGGTGTCAGGCCAGTCTCAGCCAAGCGGTGCCCAGCCAGTAAGTGTGCCACTGTAGTTGGGCAATGAAGTTGTAGGCACAAAAGGTGGGTGCTCCAAGGCTGCCTTGCTCAGTGGGACGTCTAAGCTTGGTCAGAGCAATCCACCGACACCCAGCACACCATATTTTTTAACTCTTTTTATTGAAACACATGAACTAACAAACCCAGGTGCACAAGGTGTCCAGCGCGCAGGTAACTACATGGTGTCCCTCCGAGTATCCCAGCCACATCACAAAAAGCTTTAAACAAGGAATTGAAGAAACATGCTCGGTTATTTACAATCAACATAAGACAATGGAACATTACAAGGGTGCAGTCAGAGGTTAAAACAACCCATTCATTGGTACAGATACACACAAACATCTTATTAATTATCCGTGTCACTATCTACATCACTAGGTACACACTCAGGAGCCAGGAAAAAATCACATATTCCCTCGCACCCTTCAATATCCTCCTGTAACTTCTCATCTGTTCTACAGCTCTTCATCTGAATCTGTTCTGCAAGAGACCACTCAGTGAGATCCCTCTCCCAGTGCACCGTAAAAGTGCCCTCTAATAGCTAGGCGCCTTCTAGCCAGCGCTAGTTGAAGGTATTTGAAGGACATTTTTCTCCTCTTGGGTCTCACCATATTTCCCTGTAAGCAAAACTGAGGTGTGAGACTTCTCTGCAATCCCGTGGTGTATGCGATCCTATGCACTACCTGGCTCCAAAACTCATGCACAAGTGGCCAGCACCAGGCCAAGTGCAGGAATACCGCCCCTTCACAGCACACCATATTAATTCAAGTAGTAGGGTATCAAGTTCTTTGAACGCCTCAAAGGGGATAACCAATGGGAGATTCGTAAAGTAGTAAAGCAGGCGCAGGAGAAACACAATCTTAGAGAGAGCTACTCGTCCCATAACCATCAAAGGTAGGGTGTTCCAGAACACAATTTGGGTTCAAAGTGTATGTATGGTGCCACCCAGATTACTCTCCAATAAATCTTTTGGGGAGTGCACTATTTGAATACTCAGATACTTAAAGGACTGAGTCACCAATTGCATGGGGTCTGTTCCAAAGCTAAGCCCTTGGGGGACTGCTCCGTGGCACAGAGGAAAAAGAAACATTTTGGTGGGATCAATTTTAAAAGCAGAGGAACAGCATCATATTGTCAGTATACAAAGATACAACATGCATTTTATAACCCAGCAGTATGCCCCATGTCTCACCTGCCGCTCGTAGCTGAATCGCCAAGGGCTCTACCGCCAAGGCGAATGGGAAGGACAAGAGAGGACATCCTTGTTTAGTACCTCTAGCGATAGAATAACTGCGCGAAATGTGCTGGCCGATCTGGACTATGACTGTAGGGGTGGTATACACAGACTCCATATAATTTATAGTGTTTTTGAGTGACAGGTAATGGATCAGCTCATGCACCTTCTTTCAGATAACCCAGCTCAAGAATCTCCTCTATCTTTTGAGCAGTGGCCCTCAGTGCAGGTCTGGGCAGGAGTTAGAGTTATATACAGCCATGAAAAATATTTTAATACTAGCCCATGTTAGTAAGTAAGCTAGAGCGCCACCATATGGGTTTGGTGCCAGAAACTTTTATCCACCAAGAATAGTTTTTTTTAAAATGGGAACATATGATTTGTTTTACAATACAATTACCCAGATGTTATGGTTATAGCGCTGTTGGTGTTTGAGCAGTACGGAATAGCATCTAGTGAACGTTTCAAATAGATCAAGGGCTGTAACAGTACCAAGGAACAGTATTTCTTAGCAGCAGCAAATCATATATGTGCAGCAAGACTTCAAGGCTCGTATCTCCCAAGAGACAAGGAAAGCTTCTTTTAGAATGTTGAGTTTGCAGTTGCATGCAGCAGAATAAAGAGGTGTAACTATGCTCCATGTGTGGCGTGGTCATTGGCGGCTACCCAGCCTGGGAAGACCCTACAAATGGCGACGAGATAGGGGATAAGTAACCGGAAGAATGGCCATGCTATCCCAGACAGTTTGCCATGGTCCAAGAAAACTGCATGTGCATGCCACGTGTGTCGCTGTCGAAGAATGGATTCAACGCTTCATGCACGTGGAGTCAAAGCGCAACTCCAGCCACTGTAAAGCAAATCAAGACAACGGAAGTGTCGCAAATAATTTACATGTTGATGGTCGAGAACCTGCTGGTCAGGCCATATATAAAGGTACCATGCTGCCATGCAAGATAAAGTTGTATATTATAAGGATTACTAATGCAGAAGGTGGAGTCAACCTGCTTTACAAAGCACAGCCGCTGATAATTTTAATTTACAAAGTAATGCCTCAAACAGAAGCGCTGCAAGGCAGAGATCAACCAGCTGTTAGAAAATGCAAATTGACATTTAGAAAATAAATAAATGACTTACTGAGTACACTAAAGAGAGTCATCGTACCAAACCACTCGGTGAAGGTGGCTCAAGGAGAAGTGCTCTGGGTTGTGCTTATGGAGCCGTCCATACCCGAAGTGGGTCATTCACAAAGTTGCCAAGTGAGGTTCAGAACAACTTTACTGGTCTTCAAAGAATAAAGAGATGAGAACGACTCTTGGAATAGTGACATCTTTCAGATGACAGTTGAGAAAGTCACGTTTTCAGCTATTGTTAAAGATGATTCACAGGCCAGCACTTCGCAAGGTCTCACAGATGAGTTGCCTAAATCAAGTCACAGTGATCCACCAGCGGTGTCAGTAAGTTCCACACTGGTCTACAACGTTGCTGCATTCCTGAAACCATCACCACCTAAATATTGGCGATATATGGTCTGCGTGGATAGAGACATTTGATTATTTCATTGATGCACTTCAAGAGACTGATAACAAAAAGGTGATCAAGTATCTCAAAACTGTTGCTGGTGATTGTGTGAAAGAAGTCATAAAGAAAATGCCACGAACTGACAAAGAAATTACATATCTCCAAATTAAAGTAAGGCTAAATCTAAAGTTCACCCAGTACCAAAAGCTGACTATGAAAGGTATATTTTCAGTCAAGAACGCCAAAAAGTTGTTGAAACCATTGATGAATTTGTGGAGAGACTTGATGCACTCAAACACTGTATGTTCAATTAATTTAATAATGAGGAAGTTATGCGACTTAGAGTTATTGATGGATGCTTGTAAGATTAATTCCGACGACGAATGCTAAGAGAAACTCTTAGTCTAGAGCGAGTGTTGATGGCTGCCAGAGCTGAGGAGCATGCTGAAAGGCAAGCCACTGACATGGAGGCCGGAGGTGCCCAAAGTGAATCAGTCATGAGCATATAAAGTAAGACAAAGCAAAAGACTGAAGGACATAAAGTGCTGTCTACAAGTAAAAAGAAGTTATGTTTTAGATGTGGATTCTCGTTTTGACACAAATGTAAATGTCCCGCCGTTGGACAGTTATGTAACGGCTGTGGGAAAGAAAACTTTTTTGTGATGGTTTGTAAAGCGTAGGAAAAAACAAGTGCGTCATGGCGCAAAGACAAAATAGCTGCCAGAACATTCCAGAGGCAATGTCGATGCACCCCAACAAGGCCAAGTGGTGACATCAATTGAGGCAAATTGACACTGAATGAAGTCGATTGACATCTAAATCATCGTCAAACAGTTTGTCCGCCTCAATATCCAGTGCAAATGAGGAAGACTGTTGTGCCTTGTCAATGTTTACCTCAGATAAACGTGCACATGTCGGACTGGCTGCATAAGAGGAAAAATGTCAGTCAAAGAAAAAGTCGACATGCCAAAGCACCAAAGTCATACAAACATTGTCCAAAAATTACATTAAAAATAAATGGCATGTCGATACCTTTCATCATCAACAGTGGCGCATCGATAATCATAATTCCTGAAGAGAAATACCATGAATTGTCTCATTGCCTCAACTTATGCCATTGAAAAGCAAAGTGTATACTTAGGCTGCCTCGAGGCCCATAAAAAGCCAAGGTTCACTTGTAGCGACATTGAAACACAAGAAAACGAAGGTGCAAGCACCCATCCATGTGCTTCAAGGTACAGCAGCAAGTGCCTGTTTGCTCAGTTTCAGTACCGCTGCTGATTGGGGACTGATTTTTGTGGATTACAACCTGAATGTTCTTGGTAGCAGAGTTATGGTTACTATAGATTAGTTTGGTGATTATTGATTATTGATCATTTATGTCTAACACTATATGTCGAATTGTATTATGTTATGTGTAAGTCGAAATTTTGAAGCTTCCGGGAAGTAGGAAGTGGACACGTGTGGCAAGAGAAGTCACATGGAATTGTGCATTGTCTGATTTTTCAATTTGGTGATAACACAGGATTGTGTTATGATAGGGACATTTCATGTATAAATGTGTGTGAGTGAAATAGCAACCGGTTTTCTTGTGAAACTCTGGCCTTAATTCTCAGGAGCAGCGTAGTCTCCACATGTGTTTTATCCCCAGAGAAACGGGTTTACCCATTGCTTGAAAGAAGGGTAAGGTAGAGGGAAGTGCTACACTTATCGAACGAAACAGTATTCTTGCAAGATAGATTAAGCTATCTCTTTTGTTTAGCGAAAACAGACAATGGAAATGTGTTTTATGTTGTAACTAATAAAATTCAGTCCAGAAAAAGCTGCCGATAAATTTTGTAAAGGAGGGGTCAGGAGTAGAACTGACATTGACTAAAACCGCACTGGTATTGGTCAGTGGTGGAAAACGTAGAAGCTCTCTGATTGGTGCATTAGTGTGAAGACGTGCTGGTATTGGCCAGTTGAGAGTGACGTAGAAGCTCTCGGATTGGTGCGTTGGTGTGAGACGCGCTGGGATAGGTCCGAATAGCACACAGTAAACAGAACAGAGTTGTGAGTTTGTCGAAAAGAAAGAATCGTGAAATATGGCTTATTATGAGTATTGTAGAGAGAAACCGTCATGGATGGCGAAAATTAAGAACTTTTTCAAGAAGGACAAAAAGGTAGTGACTAGGGAAGGACAAGTAATTCCTCCGCCGAAAACGCCAGCTTCTCACATGATGTTGAAATATGGTTATCATACTTGCATTTGGTTAGAGAATTGGACAAAATATACTCAGAATGATGGAGTATTGGCATTTCCAGAAAACGGTTCATTTAACACAGCTGTACTTCGGAATTTGAGAGAGAAAATGATGAAACTTGAGCCAAGACCTAGGCCGACGCAGTTTGAAGCGTTAGGTGAATGGGAAGACGAGATGTATGAAAGAGAAAGACACAGAGGTGCAAAGAATTATAGTTTAGTTCACGGAAGAGTTTGGGGAGTGAATCATGAAGATAGGATGAGACGATGGAGATATGCTAATATGACGGATGGTTTGTTTCCAGCTCTAACAGTTGAGGAAGTTACAGGGAGAAAGTGTACAGAGAAAAAGAAGCATGTAGCAACAGAAAGGTATGGGTATGGAGGTAGTGAGACAGAAGATGAATTGCTGGAAGATATTTTAAACAGAAAACCACCTCCATATCAACAGAATTCTGCGGTGGTGACGCCAAATGCACCGCCAATGGAAACTGGGAGGAATCAAAGCCCTGAACGAAGCTATGAAATAAATAGGTTAAATGAAAAATCAGAGACTCCACAGAATGAAAAGACTGACAGTGGTAATACAGCTGAATTAGCAAGAACCACGAGAGAATTGACTGAGAAAATAAGGGAATTAACTATGAACATGGAAGCCGTGACTGTGCCAGTGACAATAGGACCAGTAATACCTGTATTTGAAAACCAAAGAATAGATGAGCATTCCTTGACCATCCCAATGAACTCGAATATGCAAAGAATGAGAGAAGGGATAATTACAGAAACAAGAGAGACAAGAGATTTGGTTAACTCATATAGATCGAGTCCACCTACTAACTTGACTGTAAATGAGAGTGAGATAAGAAGGATTCCTATGGGAACTGAGTCAGCAACTGAGACCCTAGAGAGAAGCACAAATTGGATAGAAATAAATAGTACCCCTGTAGGTCCGACTCCAGAAGAATTAAATGAGTGGATGAGGAATTTGCAGAAGAAAGATGCAGAACCACAACCGTTGGATGTAATCAGATTAAAGATAGACATGGAGGAATTGATTTTAGGGACTATTGGTACAGAAAAATTGAAATCATATCAGGACTTAGAGATTATGTTTTTATGTAAAAGCATTACATGGAGAGCTAGAAAGTTGCATGAAAAGTTGGAAGAGACAGCGAGTGAACTAGGAGTAGAATTTGGAAAAATCAGAAGTTTGCAGAAACCGTATAGAGTAGACTTTTGTGAAAAGGATATAGAAAATCTGAACACATCAGGACGATTAACACAGATAAAAGAACTGATTGTGTTATTGAGAAAATGGGGAGATGTGGACAGGTGGATGAAGAGAAAAGAGGGAATGACAGACAAAGCATCTTTGGCTTTTACGGTGAAAGAAAAGGAACCAATAGTAATGGAATGTCCAATGAGAGAAACTCCAGGAGGAAGCTATGTGCATGTCCCATGGTCTTGACAAGATATATTGTCATTTACGAATGATTTTCCAAAATTGAGAGAGAAACCTGTTGAATGGTATAGACAAGTGGAAAGATTTGTAAAAGTTTCAAAGGTGTTGTGGGTAGAGCTAGATGGATTGTTTGATATTGTAGTACCAGCAGATTTATGGACAGAATGTAAGATTACGATTGATTGGCCAACAGAAGAATATCCTAGAGATGCAAAAACTGGAGCGCCAGGTCCAGAAGTGATGAGAAAGTATGACCAGGTTATCACGTTTTTGAAAAATAAAATCACACCAAAAGAAACAGATTGGGTGAAGATTGATAGAACAACACAAGAGAGTAAGGAATCTGTACATGCCTATTATGAAAGGCTATTACTGGTTTTCAAGCAGTATAGTGGTTATGAGACTTTGAGTGAAAAAGACATGAGTCATTTTGTATATAGATTTGTATATGGATTGAAATCAGAGATAAGTGAAATGATTAAGCAGCACATGTTGTGCTGGCAAAATAGCACTGTGGATGAAGTACTGAGGTATGCTAAATACTGTAGTGATGACATTGAGTGTAGACAATGTAAATTAAAAGAAAAGGCGATGTGGGCACAAGTAAAGGTTGCAGAAAAACAAGAAGCTCAAATGAATAATCAGACTGGTGAGGCAGGACAGACTAAATCCAAACCAAATATAGGTAAAGGTCAAATGAGTATAGAAGAGGCCAAAAAGAAATGGCCCTGTCACAATTACGGAAAATTAGGGCATTGGAGAAACGAGTGTAAATTTCCTCCAAAAGCTAATATGGAAAATCAATCATTGAAACCACAGATGCAGAATGAGGTGAGTTACCAACAGCTGCAGCAACCGCAGGTAGTTACTCAACAGAGTCAGGTGCCACAACCACCTCTTCCCAAGAGTGTAAACCCCCAGAGATACAGTGCAGAAACAGGATTCTACGGAGGAGAGCAGGTAACACAATTGCCGCACGCAGCTGCAATATCGAAGTATTGGTTACGGCAGGATGGAAATGAATCGGATGAAAGTTTATGACGGTGCCTAAGAGAGGAGGAAGAGTGCGTGCTTGGCGTAACTCTAGAGGTAGATCAGTCAGGTCCATTTGTGGATGGAGAAGTGAATGGTATAAATGTTACATTCCTTGTGGACACTGGAGCTACCCGTTCTACTGTTAGATCAGTAGAAATTCCAAACCTTCCTCTCTCAGGAGAATATATCCAAGTTGTGGGTGTTTCAAACTAGCAGTTTAAAGCGCCTCTTACCAAACCAGTAGAGGTGAAAGTTGGACCATTCAGTGAAATGCATCGGTTTGTGGTGTGTGATTGCAGTCCTGTAAACTTGCTAGGACGCGATCTGCTTTGTAAAATGAACTGCACCATCTATTGTACCCCGGATGGTATTGCATTTCAGACACCAGATGAAGATGTTCTGTATAACATGACGATGGCAGAACTAGAACCGGGAGTAAATGATATGTTTCCTGTGTTTGACATGGAGAAAATCCCAATTGAATTAAAAGAGAGTCAGATCTGATGTATGGGATTTCACAGGCGAAGACATCGGGTTAATGAGAGGAGTAGACCCTGTAAAAATCACTGTAAGAGAAGGAACAAATTTCCCAAACACTCCACAATACAAATTAACGCCAGAAATTATTGAAGGTATAACACCCGTAGTTAACAAAATGATTGAACAGGGAATTTTGAAAGAAATAATGAGTAGCCCATGTAATTCACCTATAATGGGTTTGAAAAAGCCGAATGGAACATATAGGATAGTACAAGACTTGAGGAAAATAAATAAAATTGTTATCCCTTGTTGTCCGATTGTGCCAAACCCCGCTGTGATACTGTAACAGATTACACATGATGCAGAATGGCACACAGTTATTGATTTGTGCCATGCATTTTTCTCTATTCCATTACATCCAGATAGCTAGCCATTATTTATGTTCCGGTTCGGAGAGCGTATTTTGGCATGGTGCCGAATTCCTCAAGGGTATACAGAAAGTTCCTCAATCTTTAATCAGATTCTAAAGAAATCATTGGAAAACTTAAAAATGCCTGAAAAATATGTAATGGTCCAATATATTGATGACCTGCTAGTGGCATCAAGGACCAAAGAAGCATGTGTTACCGACACAATTGCTTTATTGAATCACTTGGCAGAAGGAGGGCACAAAGTGTCTCCGTCAAAATTGCAATTTTGTCAACAGGAAGTACAATATCTAGGTCATAAGATTGAAAAAGGGATGTGAAAGGTAACAACAGAAAGAATAAAGATTATTCGAGGAATGAGAGCTCCAATGACACAGAGAGAGGTGAGAATGTTTCTTGGAATGGTTGGGTATTGTCGACAGTGGATAAGTGGATTTTCATTGATTGCAAAACCTTTACAACGATTGACAAAAAGAGATATAAAAGTTCCGTTTGAGTTGAATGAGGAAGAAATGAAAGCTTTCAAAGAACTAAAAACGAAGTTGTGTGAAGCACCGGCATTGGGAATGCCTGATTATGAAAAAGAATTTGAGCTGTATTGTAGTGAGAGAGATGGATGTGCATTTTCAGTTCTAGTGCAAAGGCAATGGAAAAATGAAAAGACCCATTGCTTATTTTTCAGCTGTTTTAGACCCAGTAGCAAAGGCGTTGCCTGGTTGTCTGAAAGCAGTAGCTGCTACTTGTGTGAGTCTGGAACAGAGTGAGGGCATTGTAATGGGATATCCATTAAGAGTATATGTTCCACATTCAGTTGAAATTCTTCTGACCAGAACCAAAACCCAATTCATGACACATAGTCGGCTGACTAGGTATGAAAAGGTGATTTTGAGTGCAGACAATGTAACCATTGATAGATGTTCGAGTGTGAATCCTTCAACTTCACTGCCAGACGAAGAAAATGCAGGAGTTAAGGATGAAGTCGATCATCAATGTTTGGACGTGCTTGAATTCTGCACAAAGCCTCGACCGGATATTAAGGATGAGCCTTTGAAAGAATCAGATTATGTGATGTTGGTGGACGGATCATGTCTGAGGATGAGTGAAGGAGTATTGAGTGCCGCGTATGCTGTGTGTACAGTAGCAACCATAATGGAAGCATCTTGTTTGAGAGGGATACGTTCAGCCCAAGTAGCTGAACTGATTGCTCTGATTCAAGCGTGCAAATTGGGAAAGAATGTCCGAATTACGGTGATCACGATTGCCAGTATGGCTTTGGAGTGGTCTACGATTTTGGACAGATCTGGTCCCAGAGAGGTTTCTTGACGTCTGCAGGAACTCCAATTAGGAACGGTGAGTTTGTGAAAAAATTGCTGGAGGCGATACAGCTGCCTAAACAGATTGCAGTGGTGAAGTGTGCTGCACATAAAAATGGGACAGACTATATTGCTATGGGAAATAAGTTTGCGGACGAAATAGCCCAATACTGTGCCAGAAATATAGTCTCGTTAAACAGAAGAAGAGAAAAGGAAAATGTTTCATGTCCATTGCTGTTTACTAACATTGTCGAAACATGGGATGAGGTAAGGCAATTACAGGAAGAAGCAAACGAAGAGGATAAAAGCAGGTTGCATGAAAAGAGAAGAAGATGACGTTTGGGTTTACAGAGATGAAAGACCAGTTATGCCTGATAGCATGATTTCTAACATGGCACGGATGTACCATGGACAAGCTCATATTGGTAGGGATGCCATGATTAGGCTTTTCAGACAGACTTGGTACAACCCAAAATTCAGAGCTATAGCTGAAAGTCTTTGTCAAAGATGTCTTACATGCCAACAGATAAATCCAGGAAGGAAAACAGTAGTGAGTCTAGGAACAATAGGACGTGAAGGAGGTCCTTTTACTAGAATGCAATTAGATTTTATCGAAATGCCTCCAAGCAATAGACTGAAGTATGTTCTTGTGGTCGTTTATTTGTTTTCTCGTTGGGTGGAAGCCTATCCGACAAGAAGGAATGATGGAGTTACTGTAGCTAAACTCCTACTGAGAGAATTAATTCCGAGATATGGTTTTCCAGTAACGATTGAAACAGATAGAGGAACACATTTCCAAAATGAACTGATCCAACTGATATGTGAAGCTCTTGACATACAACAGAAATTGCACTGTGCTTACAGACCAGAGGCTTCTGGAGTGGTAGAACAGGTGAATGGAACAATAAAGAATAGGTTAGGGAAAATGTGTCAAGCCACAGGACTCAAATGGCCTGATGCCCTACCATTGGTGCTAATGACTATCAGAAGCATACCTGACAGAAAAACAGGTCTAAGTCCTCATGAAATAATCATGGGACGAGCAATGAGACAAGCACATGTACCTGTCAATAAACTGCTGACTATAACTGATGATCTCGTATTGGACTATTGCAAAGGATTGGCTGATGTGGTACATTCTGTGTTTCATCAGGTTGGACCGGATACGACCACTCTTGAGAGAAAACCTGCTCATGATTTGAATCCAGGAGACTGGGTCCGCATAAAAGTCCACAGAAGAAGAAACTGTTTGGTTCCTCGCTGGGATAAACCACGTCAAGTGATCCTGGTGACAACAACTGCTGTCAAATGTGCAGGAGTGAAAAACTGGGTGCATGTCAGTCACACTATCAGAGTTCCAGACCCTGAAGCTCGACCTGTAAGTCGACATCTGGAGATATCTGATACCAGCTCAACATCCGAAGCAGAACCTGAAATAAGCAGAATTCCAGATCTTGAAGCTCGACCTGAAAGTCGACATCTGGAAGAACAAGGTACAAGTTTTACAACTGAAGAAGAACCTGAACCGATTGAAGATCAAGATTTTGAAGCTCAACCTGTAAGTCGACATCTGGAAATATCAGATACCAGTTCAGCATCTGAAACAGACCAACCTGAATTTGATGAAAGACAAAAGAGAAAGATAAGAACAGACATTATAAGCGAAGAAACTGAACCAAGAGACAGTGATAGCAAACAACCAAGTACAAGTTATGGAAGAATTCCTCCAGAAATAGTTGAACTAACTGAGGGAGACTTGGATACAGATAGAGCGATAGAGGAAGCGGAAGAAACCCGAGGAGTAATAGGGACAGATCAACAATTAAAAGAAACACAGGGAAATTTAGATTCAGACAGAAAGATTATTATAAATCCGGAAGACAATCGAGGAGGGGTAGAATCATATGTCCCAACAGAAGAGATACAGGAAGGTTCAGATTCAGAGAAAGAAACAGAAATCATAAAGTTCAAAGTTAGAGGAAGTGAAGTAAGGTCTGAAACGGAATGAGAAGTGAAGAAGAAAGAAGCAAAGATTAGAACCAAGGAAAAGAACTTGGAGAGCTGAACGAGAGGAAAAGGAAAGTGAATCAAAAAGGCCAAGAAAAGGAGACAATTGGCCCCACGAAGTCAAAAGACTGAGATATAAGATAATAAATTTGAACAGAAATGAGGAGGAACAAGTAAATGAAATTACAAGTCAAAAAGGACAAGGAAAACAAAGTGGAAAACAATCACAGAAGATACAAAGAGTGAAAAGACCAAATTTGAAATATAAGTCACCTGAGTGGCTATACATCGCTTTGACTGACATTAAAGAAGAGGATGACACTCACGAGAGCCCAGACGAAAGCTGTAAACGAATGGGTGAAAGTGAAGTGCAACATACCTGAAAAGATAAAGAAAGAAACCGGACTAGACACAAAACCTGAACGAGACAAGAAAGAGTTCTGAAAAGAGCTGAAGAAAGACCAAAACGTGACACAGGAAAAAGGGTAGAGTGGCTGAGAAGTCATTCTGAGGTGTGGTGACACATTTTCTGTATAAATATATAAATAGCTAGGTAATAGTACAAAATGGTAGATACTGAGAATAGAAAATCTAGATGTGATTTCTTACGTAGATGGTGTAGAATGTGTTTCTGTTGTACAGGATTAATAATGTTTATTTGGCTTATTTTAGCAATAACAATTCCATTGAGGTTAGTTGTAGAAGAAACATCCGTAATGGAGAATAACACGAAAAAGGATAAAGAAGCTAAAACACAAACCACTGCAGCATTAATAGATAGTACTGATTTACATAAGGACAAAAGTCTATAACTGATTTCTCTAAGAATGTCTTCACGAAACTATTGTATGAGTATGTAGAAACAATGGATGTAAGGGATTGTTATGTCTGTATGCAATTACCTGCGTCAGTCACAGAAAGTGTGACCTATCATCACCTTCCTTTGACATATGGGATAACATGTAATGCTTTAGCTAGTTTGTTTTATAAAACAGGTAGATTGGAATATTATTACACTGACATAAACACTGTGTTCGCGAAAGTTCCTATAATTCCTGAACTAAATAAGGTGAAAGAAGCAAAATTGTTTGGTGAATTTTTCTTAGAAAATAAAGATTTAACATTAGAGTATGTAATTAGACACAATCTTACCTTTTTTATTAAAGAAAGAAGAAAAGGTTTTCTTGGAGATGGTAGAGAACAGAAGAATTAAGTTTCAAAGAAAGATAGTAGAAGAAAAGATAAAAACACCACTTTGGGCGTTTGAAGAGAAAAATCATGATAAAGGAGAGACAAATGCAGCTATGACTCTGGATTGGCCACAGCAGGGAAAGTTGTGTATTAGTAGAAATAAGACTATGGATGATAATTATTTCGTAGGTTCCAGTGAATGCCGAGATACATATAAAATTTTAGGAGGATGGGGATTCAAAGGAGGAAAAGATCCAATATTTCCAGGGATCTATTATATATGTGGAAACAGAGCTTATTATAGGTTGCCGGACCACTGGTATGGGTCATGTTATTTAGGTCTGGTCTTTCCAAAGATTTTTCATGTGGAGAGAGGAGAAAAAGGAATACATGAGATAGGTAAAACATTAACACGTAGAAGGAAGGAAAGTTTTTCAGAAATAGTAGGTGACATTTTTAGAGCATTGATACCAGCAGTGGATATATCTTTGAATGCATTTAAGATTCGGAAACTGTCCACAGTAGTAGATCGTTTATCAACGAATACTGCTGGAGGGTTCTTGATGGTAAATACCGAAATGGTTGCCATGAGAGCTATGGTGATGCAAAATCGACATGCCCTTGACATTCTTTTGGCAAAAGAGGGTGGAGTCTGTGGAATGTTGAAAGTCCAACATTGTTGCACTTACATTCCAGATAAAAGTGAAAATATACAGAAGTATATAAAGAATATTAATGATTTGCACAAAGAAATTGCTCCACTGGAGGTTGAAGGTGCCTGGGAGAAACTTGGTAAGAGTTTTTCCTCAATACAGAAATGGTTTACAGAAATAGGTGGTTCCCTTATTGGGAAAATACTAATATCAGTAACAGTAGTAATAATGGTAATGTTGTCAGCAAAATTAGCATATGTGTGCATTAAGAGGAGAAAAACACAAAATAGAATAAAAAGAGAAAATGAGAAAATAAAGAAAGAGAACGAGAAATGGGAGAAATAGAATTAGAAGAAATAAAAGAGAACATATATAAAAGATCAAAAAGTCGAGATGAGGAGGACACGGTTGTGTGAACTAACGAAAAAACAAATGGACAAGAAACATTTATCTAATAAATTGTGTTACATAGTTTTTGTGGTGATATTAAAAATCACCAAAGGGGGGAGTTGATGGAGCAAGGTAAATGAAATAATTTTTGAAACCCCCTTAAATAACAATAATAAATTAATGTTACTAATTGTTTGATGAATTAACCAACATATGCACCTTTTGATAAACGTTTACATAAATGGTAATTGCCCTATTTGTGCGAAAATCTAATTTATTTACCATTGTGAAGTATTCTAATACTAAGAACGTGATTTGCGTACTAATCAGAGTAAAATCGCATGATTTATGCTATGTAGAAAAATTGTGTTGTGGCAAAGTATGCAGATGGTAAGTAAATTTGGCTTTAAATGTCGCTTTTGCTAGGTAACACCTAACACGGGTTCTTAGAATGACGGGTGGTAAACAGAAAGGCTTATTTTCTTCATATTAATTATGATTGTGTTTGTTTTTATGATAGTTCGCTATTAGGCCAGGCTGCGAAAATGGCTGCCGACATAGATGAGGTCTTACCAAAAATCAAAGATGGCCTCTAAGCGAAAGAAATGATGAAGCTAAACCACGTGGGTACGGCTTGTACACGGAGTGAGAGAAGTCCAGGTTACCATGACCTATTATGAAGAGAGTGCCAAGAAAGACTCAGCTCGTATCCGTGAGAAAGAGGAGAGTTCAGTATTGAGAGATAAAGGACTGACCAAATTGTGACCATCATTGTTGCAACATTATACATAACAAATCTGGACTGCTTTTACCCAAAGAATATGGGAAACCATGAACTCTTAACCATCCCCGAAACCAGTTTGAACAAGGAAGGCGATGAGACAATTTTCGCCAACCCCCCAAATGGACCAATTAGCGTGATTCCTGCCCCCAAACATTGCAACTTTTTGTGTAGTAAGCCAGAAGTAGGGTATAAGAAGGACTGCTTTTATGGGAGGGGCTGTCGCTACTGCCGCTGATGTTGGTTATTAGTCGATACTGCTATTATTGCAAATGCCAATGCTGATGCTACCTTTGACTTCGAACCTGACTGGGGAAGGAACGAGACCGTTGCGGGAAATCTGTATGGGAGGTCCCGTCGAGGAGGCCTTTTAGAGGGACAGTCAGTCAGTTTGGGAGTCCATGCTGTGATTTATGGTTCATTCTCTTTGGTGGACCGTTCCTATCTGCATCTAAATAGGTAAATGCATAATTTCGTTTTTCTTTACAGAATTTTCTATATAAATGTAAAAGTGATTAATAAACTAAGAATCTCACTCATGCAGAATTTTGAATTTAGATAAAATTTTACTTTAATTAAAATTGAGTCTGTGGTTCTTTAGTTCATTTATAAAATTTGATATTTACTGAAGGTTCTAAATGATTGAGCTGGTCTCAATCACCATCAACTTATTCTACTAGTTGGTCCATCGACCAAAGAGCGGAGTATCTTGATGTTTTAGAGTCGACAGGATTAAAACTGAATATATAGAAATGTTAAAGGTAATAATCTGTCAAATCTAATAAGGTATTCCATTCCTCCAGCAACTCGTTCTTCTCCTTTGTGAAGAAAGGTGAGATCCAGGGAACGACTGAGTGTGTGATATGCGGTGTTATGGGCCCCACCATCATATGGTATAGTGAATGTGAGTGTTTTCACCTGGATGTCATATCCGGAGGAGAAGAATTTATATTAGCCGCGCTGGATCAATGTTCACCACGAAATAGTAGGTCAATTCTCTTCATTGCTCAGAAAGATAGACAAGTTGCTTTTCATTTACAAGAAGCTGTTGAAAAAGAACTTGAATCATTACTTCAGCATGACAATATTGAGTATTCATATGGTCTGACACCATGGATTTCTCCCATAGTGGTGGTGCCGAAAAAGACACAGAAGGAGCTGTACACATGTGCATTGATATGCACCAAGCAAACAAGGCAATTGAATGAGAACGACATCTAGGTCAACATATTGCTGACATGATAGTGCAATTAAATGGTGCAAAGGGTTTCTCTCGCCTTGATTTAAATAAAAGCTTATCATCCGTTGGAACTCGAAGAAGATTGCAGGTTTATCACAACATTTTCTACTCACATTGGTCTGTTTCAATATAAAAGACTCAGTTTTTGTGTGTCATTGGCTGCAGAACCTTTACAGGACGTCATTCAACGTGTTATACAGCTGGTTGTGAATGCATTTAACTGTAGCGATGACATACTGATTTTCAGAGCTACACAAAAGGAGCATGATAAAGCTCTCACACAAGTATGTTGCTTACTGACTGATGCAGGCCTGACTTTGAATCCAGACAGTGTGAGCCATAAACCAAGTTGAAATTCTTTGGCCATATCTTTTCTGATGGGTATATGACACCCGATCATGTTAAAGTTCAAGCGCTATCAAACGCCGATCCCCCAAGATGTTTCTATGATACGTACATTTCTCGGCATGGCCAGTTACTGTTCAGGATACATGCGAGACTTTGCGACCATGAGTGCCCCTTAATGAGGGTTAACAAAGAAAAATGTTTCATTCAAGTGGTCACAAGAATGTGAGAGAAGTTTCAAGAAAGTCAAACAAGCGATGGAAACTGCTACTGAAATGGCTTATTTCAAGTCAAAGCTCCATACAGAGGTTGTTGTTGATGCTCACCCTGTGGGGTTAGGTGCTATACTGGCACAGCACAGCGGACACCACCATGCTCGAAGGCATATAGTGGCATATGCTATTAGTCATTTGTCCCGAACAGAACGTGCTTACTCAAGAAAGAAAGTTTGGCCGTGGTATGGGCTTGTGAACATTTCCATGTATTCCTGTATGGAAAGCCTTTTATGCTGGTAACTGATCAAGCTTTGACTATCTGTGGCAATCCAAAGGCCAAGATGCCTCCTTGCATTAAACGGTGGGGACTCCGATTACTAAAGTATGATTACACCATTGTACATCATCCAGGGAAGGATCAAAACCCTGCTGACTACTTTTCCAGAGTGCCTATACAAGGTCAAGGTACTCCATCTAAGACGGCTGAAGCCTACATTAATATCATTGTAAAGTCAAATACACCAGCTGTCATATCATTAGCCCAGATCATCACTGCCACGAGCCATGATAGTGACATGCTGAAGTTGAAAGATATAATTACACATCAGTCGTGGAACTGACACACTCGACCTCTCTCCATTGATGGTGAATACCAAAAGTACAAAAATGTTAAAGAAAATAAGAAGAAGAAGAATGAGATTTATAAATTGCATAGCTACGTCAACTGACATGTCCCGCACTAGGATATCAGTCCTATAATGCAAAGCAGGAATGTAAGCAGCCTAATCTAAGCTGACCTGAAAAACCAAGTTTTCAAATTCTTGCGAAAAGCTGTATCAGATTTTTCTTGCCTAAGTCAAATGGAAAGGGAGTTCCACATCTTGGCTGCCAAGTAGTTGAAGGTGCAGCCTCCAATATGGGCTCTTTTAATTCTGGGGATGAATGCAAGAGAAGCATCACCTGATCTCAGATTTCTTATAGGAAAGTAAGGTGTAATCAGAGGGTGAAGATATTCAGGGCCTTTTTAGTTCAGAATTTTGTGGCAATAGCACATGGCTTTGAAGGACACCTGATGCCTTAATGGAAGCCAGTGCAACATTGCTAGAGCTGGGGCTGATGTTGAGCGTCTAGGCAGATTTAATAGCAGCCGAGCTGCCATGTTCTGCACCTGCTGTAGACTTCCTAATCATGCATGTCACACCCAAGATACAGGACATTACAGTAATCTAGTCTCGACATGATTAAAGACTGGACCACTGTCTTCCTGGCTGCTTCTAGCATAAAAGCAAGGATTTTTTAAAGGTCTTTAAGATCCCAACACATTGCCCTGCAAGACTCGTAATTTGATTATTGAAAGATAACTCCAAATCAAACCAGATTCCTAGGTTTTTCACTTTCGGCTTAGGTATAGGTAACTTGCCTAGAGAATCAGGCCACCCTGCCATTGATCAGATTGTAGGTTGTTTGCCAAGGGTGAGGGCCTTGGTCTTCCGGGCATTAAGCTTCAGACAGCTTAGGCTCATCCATTCGGCCACCTCTGACAGGCAGGAATAGAGCTTCCCCGCAGCACTGGAAGCATCTTGAGACAGCGTGATTATCAGATGTGTATCGTCTGCGGACGACACGATGGAGAAGTTGTGCCACTCGAAGGTATCAGCCAGGGGGCGCATGTACAAGTTGAATAGTGTCAGCCTCAGGGAGGAACCCTGAGGCACCCCCTGCTGTAGTGGAAAGACCTTTGAGAAGTATGGTTTTTGTGCCACCTGAAAAGACCGATCTTGTAAGAAATAGGCTATCCACTGCAGGGCCTATCCACCAATTCCATGGTTAATGCAGCCGTTCAAGAAGTAAGCTGTGAGACACAGTGTCAAATGCTGCGCTAAGATCTAACAGCAGCAAAGCTGTGGTATCTCCCCTGTCACCTGCCTGGCGGATGGATTCAGAGGCAAACAGGAGTGCTGACTCTGTGCTGTATTGAGGCCAAAAGCCACAATTATAAGGACCTCTATACTGACCTATCTCATTTCAACATTGGCCGTTAGGCTCAAATATAAGACAAATCCCCATATACAAAAACTTCTCACTTATATTTTCTTCACAAAATGTAATTTTATTTTATATCAAAAAACATATTTTTTCATTTTTATGTATATATTTTCATTTTTGTTATATTCACAAGAGCATAAAATCACACATATCCTTACAAATTCATATATTTTGAAATATGTACATATGAAACACAATGTTACAAATAACCCCACATCCAATCATCATACCTACATTCTCACCTATCAACCTGTTCACCTGTTTTCTTCTCGGCTGGCCCACCCAGTTGCATTGGTTTAACCAAGTTAATTTATAATTGGTCCTGATGAAGGTGATATGAACTAACTTTCACCGAAACGTGCGTAGACCACTTACAGATATTGGGAATCCTAAAAGAGACACAGACAAGGAAAGAGCCAGCCGAGAAGAAAAATTTAATTCTTGAATGTCTATGTTTTGAACTTAAAAGTATATGGGATCCCATGCATACATTGCATTTTATTGTCATCATTTGTGTTGCTAGTATGTATGATAGTATGAGTGAACAGGTTGATAGGTGAGAATGTAGGTATGATGATTGGATGTGGGGTTATTTGTAACATTGTGTTTCATATGTACATATTTCAAAATATATGAATTTGTAAGGATATGTGTGATTTTATGCTCTTGTGAATATAACAAAAATGAAAATATATACATAAAAATGAAAAAATATGTTTTTGATATAAACTAAAATTACATTTTGTGAAGAAAATATAAGTGAGAAGTTTTGTATATGGGGATTTGTCTTATATTTGAGCCTAACGGCCAATGTTGAAATGAGATAGGTCAGTATAGAGGTTCCTTATAATTGTTGTTGTTTCCCCTCCTCTTGGACCTAAAAGTAAATAGGGAGTACCTTTCTCTCTTATTTGAGGCCGAAAGCCAGCCTGAGTCTTAGGCAGGATGTCCCGGGCTTCAATGATTGCAGAAACCTGTACGTTTATGGATTTTTCTGCTACTTTTGACACAAATGAGAGCAGCGATAGGTCTAAAATTCCCTGGTTTAGTGGCATCCAACAAAGGTTCCTTTAGTAAAGGCACTATAACAGTATGTTTCCAGGATTTAGGAACCTATCCAATCGTGAAGGAGCTGTTAAGAAGGTCACATAGCACTGGGGCTAAGCAGATTGTACCTTGCTACAAAACAGTAGGGGGTGCATGGTCTGAAGAAGCACCTGATTTAACTGAAGACCTAATCGAAGTAAGTTCCTCTGTTGGGATAATCTTGAAGCTAGACAGTGCTTCACTGTCCTCTGAGGGTTCAAACCATGCTTAAGGCATGTAGCGTTTCTGATCTCTTCAGGAAAAGAGGTGTAGATAGAAACAACCTTGTCAAAGAAGTACTGAGCAAGAAAGTTACAGCTGTCTTCCGTCGGAGGGACTACCGCCGAGATTCGGTCTAAAGAGGAGAGTGGTTGACCATGGAAATAGTTCATGAGAAGAATTTTGCGTAGTTTCTATTTTTGCGGCATAGAAATTACACCGCATAATCTTAATCTGTCTGTGATACTCCTTCAGGGCAGAGCGGTAACTAGCTTTCTCAGCAGGATTGAAGCTTTTGCGCCAATTGCACTCTAAGCGGTTGCAATTTTTCTTCAAAATAGCTAACTCCTCATGGTTAGCCTGGGGACAGGCTGATTGTGGGTACTGTGCCTCATGTAGAGCTGCTTATTGTTTTAAATAATCACTTTTGTGCCGCATTATTTTAAATAACTTCTGACTGCTCTAATTCTTTGTATATCACCCTCGTGCTCCTTCTATGGTCCGCCGCGGCGTTTGGTGCCGATTGTGCTGAGGGAAGTGGAGCCATATCGTGCTGCTTACTTCCTGCTGGGTTAGCAGGCTAGTGTCGGGGGTGGGAACAGTACAAAAACCCATGCCGGGACCGGCGTGCAGTGGGCACGCCTAAGGTGCACCAAAGGCAAGCCCGTCTGGGCCCATCCGGCGCCAGGGGCCAGGCCTCCTTTTCAGTTTACTTCAGCTCCCCTCCAATACAGCTCTACAGAGTTTAGGAACCTGGCCAGTAAAACTCCACATTGCTTCTGCATGCCTTTAGATCCCATGCAGGCAGCTTCGGGCTGTGTTGAGTGTGGTTTCATGTTCAGGGTATTTATGGAGCATAACTCAACACAATCTCAGCACTCGCTGACATATTTCTACTCAGTGAACTGCTCCTCACTAGCCAAACTCAAAATGGAACTGCACGTTTTCATAACTGATTACTCCCCAGACACTATTTCTTTAACTGAAACTTGGCTGTCACAAATCTCAGCCCCAGATGTTCTTACAGTCATACCGCAGGGACATGCCATTGTCAGACTGGATAGACCTGTGCATGGGGGAGGTGGAATTTCCATTATTTATAAGCAAAGCTTTCAGTGCACCTTCTCAGAGATTGTTATTTCAGGTTGTGAGGCGGCGTTATTCTCCCTTGCAATAGCAGGCAACTTTACCCTAACAGGGTTTCTAATATATAGGCCACCTGGTTTGTCCTCAATGTTTATCTCCTCCTTTAGCCAATATATTGCCAAACTATGTTTTGGGGTACTCTAACTTCGTGGTAATCGAAGGCCTCAATCTCCATGTTGAAGATCCTGATTGTCAGGAGGCTGCTGCTCTAGTCGCAGATTTAAAAGCACTTCAGTTAGTGAAAATGGTCAGTACAGCAACCCATAGGTTGGGGACACACTTTAGATCAATTTTTTTCTAATCTCACCAATCTAGTGGTGGACCCTCCTATTCAGCTTCCTTGGTCAGACTATTTTGCTGTACCTTTTCGTATTCTGATACGCTTATCACTACCTACATCTTTCTCTGGTCAGCCTTCCAAGGTTCGTATATGGGCCAAAGTGACGTCAGCGGCTTTTAGACAAGCACTGAAAGAGGACTGTCCTGTTCTTTAGTATTGCACCGATTCAGCCGATTCCTAAGTGACAGATTGGATCAAGGGTGCATTAGATCAGATAGCACCAATCACTGAATATGTCCCTAGAAGGATGAAGCCCACAGCTGTATGGTTCAGTGAGGAGTTAGCTATTTTGAAGAATAATTGATCTGTCTATAACTCAGGGAGGAGTTATACTATGAGGGTCAAGAATTCTAATTCCAGAGAGTTTAAGTCAGAAAATAATCGAAGTGGCCCATGAAGGACATTGTGCTATTGTTGCCACCAAGAGATCGAGTTTGGTTTCCATATTTTGAGGGTAAAAACGGAACACGGGGCCTGTCATCTATGTAATTGCCTCTCTACGAACGTTACTCAAAATACTCTTTGCATGTCAAAACTGCCTAAGCATGCATAGGAGAGAAAAGCCATCGATTTCTTTGGTCCACTCGACAATGGACATCATCCGATGGTAACTGTGGATGAGTACTCTCGATTTCCATCAATAGAGGATCTCTCTTCCACAACTCATGGGCGAGTCATTGAGAGACTTGACAGCATTTTTACAACTTGGTGCGTTCCAGCCATTTTGAAGTCTGATCATGGCCCGCCATTCAACAGTTACGAATTCAAGGATTTTCTGGACCACCTGAACGTAAAGCTTTAGAAGAGTGCACCTTTGTGTCTGCAGGTTAAAGGACTTGTTGAGCGTTTTATGAGTATGCTAAAGAGAGCAGTACATAGTGCAACTCTTGAGAGGCTCAATTTGTAAACTGTGTTGAATTCTTCCCTACAAGCCTATCGTTCAACACCTAATTCGACCACTGGTGAAGTCCTGTGAATCTGATGTTCAGGGGAGCAATGACAACCAAGTTACCTCAATGGACCAACAAAAGAGAAGGAGGTGATAATACAACTCGAATGAAGGACTTAGTTAATAAAGAAAAGAAGAAAGCCTATGCTGACAGGGGGAGACATGCAAAGAACATTGCGGGCCTCATTTACAAAGAATTAGCGTAGGGCAGTGCCGAAAGTCATTTCGCAGCGCTGCCCTACGCCAATAGCAAGGGCAGGAATGTACTGTATTTACAAGATATTGTGCATCCCTGTACTTTCAGCGAGCGCCGGCGCACAATTTGCAGCCGAGCGCCAATGCAGGCACCCTTTCACCATGGTGCAAGGGTGTCTGTGTTGTTGGCATGATTGTTTTTGTGCAGGAAGGAGCCCCTTTCTGCACAAAAACAATCATGAGAGGCGTTTTCCTCGTTCTATGTGTCTACTGTTCTCCTCGCTATGCCTGCTCTGGGGAGGCATACGTTTTTGGCGCTGCCCCAGGTTTACGTGATGTTGTAAATCTGGGGCAGTGTCAAAATCCATAGGTGTTGAGTGGGAACACTCACAGCAACATCCATGGAACGCTTCCTTGACGTAGAGTAAGGCAAAGCAGTGCCTTGCACTGCCTTGCCTTACTCCATGTCTATTAAAAAATCGCTAATACCTGCCTCCCCAGCCACTCCTTTAGCTTTGGGGACCTGGAATAATCTGAACTGTCGCATTTACATGCAAGAGAGATGGTTAGTAGTTGTTTTGGCAGCGATGACAGAGGTGATGGGTGGTGCAAGCTGCAGTGGCCTCCTGGTCAGAGCCCTGGCACTTAATATTTTACAAATTAAGCACTGTTTAGTTGGTGCCAGCACATTGCGTTCTGGAACACCCCCACCCCATCAGCCCTGGGCCCAGTCGCGTCTGCTACCTGGAAGCAGCAGTGTGGTGGGTGGGGGGGAAGGGGCAGGGAGGGGGGGATAAGGGTAGAAAGTAAAGGGAGATAGGGAAATAAGATAGGGAAAGAGAAGAGGGAGGGGTATGAAAGAAGATGGAAGAAAGAACTGGTGGTAGAAAGAGAGAGCAATAGTAAGAAGACGGACGAAGAAGAGAAGATGGTTGAGGACGAAGTTATGGAGAGGGGATGGTTAGAGAAAGGTGGTGGAAGGGAATAGAGAAAAAAGGACGAAAGCAGAAGACAGGAGCAACTAGGGGATACGGAGATGTAAAACACCATAAATGAGTATGTAAAATACATAAATTTACTTAATTTCTTCAAACCTTTCTGTGGGAATAAGCCCCTAGCTCCTTGCAGTGTCAAGCTTTCCCTATTTGATTGCTACCTCCACACAGTATGAGGACTAGTGGCTGCTTTTGGTTTCCAAGTCCACCCTTGATTTAAGTTGGGAAGAATTATTTTTAATGTAGCATGTCTGATCTTCTAGTGCATTCAGGGACCTACCCCACATTATCTTCAAGAAAAATTTGTTAAATAAATGCCAAGTCATACACTTTGCTCAAGTAATCACAGGCTCTTACATATACCAAGAATCATACTTTACTGGAAGAGTAATTGAACATTTGCTGTAATAGGCCCTAGGATTTCAAATTCATTGGGTTTGGAAATTTGGGAGAAAGAACTCATTGCTAGCAGTCATGAAAAACCTAAAGACTTTCCTATTTAATAACTAAATGAAAGACTGATACCCTGTGTTTTTGGCTTAGGACTGGGATGCCAGTTTGGGCAGTTGTTAGTGTTTTTTTTCATTTTTTCATTTCCAATGCTATATACTTTCTGATTTTTCTGGGTTTATTTCAGTTTAAAATGTGAAGATATTTTTGATGGGTCCAGGCTCCTAGAGGCAATTCAGCTTGTTGTGTATGTCCTAAATAATTAAACAAAAATAAGAGACATATATGGTTACTTTAAAGTCATGACAAGAGCCAAAAAGGCCTATTTTGCAAAACACACAAGGGAAGCCCTCAACCAAATGAGATCTTCAATATATTTCCAAAGAGCTAGACAAAAAAAAACACATTTCGAATCCAATTACGCTGCAAAGACATATTGCATTTCTTGCAATCCACAATATTCACAATCTGTGACTCTTTTTTTAAAAACCCAATAGCATACTCTTTCCTGCAACTACCCTTTCTTTGTTATAATTTGCACTTACTTATAAAAACATTTGGAAAAGATGTGGAGGCAGGTTTGGCCCTAAACCTAAAGCCTTGAACATGCCATCAGTACCTTGTATAGTCACATGCATGAAACAGATCCTCTTTTTACTTGTGACTGACACCAGAAGCGTGATCAATGCCCCTGGCTAAAGAGGAGTTATCCTAGATACATGCCACCATCTCTCGCCTCTTGAAGAACTCATCTATGGATCTGAAGATTTCTACAGCTGTCACATGATCCCACCCTAAACTACCCTAGTAGAACCACGAAAAGGAGCATTATGAGCAGCTCCAAGAAAATGTGGAATTATACCATCTCCTTCATGATCATCAGTCAGTCTATAGGCCAATGAAGGGCACAACATCTGTCCTAGCCAACATCAAAGCTTCTGACTCTAGAAGAAGGCAGGAAAGCAGCTTTAAAACTCCATCTATAAAACATAACCATAGGTTTGGCAAGAAAAATTGGTTGAATGGGTAGGAGTGTCTGGGCTGACCTAGATTTGATTCAGTCTTTTTTCCTCAACCGTAGCTAATTTACACAGTTTGAGTAAGTAGAATTGTCCTCAAGCCTGGTATCTCAAGATTGGAGGACAATTTCATTTCACTCTATCCTGCTCAGAATTCCACAAGACTCCTAAACAAGCATTGGCATAGCCAATAGATCTCGCCTTTGGGACCTTATAAGTGTTTAGCCATGCAACAGTTGACGTTGTTGCACCAAGGATATTGTGCTGCATAACTAAATACCTATAAGGTCCCAAAGGCGAGACCTATTGGCTATGCCAATGCTTGTTTTTGGTAGGCACGGGGAGATTAAGTGATTTGCCCAGAATCACAGGATGTTGAGCCAACGCCGAGACTCGAACCTGGTTCCCCAACTCCAAAGTCGGCAGCTCTGGCCGTTGGGCCACATCCTCTCCCCTACATGGCACACTGTCATTTGACCCATACTTTAATAAGCTTGCTTAAACAGCAAATTTCCAGGTTCAACAATTAAAAAGAATAAAACATCTGTTCTCAAAACTTCAACTCAAGGTGGTCACTCATACACTCAGTCTCTAGAATAGATGCAGGCAATGCCATCCTACCGGGTCTCTCAGCAAAAACCATGTTGCCCTTTAATGCAATTCTACACCCAACAACCCAGCTGATCTCACAGAAGTGGAAATGTGATCATATCTACCCCGTTCCCAGAGATCTCTATTTGAGGCGAGAATCAAATTCCAAATATGTTGTCTAACATTCAAACCTATACACACGGGTACATCGAGGTATGTATCCGATTTGATAAAAATACCCATCGGCTCCAAAATCTCATGCAGCAAGGACTCCTTCGTTATTGAACATGCGAAATTCAAAACTGTCCTAGCTCAAAAACAAATACGGGCTCCTCTCGCACCAACTGAAAGTCCCTTCCAAACCAATGAAGAACGGCGACAGGCATCTTTTCATTCAGGAAAAAACTCAGAAGCCATCTATTCTCTATGTTCCTAAAACAAGACTTCTCCTAATTGTATGACCACTCAAACATGAGGTTATTGACACCCAGCTATAGTGCAACTCCTTTCAGCGATAGATAGTATCACACTAATTTATCCTCTGGTAACTCCTAAACATTATACCCCTTCTTCCTCCAACCCTTTTTAAACCACCCCCATCCTTCCGCGGTTTACATTTGATTTAATCTGCATGTTAATGTATAAACAAATGTCGCATATGTAAATCGCTTCAATACCAGTTGGTGAAGAGGCACTATAAAACATTGTAAATAAATAAAATACATTTTATGAATGTTTATAAACAATGTCAGTGATAGAAGGTATCTGGCAGTGATTATGTGACACCATATGTAGCTGACCCTGCTTGAGGGTCTGTAATCTTTACTGTAGTAGGCAATTCACATGCATGATCAGTAGCCACAGCATGGGAGGGGAGAGGGGGGAGGTGGCTCACCTGCTGCTGCAGTCTAGCCCTGTACTCAGATACCTGGACATCCATCCTCAGCGCCGCTAAATCCCAAAAAGAACGAGCATGGAGGAGCCGGCCCAGCACGTACTTTCTGCCCAAACAGACAGTTTCCTGCTGTCTATGGCCGCCTGCGAGGGCGACTGAACTTTAGCGCGGGTTCCGCTGCGTGGCAACTTCTTTCCGAAGCAGCAATGTCCCGCGTATGCAACTCCTGGCGCTTAATCGATATGCTCTTGTGTGTAATAAATAATCCACGGGTACGAAGGGGCAGCTGAATCCTCAGTGGTCCTTAGTTATAAAGCTGCATGATAGCACCGTGAATCAAGTGTGGCAACTACCCGGCTGAACTCCACTGCATTTGGGTTAAATGAAACACAAACAACTACATTACAGTTTATAGAAAGTACTTACTTTTCATCGGCCCTGCTGCCCCGGTCTTTTTTGCAGTTATCTTCCAGCCATACCTTCACTGTAGGCACAGAAGTGGATGCCTGCTTTGGCCCCTGGGGGACTACTGAATCCTCGATGATCGTGAGGCACTGAAGCTTGTTAACGAAACAACAAGATCCACCATATGGGTAGTGATCTGAATGATGAAGAAGGGGACCGATAGTGGATGGGGAAAAGGTTGTATTCCTACTCCATGATAGGACATACACAAAAGTTGTTTAAATACCCCTCACACACCAAAAGGGCCCTTGATGTCATGCTTCATCATTGGGGTCTTCCCATCCCACTGTGGAATGGGGCGTGCTTCAACCAGCGACTACGCGGGAGCACTAATCTAAAATACTATGTGTGGTGCAGGGATAGTGAGAAGAAGGGTCAAAAGTGAAGTTAAAAGGAGCTGGCCTCATGGACATAAGACAATTTAATAGGTCATTGAGGCTGAACCTGTTAAAAATTGTGATTTGGAATAGTCATGCATATAATGAGCTGACGTTCCTAAAGAGTCGACATGTTTCGAAGCTCAAGGCTTCTTCATCAGGACTGAGAAGGTCCCTTCAGTGCTCACTTGTTGTATAAAGGTGAAAATAGTTATATACAAAAGTGAAAGAAATTTTTGCAAATATTCATGCAATATAAAGTACCTGTTTGTACTCCTATATGTTAATCTGTCTGTACTACTAGTATATATTAATCTGGAAAAAGAAAAGATTTAGGATATTAATTGCGCCACACACAGCGTTGTCTCACGAAGACCTGAAAAGACAACAAATGTGTCAAGGTGACTGTTTATAAAAACATAGTGCTATCATGGTGCATTGACCTGTGAAAGAATTTGGGGAAAAAGGGAAAACATACAAAGACACACTACATATAACATAAAACACACACTCTATTCGTGACTATTGTAATCAAAAGACGGTGTGTAGAACGATGTATACACACAATACATACTATGTATGAATGGGTATATTGCCCCATGAGCCTCAGGTACAGATGAGCAGGAAGAAGTCACTAGTTACTGCAGGGGAAAAAATATTTCTTTTCCCAAAACCTATGTTTTCCCATAAAAGAGGCAGAAATCTCAGAGATATTCTTGTGCATACTAGGCCACGTACCACACGGGAAATAAACCCGGCCCCTTTCAATCTTCAACCTATACAGGGTCATCATCCCTGTGGAAATTGCAGTACTTGTGTCCTTACCACAAAGAGTAAAAAAATTACATTTTCCAACGGGTCAGTGTGGGAACAAAGAAGGGATCTTCTCAGTCCTGATGAAGAAGCCTTGAGCTTCGAAACATGTCGACTCTTTAGGAACGTCAGCTCATTATATGCATGACTATTCCAAATCACAATTTAACAGGTTCAGCCTCAATGACCTATTAAATTGTCTTATGTCCATGAGGCCAGCTCCTTTTTAACTTCACTTTTGACCCTTCTTCTCACTATCCCTGCACCACACATAATATTTTAGATTAGTGCTCCCGCGTAGTCGCTGGTTGAAGCACGCCCCATTCCACAGTGGGATGGGAAGACCCCAATGATGAAGCATGACATCAAGGGCCCTTTTGGTGTGTGAGGGGTAGTTAAACAACTTTTGTGTATGTCCTATCATGGAGTAGGAATACAACCTTTTCCCCATCCACTATCGGTCCCCTTCTTCATCATTCAGATCACTACCCATATGGTGGATCTTGTTGTTTCGTTAACTACTGACTCGAGGAGGACGTATCCACCGTCAGTGTCCCTCGGGACGCTACCTCTTCACTCCCCTATTTTGTTTTTTGAAGCACTGAAGCTTGTGCCTGAATGTACCCCGGGGGGACTGCTGAATGCGTGCTTCAATCGGAGGGTATTAATGCCTTTTGAAGCACGCGAAAAATGTTAATCAGAACGAATTATAAATCCCTCTTCCAGCCCAATAATTATTAAAAAAAAAAAAAAAACTAAACATTACCCTTTTAAGCTACAAACAAAATGAACTCCAGGAAGCCCAGTGTACAAGAACGGTGTGCCTGCTATTGACCATTCCAAAATCAACAGGGGAGGGAGCTGGGGGGGATTAGCCTTGCAGTGTGGGAGGTGCATATGGTAGCGCGGCATGACCAGCGCTAATGAAAAGTACTTCTAAACAAGCAGCAGCTGATTTGAAGCACTCGTGCTTGTGCTGGCCTCCGCCTTGCGGGAGCGAGCAGCGGAGGCGCGAGAGCCATATGTTTTCAATTAGCACGCGCGACGCTGCTCGCTCCCGCAAGTGGATGCCAGCACAAGCACGAGTGTGCTTGAAAAAGGAGCAGACCGATTTCTAAAGGTCATCTCCTAGAGCGGCGCATGCGCGCTGCCTAGGCGAGACCTAAAAAGAAGTAGATGTCCTTCTAGATGCACATCAATGACACACAATTCCACATCCAACTGGAAAACTAGCCCTAGATGCAGTCCAGCATAACTGCAGATTTGGACGATGTACTACATTGGATAAAAATCAACTTAACCTTCATGAACAGAACAAAGATTGGGATTATGGTGCTAGCAGGAGCCATACCAAAGACACTGCAGTCGACTGGCCCCTGAACCTAGTAACTTATGTAGCGATTTACTTCAGTGACTTGGGAGTTGTAGTTGACTCTTAGATCTCTTTTACTTCCAAAGTCAAAGCTGTGGTCAACTGCATCAACCTGCAGCTCGGCGCATTTAAAAAAGGCCTCACACAACTCCAAACTGAGCATTAGGTACAGAATGATGAGCACATGATGACACACCTAAATTACTGGAGCATCATTTACAATGACCTCCCAAAATAACTCCCTGACAGATTGCACAAGTTCAGAGATCTCCATTCAGAACACATAGCCTATGGCAGCAAGGCCAGGGTGACTGCAAGAAAGTGACCCCTGTCTGTTGGCCAGAACCCTGCACTCTGTGCATGTTCTCTTGATCAGACGCTGAACCGTCAATTGCCTGAAATATGAAGATCAATCCCTGGTTGTCCAGGTTTTGCAATGCCTTTGACTGATGCAAGAATGATGTTGTGAACGAAGAACATAAAACTTGGGCTCTCATCTAAATTCAATTTCACCTGGACCTGTTTCTAAATTCCATTGTACGGTCTGCATCACTTTATCAAGCTATTATATAGATAAAGAGTAAGAGAATGGGAGACATCAGGTGGTAAAGTGCAACAGAGGCGAAAAGAGCTAAAAACGGGGGAAGTACTGGATAAAAGAGAGAGGGGACATACTAGAGATAAATAATTTAGGGCATAAAAGGAAAGTAAAGAGAGTTATCTGGAAGGAAGAACAATTCCAAAAAGATCACAGAAGAAAAATTGAAAAATGCAAATTGCAGCCAGAGAAATAACAAATTAGAACATTACTTTATTTCATCGTCTTGCATAGTGCCATCATTTCACCCTGCAGCCATTTATTTCAAAGCACTAACTCCTCCCATGGAAGTGCAGTGGTGGGAATAAAGTTTTAAAAGCAGCACCTAGAATCCTTCCTGGCCCTGAATGATTCAGGGATACTCCATAAATTCCCAGGACACAGGCTTTCTCAATTAACTCTCTGGTGGGATCCTGTTCCTCAAGGTGGAAGCTGTCCGATAGTGTCATACCAAGGAAGGAAGGCCTCGCTTAAGTCATCTGTATTTAGCCCCGTCTTGAAATATGACAATTTGGCCAGTGCTACAGTTCAGCAATTACTTTCAGCGTTGTACCTTCATGGAATTAATCTCACTGCTTCATTCATGCCTGTAAATTGTCCTGGAGCTGAGTGATATAAGTGGATAGATGGGGAGACAGTGGCCAGAGGCTATCTTCAGCAAGTACTCGGGATCTCGTCCCCAAATGTTTTGCAGATAATGCACATAATCCTGAATTTAATTCTCGGCAATGTAGTGATTTCAGAACGTCAGTGATGCATACAGTAAGAGCTATTACGTCATGAAGTGTTTGGTGGTCTTGTTTCTGGGCCTCTAAAGTTTTCAGATTTCTCTGTTTTTTGGAGACTCTTCCAGCAGTGGCAGCGCCGGTCGTTTCTGAATGCATTTCTTTTTCCTTGCAACTCTTCACTGTGAATCCTTGGAATAACACCAAGTTATCACACTGTGAATATGTGAGTTGCATGCCTTCTATTTCACCAAAAAAACATATGCGATGGTTGACCTGTTCACATGGGATTCACATTTTGTTTGCTTGAGTGATATGAACCAATGCTAAGATCTGTGGGTGGTGCTAGAATGCCTTTTCCTAAATCGCCTACCCATAGAACATGAGCTTTGAGTTTGTGGGATGCAGGTGCAGCCATACTGCACTTTGGTCAGAAGCCATGATCGGCCCTACTACTCTCCATCTCTTGCAGACATGACCTGCTTTCCTTCAGGAGTCTTGGTAATGCCCTCCTTCCCTCCTCTACCCATTTGGACCGTGTACTGGCCCAGTTGAGAGTATTCAGGAGCATTTTTGTCTTTGATACATCTGTGTGATGGTCGTTTTAAGCAGTGCTTAATTTTGAATGTATAGTTTACTTTAGTTTTTGGTGTAAAACTCTTCACATCTTCTCAACCCTCCTCTGGCTTTGATTCTCATTTCTGCACCTCCCTCTCATTTTCCTTGAAAGACTTGTAGTACATTACCTTCCTTTAGACCTTTACTCATCCCCCCTACCCACTCCTTTTCTAGGAACTGCCCTGGAAAACCTATCTCCCTTTTTATCAACATGTCTTCTTCTACTACACTCATTCCCCAATCAGCGACAAGGGCACTAACTCATCTCAAACCTGCCCTTTCCTCCTTCCCCACTCTTTCCCTGGAAACCTTCTCTCCACACTTTACCCACACTCCTGACTTTCCCCCCCATCTTCTTTGTTGTCACATTAATTGATGACCAGTCTGTACTAATCTGGCCAAATCAATCCTAACCTTCCTTCAAGAAGACCCTATCCCACCCCCCCTGTCATTTGTCCCTTACAGCTCCCCATCATCTGCCCTTCACTGCTCCCCCTATTAACTTGCGACCAACTTTGTATGCCCTACCTTTCCCCTCACAATGAATCAGCCACTAATATGCACACTCACACATGGATGCTCCATCAATTAGAACATCTACCGTACAAATTATGTCAAACTCCACTCCAGATCTTATCTGTGTCACTGAGACCTGGCTGAGTGATGAAGCCGAACCCACCCTTCATGAGGCTATTCCACTGAGCTAGAAGATTTACTATCAGAAGTGCACTATCAACAAAATTGGAGGGACTGTGACTGTCATCTTTGGGAACTCCACTCAGGCTCCACACATCACCTATTTGACCGCTGTGAAATGTGAATCAACACTTGTCGTGCTGCAGCATTGTTACTGCTGACAGCGAGGAAGAGTAGAGATGGTAGGAAGCACACAACATAATCATTCTACGCAATAAGCTATAACCTCCCTCATGCAACTTCTACCTGCCCAGTTATAAATTCTTTCCAGTGGATCTAGTTGAGGCATAGAATTTAAAAACACTGGACCAAAGTAATGGAGGGAAGCATAAAACAAAACCCCTAGTTGCAATGTAGTATTAAATTCGTGATGAAATTCTAGGTGACTATTTACAAATGTTTCTACTGGGTTTTGATGTGCTATCTGGTTTCTTAGCCAATGAACTGCACAAAACGGGAAGAAAAACGCAACCGAAATACAAACCTAAAAGCAATTAGCACAAACAAACACCAACAGGCAATTTTAGGATACAAGTGGAATCAAGGGGTGTGTTTACAAGATATCCAATATCGCTTATGCCTGCCACTGGAGCCGGTAGAAACCTGTCCTTCTCCTCTTGGGAGTCTCTCTCGGTGTAGCTGGTCCACTGGAATATCCACCAGGGATTGTGGGGGGAGGCAATAACATCTACACTACCCCCGTAAGAATAAATAAGCTCTGCCTCAGCCCTATACAAAATGGAGTCTCTTGGCGTCTGGCATCGTGCTACTAAGTGAAAATTTGAGAACGTGCCTATGTGTGTGTGAGAGAGGAAACAATAAATCATTAATCTGTCATAGTCCCTCAGGGTGGACTGGGATGTTTTGATTCTGACTGCGGTAAATAGCAATGGACATCCTCAATACATTGTAAAATGTTCATTTCTCAGGGGGTGTTATGAGAATTCACCACTGTGTCCCCTCCTTTTTGAAAAAAAAAAAAAACTGGTGGAAACTAGGGAACAAGAAGTAAATTCTTCGTATCTTGCCAAGGAAAATTGCTTAGGCGAATAAGCTGTGTCAACTAGTAAACACAAGATCCTGACTTAAGTGGGCCTGTTCGCTCTAACCCTCAGTCCTCGCTCCACTGCCCTCATAAGCACAGCGACCAGTGCCAGAATAGGAGAACCACTCTCCTCACATGACACCAAGGCACGCCCCCCACCCCGGCCACACTGCAAATTCTTCCAACCAAGCACTCCCTGCGCAGTGGCGTGACAATAGCCCCCGCAGCCCTGAGGTGCAGGGACACTGAGCTGCAGGGGCCCCCTCCGGCACTGTGCAAGGGCGGCAGGCCCCTAGCCTGGGAGGTCCTTAATGGGTCCGAAGCGTGGGGCCCCCTCCATATACTTTGAAGGGGTGGGGGGCTCCTCAATTTTCGTTACGTCACTGTCCCCACGGTGTAGCATGCTAACTGTCCGTTAAAGCGCTTTCATGCTTCATCTGGGGCATGGAACTCTGTATGATTGCCAGTACAATACAATACATCAACAGATCAGTGTTAGTGTAAAACGTATGCAAAAGATTTTTGCAACTGACTTGGCACAAGCGCTGATTAGGAGTGGCGAGTTATTGGTTCTCTCAGGTTTTCTGAATGCGTGTGGTACCAGCGTGCACAGAACTCTGAAAACACGGTAATGGCAAGAGCAAAGTGGGTGCAAAATTTGTTGCACAGGTCATTCCGTTTGTAGCTCTCATCAATAAATGAAGCACAAAAACACTGCACACCTCTGACTCAAATTTTGCTCCAGGTTGTTCCTGCACTCAGTATTAACATGGTACTCTAAATGAGTACCTAGGTATTCTTCAGCTCTTTCAGTTGTGTTGCGTCATCTGCTCCTGCTCTCTCCTGCGCAGAAGCAATCTTTGTTGCCTGTAGGAGTAATGTGAGCCGTCCTACTGCTCCATACAACTCAAATCTAGCAGCCCCCGACAGTACTTTGTCCCAGTAAGGCACATGCATGGTTATGGTAGGCTGGAAAGAGGACTAACGTGTGATAACATGATAGAGGCAAGGCTTATGTGGGAAGATTACCACATATGACCACATATGGAAATAAAGAAAACAAAAAAGTGTTGAGTGGAATACTTGAATTAATCTCAGCCATTGGTAATTAATTACTCGGGCCACATCCTACTTCAAATTTCTTTAGCCCACTTGGCCCGCTCAGACTGGAACCAACCATCTGTAAACCAGTCTTGTTCCTTTTCCAATTGGAACAGACCAGCCTCAACAATCTGGTCAGGATCCCTCTGAATGGGAGCACAAGTACCCTCAGGCCAGACCAGACTATTTGGGCCTCTTCAGTTAGGCGTAGCTTGAGTGAGCACGGGATCCACGTCTATGAATACATACCACACTGAACGTGTTCTACTGAAGAAAACAAAAAAATATCAGTGGAATGCTTGAATTAATCATTGCCACTGGTAACTACTCTGGATCTCATCCCAGTACACAACATTTTTTTTGCCTACCATGCCAGTTCAGACAAGAGCTAGCCATATGCAAATCAGTCTTGGCCCTGCTCCAGTGCGAGCTATAGTTCAAACTTCCAGGCCAGGTCCTCTTTGAACAGAAATACTAGTAATCACAAACTGGTTTCATCCTTTTTAGGCTTCTTCAGTGGGCTTAGCTTGATTTCTATGGCACAGTGTACACAAGGCCCACATCTGGGCATACCCGTTGAACTTAGAGCAACGCACTGAAGAAGACAAAAAAGCGATGGGGGCAATGCTAGAATTAATCTCAGCCCAGTAGTTACTCAGGGCCTCATCCTAGTTCATCGTTTATGTGCTCACATGCCACCTCAGACAGCAACCAGCCATATGCAAATCAGGGTTGATGGGCAAAAAAAGATGTACTGTATTGGAGGGTGGCAAATGTACTGTTAAATTCTACATCACCTCTAACAGGCGGCCTTGGGTTACAGCTAATCGCTGAGGGGGTCAAACTTCTCATCTGGGGATATGTGATTCAGAAAGGCAATTTCCCTGCAGAGCTGTACCCGGATAGATGTGGTTGTTCAAGAATAGGACACATTTTGTTTAGAAATGTTCCATGTGTTTTGTGTCTCCCTTATTATTTGTTCATGTAGCAAATTTAATGTATACAGTTTGGCTTTGAGGGATTTGAGTACTACATGAAGTCCAAATAACGGCAAATAGGGAAATCTAATAAGATACAAGCCAAAATCAAAATGAAAGTTTACCATCACCCTGGGGCAGTGCTTCCCAAACGTTTTAGAAGCACAAAACACTTTTTAACATGGCAAACTTCCGTGACCCACCTAGCTTTAATGGACATGAGGCATGCGATTTTTTTAATGTAACTAAAGCATTGTGTGGTACCCCACTGTAATTTAGTGACAGCACACTTTGCATTGAAATGGCCACTAAATTTGCACAGACATGCAGTTTTACTGATAAAACTATATTGCACACAAATAAAAATGTGTGGGAATAGGGGTTCAGTGAATATTTTTCATATGTGCATCACCAAGTGTCTTGATCTGTTTTGGACCTATCTTTGTTTCTATCACATTTCAGAATTACAAAAGAATGTGTTTTATTTTTGCTTTCCGAACAGCTGAATTTGTAAGTTGATTTACATCTATTTATATTTTGTTGTGTGTTACAAAAAATGACATCCTACAGTCAACCTTTCCTTTCACACTCTCTGTACCCTAAGATGTTTGTAACATAATTCTCTTCACTTTTCTTTCTCCTACTGCAAAGTGAATGGAGTTAGAAAAATAAGCAGCAATTTGTCAGAAAACATAGCCAAACATTTGACCTTTGTCATTGAGGCAGCAAATGTGACAAGAGAAATACAGAATTAAAAGGCATCCTTATTTATTGCTTGGACTTTGATGACCCACCAAAAATTGGCTCACGAGCCACCAGTGGGTCACCACCCACAGTTTGGGAAACACTGCCCTAGGGCTGAACGGCCCCACACTGTACTCACAGCTGTTCAACCTGCACAGATTTGTATTTTGCTGATCTACCCTATTGTTTTTCCTTGAGCCATTGACAATCAGTGTGTCTATTAAATATGCCTCACATTCTCAACATGTTACCAGCAGAGCATGTGACTTTGCTTATCAAGGAGTTTAAGCAACCATATCCCCAACTGCAGTACAGCGTTTTTTCTCCCCCTAACCAGGCAATGGGGTAACAACTGTTGGTGGCATCTGAGATTTTAGTTTGTGGCACAGGCACTATTACTTGCACTAGTGATAGAAAGATCTATATATGCATCCAGACCCATAGTTCTGTTAAACAAAGTTTGACCTAACCTGGCTTAATGCACTGGCAGATCTATTTTCAGATGTGTCTCCTGTAAAGGGTGTCTGACATTGTTGAGGGCCGTTTTACATTCACCGGCCCTTTGAAAGTTCCATCTTTGAGCTCTCCCAAGTACTCTGGAAATCCCAGAAACTTAATTCAGTGAGTCTGGCCCACGTCCCTGTAAATCTAAATTTCCTTGATCAATTTGTGCATATGATTCTCTTTTGTGAACGCCTTCAAACAGGCTCTCTACTTTGGTTTGCTGTGGTTATGATTTTATACTAAGGGGCTCTGACTCATTTAACCCTGACTTCTCACTGTGCCCCCAGTTTTAGATACTGCCCTCCTTGAGCCAATGTTACATTACTCTGGACATCTGGAGAAGCTCAGCTGTACCGGCATAGAGGGACATCTGACTCACAACAATACTCTTTAAGTAGCTATATTCCCATGGCTGGAACAGTCCTAAAACTCTGTAGTAAACCATGATGCTTGAACCTGCTTGAATGAAGGGAAATCTGTACTGCCTGGTGATTGAAGATGATGTGACTCCAGACCCATGACCAGGAGGATAAGAGACAAGGCTTAGTTGGTTGAAGCCACCATAAAAGTTGTCTAAGGAAGACAGCCAAGTAGGGATCATGAGGAACTGGCAGCCCACCTGTGCTTGCTGAGGTGGAAAACTGGACCTGCACCCTTCATCCCAGGCTGAAGTGACTCCAAAGGTCATTTGACTGACCTTCTGTTCTTAGCCACAGGGACATAACGAACCCCAGAGGCCTCCCTGCATCTGCCCAGCTGGCTTACTGCCTGGACCTGCAGCTGGAGCTGCCTGAGCCCTGCTAGCCTCTGCTGGAATGAGTTTCAGCTCCCCAAGACGTGCCCCTCAGGTCCTGCACCCTTGATGTGGCATCAGTTGAGCTCCTCCTTGAAGAAAGGAAGAAATCCTGAAGTTTTGGGCTGTTCGCGATTGCGAATGGGCCAGTTCACACCAAGGTCCTGCTACATGCGCTGCTGCTAACACAAAGTTCTAGTGAACCCGACTTCGCACTAGAGCAACCGCCAGCAACACGAAATCTGCACTTCATGCTACAGCAGCAACAGCCTATGGTGACCATTGCGAAACTCCAACAACAACCCTCTGCGGCGCCTTATAGGAACTTCATGCTACAGTGACGACTGTCCGCGTCGCCTGGCCTGCTCTTCATGCTACAGTGACAACCATTTGTGACTCTCTCCTGGCGGCCTCCTCTACAGCGAGCAGAACTCTTTGCGCTAGAGTTTAGAAGTTAACTTTTTCAGCTGGACTAACCTGGTCCCTATATCCATCCCACACTCCATCACGGTCGGCCTGAACTTGTAACCTTCACCCAGTCTTGCATGACCAGATAACCATGAGTGGCGCTTTGAGTTTTTAGGTGCCATACTTACCTGAAATCTATAAATTGCATATCTCCGGTTCTACTGATTGGGTTTTTATTGTTTTGGTGTTAAATAATTTATTACATTTTACTTTATTTTTTCTAAATTGTAGTGGGATTTTTCTTGTGTTGTATTTTCACTTTATTACTGTCAAAATACTTCATAAATACTTTCACATTGCCTCCAAGTTTAGTCTGACTGCTTTTATGCCAAGATACCAGAGCGTAATCTCAGGGTAATTTAGAGACTTTTTGTGTTTCACCCTGACAAGGATTGTGGCTGTTGCTTAAGTACATTTTCAACCCCCCAACCAACAACCCAATTTCTCACAGCAAGTACGAACCTGCTATAAGGAGTGTGTCCTAAGTCATGAAAGGTGTGTCATAATACGTGTGTCCTAGAATCACACTGGCCTCCTCCTCCTCCTTTTCCCCTTGTTTTCGTCCTCGTCCTTCTCTTGGACCTGGCGCTCAAGTTCCTTCTCCTCCTCCTCCTCCTCCGAAATACACTTATTTTTTAAGTGTTAGCTTCCTTTGAGCCTACCCGAATTTAGCTCAAACACTTAAATAGACTAGGGTGTCCGATGCACAATGAAAGAAGCAGTACATCAGTATTTTGAAAATAAATTACCAACATAATTAACATATATAGTCCCATCTTGACAACTGAGAAGAATTACATGAAAATGTTAACGAAATAAAGGAGTAAAATAAATACACAATTTAAACAAGTGAAACTTGGAATTTAAAACAATGTAATGGATGAAAAGAAGATCCTTGCCTTGCCAACTCTCTGTCAGACAGTTTTCATAGGTTTGAAATCTCACAGTCAGATATCTTCAACTCTGTATCTATGACTTCTTGGGGGATAACTAGGAAAATTCAGGTTGACTGTAAGCTATAATATGTGTTAGAATCTGATGTCCAGTCCACTAAAGATGTCTCTTCATATGAGTCTTGAGTGGTTAGGAGAATTGATAGTTCACTTTCTTGTGAAAAAGAAAAGGAGGAGGGCAAACCAGAACCAGTCAGTCCTCCCACCTCAGTTCCTGCTTCTTAGCTTGGAAACTGGACTCAAGCTTAGTAGATAGATTACATCTGGGTCCCTCTCAAACCTGAGTTCTGCTTCCATCATATCTCATGCAATGATCCCTATTTGCTCAGTGATCACTGACCTCTGTAATCGTTCTCTGACAGCTGCTTATGTCGGGCTGCTTTGAAACAGGCCTTGGTTGTATAGCGTTAAAAAAAACTACTCTTGACTCCTAGCAACTCTCATTTTAGTTGTTTGTTCCCCTTTACCCACAACATTTTTGAAAAACATATCAATAAACAGCTCACTGAATATCTTGAGAGGCACCAATGCCTAGATTCTATTCAGTCGGGCTTCCGCCCTTTTTACAGCACTGCATTTGTACTAGTCTGCTACTAACAAACTCCAAATGAGAGCGGATCAGGTTGGCAGGGCTGTCATGATCCTCTTTTGACCACTCCATGATTTTTGAACAGTGTCCCACTCCCTCTTTCTCCTTATACTCATGGCTCTGGGCATCTTGGACCTTGTCCTCAGCTTGTTTAAACCTTTTCTGTAGGACCAATCCCAAGCTTTCTATTTCATGCCCTATAAATCTCCTTTTAATCCACTTGTTTGTGCATCCCTGATGGTTCTTCTCTGAGCTCTATCTTCTTTAGTTTGTATGTCACCCCTTTAGCTGCTCTCATTTATTCCTTTGGTCTGTCACTGGTGAGTACAGTCATGATACTCAGCTCGCTCTCAGTATGGATGACATTCTTGGTAATGCAGAGTCTAGCGTTTGCCTTTGCCTCAATAACGTTGCCCTCTGGGTGAATGAGAATAACCTCAGACTTAATTCGGACAAGACAGAAGTCATTATTGTGGATTGCAAAAAATAAAGATAAGGCAGCAAGGGATGATTAAAGCCGCACTAACTTGCTAGTCACTAGGCAATTAGACACAATGAGTCACACTTGGTCTAGATGCCCACCTCCAGGGTCCGCTGCCAAAGGACCCAACAGTTATAATACATGAAAACAACATACGGAGAGGCAACACAAAAGAAAGATTTTTAGTATATTTGTAATGCAACAGAATGAATGCAGGAGTCTTCGATGTCACTGATGCTTCCTTTATTTTCAAAAACACTGGTGTACAGGACAAGCAAATGCAGCCAACGCGTTTCACCCTGAATAGGGCTTCATCAGGGCAGTGCTTGTTGTAAAGATTGTGTGAAAAAGCATCAATTTCTTAACGTCATTCAGACAAGCTCAATTTGTAGGCACGTGATGTGTCCAAATTGATGAGATCTTTAAAAAGAAACCGTACGTGGCAAAATAGAATTCACTCTGATAGGTGGAATTATATTGGCCGTGTCCGCCAATGTCCTGATCTCAGAATACCAAGAGACGCCAACAGCGGTGTGAGCAGTTCGCCTCCCAAAATTGTGTGCCTAGAAATTGAGCTTGTCTGAATGACGTTAAGAAATTGTCCTCCTCCTCCAAGTGCTGAGGACCTGTGCCTAGGTCCTCCTCTTGCCCCTTTCATACTCTCCTCTTCATCCTGGTCTTCTATTTTTGCCAGCAACTGGTGAGCATCCGCACAGTCCTTCAGAGCCTTCTGGAGCTCCAGCTTCCTGGTGCTCTTCTCGGTTGGAAGTCCCCCTTTCCTTATAGAAATCCTTAAGCTCAGCCACACTGGAGCTCTCCAGATTGATGAGTTCAAATTCCATTCCTGCAGGTATGGTCATAGGCACCGACAGTCAGGTAGAATGAGAGTACATTTGGGAAAAGTAAAAGATCCAATCAAGGAGAATTGTTAAAAAAACTTGAATTGGCATGAGATTATTTATATGGGATTTTAGTGATACACAAAATCACTGTATGGCATTGCACAAACACAAGTACTGAATTCCACTACTGAACACCAATGTGAGAAATTGGGGTGTTGGTTGGGGGAAGGCGGGGTGAAACCCTACTAATGCATCAGCCACAGTCCTTCTAAGAGTGAACCACAAAAAGTCACTAAATTACCCTGTGCTTAACCCTCTGGTAGCTTGGCACAAAATCAGTCAAGTTTAGCTTAGAGGTAATATGTACAGTATTTATGCAGTACTCAGACAGTAGCAAAGTTAAAAAACACAACGCAAGAAAAGTCCCATACCAATTTAGAATAATAAAGTAAAATGTAATAAATTATTTGACATGAAAACTACAAAAATTCAATCAGTAGAACCAGATATATGCAATTTTTAAGAGTTTAGGTATGTATAGCACCTAAAAGCACAAAGTGCCACCCGCAGTCATCTGGACTTGCGAGACATGGTGAAAGTCACAAGTTCAGGCCAACAGGATTGGAGCATGGACTGGATACAGGGACCAAATTAGTCCTTCTGAAAAAGTTACCTTCTAAAATCAAGCACAAAGAGTTCTGTTTGCAGTGGAGGAGGCCACCAACAGCAGGAAGAGTGCCATGGATGGTCGTAGTAGCATGAAGACCAGGCCAGGTGTTGTGGACACTCGAAACTGTAGCAAGACAATCCTGTCGGGCATCGTGGAGGCTCGTTGCTGGAGCTTCACGTTGGCGGTCACTGCGGGCTGCCGATGCTGTAGCCCGAAGTGCAAATCTTGCGTTGCTGGTCATTGCTGGTTGTCACTGCAGCGCAAAGAGTCGAGGCCGTTTGGGGCAGGCGAAAAGACCTTGGCGCGTTCTGGCCTGTTCGCGGTTCCAAAGAACCCAAAACATCAGGATTTCTTCCTTTCTTCAAGGAGGAGCTCAACAGACCCCACACCAATGTTCCAGTACATGATGGGGATCTTTTGGGGATTAGGAACTCACTCCAGCAGAGGCCAGTAGGACTCAGACAGTTCCAGTTGCAGGTCCAGTTGCAGGTCCAAACAGCAGGTCAGCTGGGCAGATGCAGGAAGGCCTCTGGAGCTTGATGTTCCAGTAGCTTAGAACAGATGTTCAGTTAGCTTACCCTTGCAATCAATTCAGCCTGGGATGATGAAGGGTGCTGGTTCAGTCTTCCTTCTCAGCAAGCAGGGCAGGTCTAAAGCAGCAGAGCAGCAGGGTGTCCTTCTACTGTAGTATCCACAGGTCCAGGAGTGTGCTGAAGAGATAGGTCTGGGGGTCCAATATTTATACCTGGTATCCACTTTGAAGTTGGAGAAGCTGCTGGAGTTTTCCCTACAGAGGTGTCCAGAATTTCTTGCCTCCCTGCCCCTGTCCCAGTCTGTCTGGAGGCACAATAGGCTAGTGTGAAGTCCTTTGTGTGTGAGATGAGCCAATGCCTTTGAAGTGCAAGAGCGGTAGGTGACAGCTCCCCCCCCCCCCCCATCAAGTCAGAGATGGCCCACCCTGACAACACCTGGACCCTCTATTGTGATACTGTCTGGGAGGAATACACAAAGGACAACTTCCAACTACACCTAGTCATGTGACCCAGGAAACAGGCTACAGGCAACAAATGATTAGAACAAGAAAATGCCAGCTTTCTAAAAGTGGCATTTTCAAGATTGTGACTTAAAATACAACCTTACCATTAAAGAGGGTTTTACATTACAAATCCTCAGACACCAAACATGGATTTCCTACCTGCTCCCAATCATAAGTTGTCACTTATTAAAATGTAATATGGTAACCCAGTGTTATCCTATGGGAGAGAGTAGGCCTCACAGTACTGAAAGACGAATGTAGGCATTTCTCACTACTAGGTTACGTAAAACTTAAAAGTACATGTCCAACTTCTTAAATACACTACACCCTTTGGGCTGTTTTGGGCCTGCCTTGGGGGTGACTTACATGTATTATGTGTATTAAAAAGGGAGGTTTATGGCAGTTTAAACTGGTCACACATGCTGCAATGGCAGGCCTGGGAAATGTTTGAAAGGCTACAATCAGTGCTGCAGACCCGCTAGTAGCATATAATTTACAGGCCCTTATAGTACCAATTTACTAGGAACTTATAAGTAAATTAAATGTGCCAATTGGGCGTAAGCTAATTTGACCATGTTTAAAGGAGAGAGCACAAGCACTTTAGCACTGGTAAGCAGTGGTAAATTGTGCAGAGTCTTAAGGCCTACAAAAATGAATTCAGCAAAACAGGAGGAGTGAAGACAAAACATTTGGGTGAGGACCACTCTTAGGCTGACAGGTCTTACACTTACTAAGACCATTTCTACATTCCAAGTCAAAGGTGGACACAGGTGGACAGATTCCCCCACAAATTTTAGAGAGGGGACGCCCATTCCCGTTCCCTAAGCTTAGGAAGGCTCAGATGGCATCCCTTTTGTTAGGAGCTGAAGCCTTGTTGTCACCTTACTTTTGCCCCACCAGTGCAGGTCAGCACGAGTGTGAGCATTAAAATGCCTTGTATACAGATGCAATATGGCCTTGGAGGAAGGGGAAGAGTATTTTAACCCCTTCAGACAACATCCTCCTTATACTTGAAAACAGCTAAAGGGAGAACTCTGACCACTGGCCTTTCATTCGTTTATGCAGTGGGAATGTGATGATTTTGTGCTTTGATACTGGTGAAGAATACCAGCATCAAATAAACAATTTAACACAGTACAATTAACGCTTAAAAATTTACCAGGTACGTTTTATTTACTCAACGAAAACTGCAGTTTTTAGGTTTAAATCTTTTTATCGATTTTTTAATGAAATAGACGATACAAGAACACTGTCCCCTACAACCTCCGGCCGGTGAGGAACTGTATATGGTGAAGAAACCAAGGAGAAAATAGAACAGAGTAAGGGGACTGAGAAAGAAGAGAAGGGTCTCTGGGTATAGTAGAGGCTCCAAAATGTATAGAGACAGTATCACCAACACATGAAATGTAGAAGGATGTAGTGCCAGTGCCCAAGTGGTTAAGTAGGTGCTTGAGCCGCTGACTGCAGTTTTTAATAGTAGCTTTAGAAATGTTGTCACTTAGCGTCAATTACACCGTTATATGTGCAAAACATACATAGGTTTTACAAAAAGTAAAACTGAAATAAAAAATGTTCTGTTCACATTTCTACGTGTGAAAATATGTATTTATTATTTTTGTAAAGCACTCATACTGCAGAAGGCCATTTCAGAGCACTATTAAAATGTAACCTTACTGTATGTCACATTTTAAATGTATCAGAAATAATTGTCTCGGATTTCCTGTGGCAACCCCGATATCCAATCCTGTGCATTCCTTAATGTATATTTAAAGGCAGGTATGTAAGTCTGACTCTTATTTAATAGGTTGCAAATGGTTAAATATTTATAAATGCAAGCACTGTTGTTTAAATATAGGCCCTCTATGGTAAAACCATTCTAAAATTCTCTGCTTTGAATTATATACGGAAACATACATTGTATGCATATTTTTACATTCATATATCCCATATAGCAAACATCGAATCACAGCTCTTCCTGTAAAATAGGCCCATTCCTATAAAAGTGATAAATATGATAGCAATGTGACATCACTTCCTGGGAGGTCACGCCTCGTGGGTCATTTCGTATTGTCTACGAGGTCACTCCACACCCAGCAGTCCATCATAGGCTTTCTGTGACACCATGGAGGGCCACCTAATAAGCATGAGCGGAGGGCAAGCTCCGGATCAAAGCTCTCAATATGTGCAGCAGGTGCAGTAGTACTGGGGCCCAGAAGCGTGAGGGGCCACAATCTACTTTTTAGTACCAGACTGTAGGGTTGGAGGAGCACATTTAGATTGCCTCCATAGGGCCGACAGCACACTGGCGTTGCTGCTCTTGCTTATCAGTTTTAGGGGCAGAGTGGAACAGCACTGATATCCCTCCCAATGTTGCTTGCCTTCCTAAAAGTATGACCTTTCGCCTGATAACAAACTGCAGACTTTTCCTGTGGCATTATCTGATAAGACATTTGCCAGGTGTTTCAGGGTATTTGCACAACATATCTCAAGATTATGTATGAACAGCACTCTAAATAAAACTGTATTAACGGCACTATCCAGATCCCAATGTGAAACTTGTTTTGGATCTACTTTCCAGTTAGGAGAACAAAAATGCAAAATCTGACAGTTTTGAAAATTTAAGATATATTGAAAGCAGTGGGAAGGTAGGAATTGATTGCTATTTTTTTACTTCTTCAAGATGGTGTGAGTTTGCTGCAAACAGTGGATCATTTCCATTGTGCCAGACAGGCTTGATAAGTCTACCATTGAGGCAGAGCTACTTTCTCATAATGATGGGACTCACAGGGTTTCTCCAAATCCTGACATTAGGCCATTTGGAGTTTGGCAGGCATAGCTTTCTTTGGTGCAGCAGGAGCTGTGGCACAGGAGTGTTCTTGGAGTGTTTTATAATTCAAACAGCAGCCCGGGGCCCATTTCTGGCCTTGCACTAGGGCCCATGCCACACTGGCTACGCTACTTCCAGCCAGTCCACCAGGTCTTCAGAGATCATGGTCTCCGCACTCCTAGTGGAGGAATGAGCAGCGGCGGCTCCTCCGTTATGACAGAGGAGTGTCGGCCCGCCTGCTGCCAGTGTATCAGGCACACACATTTATAAAATGTTAATAACATTTTATTAATGTGTCCGAGGCTCGTGCTGTTACAGGGCAAGGGCAGGGGGGCGGGCTGATTAGTGAAATTGCACTAATAATGGAGCCCCCTCCCAGTGCGCATGTCCGATTGGCCGGCTGCCTACAGCTGACCAATCTGACCTGCGCACTTCAGAGTCTGCAATCCCAAGACTGAGAAACAGCCGAAGGATTGCAGCCACAGGCCCCCAGCCTCAAAATGAGAGCTGGGTGAGCCTGCTTCAACTAATCCTGGAGCTGAGGTGCAGCTCCAGGATTGGTTGGTTTCGAGATGTACAAGGGAGGAAGTCCCTCCCTTTCTGCCCGAGGAAACGCTGAAGAGGAGAGCGCCAGGACTGAGACCGTATTCAGACCCTGTGGCCGGCGTATATAGTGACTGTTTTGGGCATCATGCCCCATCATATTGTAATGTTGCCGGCTGGCGCTGGCTATATCAAGAGATTACTGTGCCTGAAAAATCTTCGGTGGTGCGGCACATGCGCTTTAGGCACATATGAAGGCCGACCGGATCACATGTCAATGGAGCCCGCTCAGCATTCCTTTTTAGTTCAGTAAAGAAAAAACACCAAAAGCGGGCTTTCATTCTACTTTCCAAATAAGAATATTCCTGATGCGCAGGGAGTTTTATGCCTGCACCTCAGGATCAATTTCCTGCCCTGGTCTGCTATGTCTTACACTCAGAAGCCAAACATAGTCTGTAGTTTTCTGATATAATGTTCAATACATGTGGTGTGAAGCACGCATAGAGCACGACTCATAAATGTGCCCACTTTAGAGATCGCATATCCCCAGGGGCCCATGTTTTCAATGCTGTACAAATTCTTCCCGAACAGTGCAAATAATACAAGGCATGCTATTCGCCTATGCCATCTGCAAGGTATGCAAAAACCAAGGCTGCATGCCTTGTAACAGTGCTCTATGCAGAGTGGCACACAGCACAGCCCAATGTCAATCCCTTCACCATGTGCCATGAGGCCAAAAGTGGAAAACAACATAATTACATACACATCACCGGTTTCAGTACACCAAATTCCAGCAATGGCCTGTAACAGCAGGCAGGGTCAGACTGGGACAGAAAAAAGGTTTGGGCGCCAAAGTAAAAGAGGTGCGCAGTTAGTAAATAAAAAAGCTAAAAAAGGGGATCATGTTTGCAAATTGGGCCAGTATTGAACAAGTTTATAGATGATGATGTGTATGTGTTTTGCGCAAGGTATGGAAAACTGCATGGATTTGAGCTTGCTGCAGGCAACGTTAACATGAGGGAAATCTACAGTAAAAACGGGCCCACCAGACCATAAAACAGGCCCCCACACTGCCAAAAAAACATCCCACACCTGAGGTTTCAGACCAGCACATCGGGCCCTGCCTGATAGGCCATTCCGACCTTGACAGCAGTTTATACATGCTACATACAAGTTACAACTTTTGTGCATAGTCAGTGTACATGAAGAACCCTCTTCGAAGCGTTTATTTATGGAATATCACAATTGGGGGGGGGGGGGCTCCCTTATAACTTTCCACCACCTTTGTAGTCATCCTCAAACGCTAAAGGGACAGACTTATCTACCATATCAATTTGTTTGAAAAGATTGGTCAAGAGGAACCAAAGTTATAGCTCTTCAGAACTTTCTCAGCAGATGGTGCTACTTTGCCCATTTGTGGGGCAGAATATGGAAGGTAAAAATATCGTCGTTTAGGTCTTTTCTATTTTTTTTTAAATGTAGTAGTACATAATATTGTTTTTTAATTGTTTAGTTCGATTTTATTGGCTTTTGTGTGGTAAGTTGGTAATATTTTAATGCTAAGTATGTTTAATTATTTTAAGTGTTTCGTTTTTTTTTTTATTTGGCAGTCATTTTAAAGGTCCTTTTTAATTTATGTCAATTCTATTTTTAGGTCTCGCCTAGGCAGCGCTTGCGCCGTCTCTTCGAGACATGCTGTATTCAGGTATGGACTTGAAGCTCCGCCCACTTTCTGCCCATTTTTTTAAATTGGCTCCTGTCACTGTCCTTTGCAAACTCTGGCTTTTCATTGGTCAATAGGCATTGTAGTCCCTCCTTAGTACTGCCTTGTCTCATCTTGCGACCTCCCATGAGGACGCGACCTCCCATGAGGACACCCCCTCGTACATGTGTTGGTACTCAGTAGGCTTTTTAATTACAGCCTCTGAGCACTATTTTCTTAAATAGGTTCGTCCTGCCTGCAACCCAGGCAGGACACTCTCTCTCAACACTTATTTTTTTTAAAATCATTTATCCAGCCTTATATGCTGGCCAAACGCGGCTGCATGCCTTTCTTTTCTCTGTTTATTTATTTATTTTTAAAGGTGACACTCGCGCTTTAGCTTTAAACATCTGAAGCTAAAGCGCGGGTGCCGTGATTGCTTTAAAAGTATACCAATAGAACAAAGTGCTCATTTTTTTCTATTTGTTTACTTTTGAAGCAATTGCGGCACTCGCCCTTTAGCTTAAGATGTTCAAAGCTAAAGCGCAGGTGCCGCCATTGTAACATAAGTAAAAAAAATAGAAAAAAGTGCTTGGCTGCCATTTTTTTCTATCTGTTTACTATTGTAGCAATGGCGGCACCCGCGCTTTAGCTTTCAACGTCCTAAGCTAAAGCACGGGTGCCGCGATTGCTTTATAAGTAAAGAAATGGAAAAAAGGGGTAAGATTTGCTATACCCTCTTCAATCGGAAACAATTATGGTGAAGGTGTTGGCCACTAAAGGGGTAAGATTTACTATTCCTGCAAAACACTACATTATTTTACTAATTCGTAAATAGCAATAAAAATAAAAGGAATCTATACAAAATAAAATATAACAAACAATATCCTACTACATGTATTTTTGATTATGGACTTCTGGAGTTGTTTGAATCCCAATCATGATCCATGAAGCAGAAATGGATACTGCTCCCCCACTGGCTTTTATTCTTTACAGTGCAGAGCCTTGTGTTAGAGCTATAATGTTTCTATTGAAGTTGGGTATCATTTGACATCCAAGGGTGATGCCATTCTGTTTGATACATCTGCAATTGTTCTATAGCAATCACTAAATATGCTCGCAGGTTATTGCTCTGAATACAGTGTTGGAATTAATCAAGCATAACTTGAAAATACTGACATTCCGTAAAAACGGGGAGGTTTGAGTGGACTATGACAAAAGAAAATCTACAAAAAGTTCAGGCTTATTAATGTTGTAGTATCTACTCGATGGATAGGCGACTCGGAGCTCAATTTTTGTTAATAGAGACCACTAGGCATGTGAAGCCAACTTAGGCCGGCTCAACTGTACACGCAGTGTTACACCCATTAGAAGCTTTTCGTGAATAAATAACTGCCATGGTCACCTAACGAGCAACAACATGATATGCCCCTAAGTAAGAGGTAATGACATTCTGAGACGTCTTATATGGAGAAAGGCCCCCTAGGTAAGAGGTACTTACTTTCTGGGGCTTCTTATATGGGTAAAGACCCCTAAGTAAGAGTTACTGACACTCCGGGCCTTCTTATATTGATAAAGGCCCCCTAAGTAAGAGGTAATGACATTCTGAGGCGTCTTAAATGGAGAAAGGCCCCCTAAGTAAGAGGTACTGACTTTCTGGGGCTTCTTATATGGATAAAGTCCCCCTAAGTAAGAGGTACTGACATTCTGAAGCGTCTTATATGGAGAAAGGCCCCTAAGTAAGAGGTACTGACATTCTGGGGCTTCTTATATGGATAAAGGCCCCTTAAGTAAGAGGTACTGACATTTTGGGGCATCTTATATATATATATAAAGGCTCCCTAAGCAAGAGGTACTGACATTCTAGGGCTTCTTATATGGATAAAGGCCCCCTAAGTAAGAGGTACTGACATTGCGGGGCTTCTTATATGGATAAAGGCCCCCTAAGTAAGAGGTACTGACATTCCGGGGCTTCTTATATGATGGATAAAGGCCCCCTAAGTAAGAGGTACTGACATTCTGGGGCATCTTACATGTATAAAGTCCCCCTAAGTAAGAGGTACTGGCATTCCGGGGCTTCTTATATGGATAAAGGCCCCCTAAGTAAGAGGTACTGATATTCTGGGGCTTCTTATATTGATAAAAGCCCCCTAAGTAGGAGGTACTGACATTCTGGGGTATCTTATATGTACAGAGGCACTCAGGCTCAGACCTAGATAAATTAATTCTTCCCATCATCTTTCTTTACCTCGTATAACAAGGCCGACTGCAACAATATGAATCACAAATGGTTCAATTTGCTGTCAATGCTTGATCTTTATGTGGAAGTGATAAGTTCTAAAACAGTTTTCAAAAATCTCTTAACATGATCTGAGAAACAGATCTCCCTGTAACAACCGCATACTTCTGAAATGTGTTCCTCTGCAATGGAATTTAGGTGACCTTTCACATATGGAAACTGAAAGGACTCTACTAAATTTCAGATTAGGGAGAATTGGTGTAAGGAAAATGGAAGCGGTAGGGAAGGGTACTGTGAGTAGAATGACAGTTGTAGGTCAATTTTACATGTTTTGTGTGTCTGCTCTACAGAGTTATTCTATAATAGAAAAATAAAATAGCTGCCTCCCATTCCGACAATTATATATTTTTAAGTAAGAGAACGTTGCAGCACTTTGTATGGAAACCTCCGTTTTGGTATTTTGAATTTGTGAAGCGTTTTAAGAATCTGGTGTAGTATGATCTGTTGGTTTCTGCAGCTGCTTGTATCGTTTGTGTGGTTCGTAGAAACCAAATAAAAACTCTATTAACTGGGTTGTGAATCTGCTTCATGTATTTCTCCTGTCTCACTAAAAGTACTACAACAAGCAGTCACCTTTACACTGTAGATATGTCATTCGGCATTCGGCTATCCACATCGCTTCTGACTAAGCTCCTCAGTCAGGAGCGGCCGGTGCAGGTAAGAGGGGGGGGAGGGGGGAGGCGGGAGGCGGGAGGGGGAGTCGACAGACGACGACGAGGGAAAACACAATTTAAAAAAAAAAAACACTTATCTTGCTAGCGCACGGTAAGTGGTTTTCATTTTTTTAAATTGTATTTTCCCTTGTTGTCATCTTTTGCAGCCCTACTGCTCTTACCTGCACAGGCCGCTCCTGTCCTCCGTCCTGCCCCTACCCCCGTTTTCACCTCCTGATTCCAAGAGTCACAGGTGAGATTAAGGGATAACATCATGTGTAATTTGAGCCGGTGGTTTCCATTGCTCAGTACCAGCACTTAATTATCAACACCGGCGCTTTTCATGAGCACCAGTTAAGGACACATTTATTTATGGTAGGTACGGGGAGATTAAGTAATTTGCCCAGAATCACAGGATGTTGAGCCCACACCGAGACTCAAACCTGGTTCTCAAGCTCCCTAGTTGGCAGCTGTGGCCATTACACCACATCCTTTCCCCGCTTTCATGATTAGTAGTTGGTTCTGTTTTAGGTGGCACTAACAAGAGAAATGGGCTGGTGCAAGCTGTCTCCTGACGACAGCTCCGGCATGTATTTTTAAAAATAAATTAACCACTGTATAACATGCGGGATCAGTTTTTACCAAAAGTGATACAAATATGTTGTCTTTTCTGACCTCATTTTCCCATGATAATTCAATCAAGTAATACCTAGAGGAATTCGCACAAGGGAAGACACCTTGATCCATATTTACAAAGAGTTCATGCAACACAGCACAGCAAGTACAGTAGCTGCGGTGTGCTGCATTGCTTGAATGGGAGAGGACAGAACTGCACCATATCTACTAAGAAGTGGCGCATTTCTTCTCTCTCCATGTGCTGGTGCCCTTTTGGCAGCTATGCGACAACGCAGGTATCCTTGTGCAAGGGTGTCTGCATTGTGATCAGCATAGTTTTTGTGCAGGAAGGGGCCCCTTCATGTACCAAAACTATGCTTTACTACATTTTGCTCTTTGTATGTGTGCTGTAGAATGCAGCGCACATTCAAAGAGGAAAAATGAGGAGAAATTCAACATTTTCTCCTCGTTACATTTGCCACAGGAAGCACAGGTTTTCGGCGCAAATCCCTGTCTGAAATCTTTGTAGACAGGGATTTGAGTCAGGACCTAAGGGTAGTTGCATAGGAACGCCCATAAACCACTCATGGAAAAGTATTGCAAGGCTGCACATTGCACTGCCTTCGGTTACTTTGAGTTACAATTCAATGCACGATGAGCGTTGGATTGCAAATCTTACTGGTACACCTTACGTCGGCTCTGCATTAAAAACGTAACACAAAGCCAACACAAATTTGTTGCATATCTAGGTCTTTGTCTCATCACAAATTTCACTCAATTTGGAATGGCAATTCGAGTGCAAACACATATGGTGCCTGATTTCACATTTAATGGTGAACTTCAATGAGACAGTTAGTTTTCCACAGCACAGAATACAATTAATTTTGGGAAGGTCTTGTGGCACAGCCCATGGCCACCTTTGACTCGGGGCTTCAAACTACACCAGAAGAAACCCATCTGGCAGTACATCCTTAAAACAACTGAATAGTGATGTTGAAAAGAGGAAATAAACGGAAACAAATGTGTTGATTGAAATGCAAAATATTCTGAGAATATCTTGGAGGAACGCCCACTGTACTTACAGTAAAGCCCTTTGATAGCTAATTGTTCCTGTCAGATTTTCATGACAGTGGAAACACTAGTTCCAGCACAAAGACAATCAAAGCTGATAAGGAGAAAGAAATAACATGAAGGGGGAATTCATAGACTATACAGGGAAGTAAAATAAAACCATTTGGTTCTAACAATGAAGCATTGTATAAATTGCGAACAATACTAATGCACATCACTGGGAATCAAAGACAATTTTTTTTATAGACTAGGAATTCCGTGACCACATCTGCTACACCCTGATCTGCAATGAGGCATCATGTGAGCATTGGAATAAACAAACCTGTCCGCCATAGAGGGAGCACATCTGGCACCTTCTAAAGTCGCGACCTAGACTTACCACCAAAGTTCCTCACAATTTCGAATTTACCTTGTTCATAGATCCACCAAGGAGAAAAGTCTGACTTGCCCCCCTAACAATTCCAGTACACCAGGGCTACATCCTATGATCTACTTCACAAGCCGTCGCAAACCCCATCACTTTCAGTCTACCCAAAAAAAGGCCCCTGCCCTTTCAGCCACGTTTTCACTGCATTCTAGCTTCATCTTCTCGGCCATTTTGTTGCCATCTTGTCTAAGTGACCTCAAGCTCTATCTTGCTGGTGAGCTAGTGCTATATAACTTCTTCAAACCAAAGAACCTATAAATAATTTAACTCGTGACCACATGTGTAACATGAATGATGTCCCCAACTTACGAGGTCACTATTTAAAGGCAGAACAATACTCCTGCTCATTGACAGAGATGTGGTGATGTCAAATGTCAGATATTATGCTGGTTTTTTATGTTATGGCCATTGCAGAAGTTAACAGTCTGCTATTTATATGAACCTGTACCACATATATGTATATCAGCTATATATATTTATATATTCACTGAAAAAACAAATGTTAAAGGAACATTATAGTTGGGTGTAGAAATAAGACATAACCCCTCCCTCCCCCCACCCCCCGGAAATTCACGGGAAAAATGTTGAAGTGATAGTATTATTAGGTGATGAAGTCACACAAGAACAATTAAAAACTGAAAAACCACTGAAATTCACTAGTCGTAGTGCAATAAGCTCACTATAACTTGCGCCCTGCCATGCAATGATTATGACCTCACATATTACATTACTCATGACATGTTAAGACTTTACGGAACACACCAAAGAAGTCAGCTGCACACCCTAGCCTCCCCCACGGCCTCATATACCCTGCCCTTTTAATCCTAGCCTACATCTTGATGTCCCCACTTTCCCTGTCGCCTCCCCTGAACATCAACACTCTTGACAGCTGGACTAGCAAATACAAGAAAATTTGCCAGCTAAGTGAAGATAAGTTTCAATTCTATAAAGGACACAAGGCAAGAATTATGCTTTCTTTCTTCGCTTTAATAACATATCATAAAACACAGCAGCCATTTAAGCATTATAAAAACTACTTTTCCCATGAACACCATGGAAAACAAAAACCATAGGAGTTCATAAGTCCTTGTTTAGCCTCTGCAGCCAGATCCCATTATAGTCCTTTGTCGCTGCCTGCTCTCCCTCTTTCTTTGCGTGAATCACACCAAAAGTTTCTTCTCATGCATCGTGTTTAGCTACATCATTTCGTGCAAAGACATGCTGCATCAGTGACCATTCCACAACCTCCTCTCACACAAAGAACATCATCAATTAATGTGAAAGAACCAACATTGCAATAGACAGGCATAGCTATTCAACTTTGATAAACGTAGCCTTTACACTGAATCGTTAAAGGTAAAAAAACTACATACTCCAGCACGGGGCGGGTTTGCATCTGACTTGATCGCTGGGTGGTATAATCCTCGCCTCCGTGTACTTAATAGAATTGAAACTTACCTTCACTAAGCTTTGTAAATTTCCATTTTATGTCAGAACAGGAGGCAAGGAGTATGCTAGTTCAAAGCCTACTCACCACCAATTGGGCTACATCCACCACCAGCTTAACGTACAATCTCTTAAAAGTAGAGTCCTAAGACCTGTCTGCTGCACGCATGAGATCCTCTAAGCGTACCCCCAGACAAAAAGCTTTTGAAGTCTTTGCTCCCCTTGCTTAGTGTTCTCCGAATACTTTGGTGTCTATGCCAGCTTCTTGCATCGCCAATCAGACCCATCGGGCTATTGTAGGTGAAGATACTGCTTTGTACGGTTTTCCCAGTGCAATGAGAATCTGTCTTTTGTCCGGAGGCTAAACCTCCTCAGTTATTTGCTCATATGCCTTGAGGCACTGGACCACACACAGTTTGGGGGATTCTGAAAAAGCTGGATAAGAAATTGTGCGAGTATTGGACTTTCTACATCTACTTACTGTGAAAACTACCCCCTCAGGGCAAAATACCCTGGCCGTTAAATATAAGGCTTGCATGTCTGAAACTCTCCTGCATGAGACAAGACAGAGTAACATTGCCAACTTGGCTGAGAGTTCTTTCCGTGACTGAAACCGATTAGGATGCCATGACAAGAAAAGATTCAGAACTAGATTACCGTCCCAAAGCACTGCACAGCGCGGTTCCAGTGGAAGAGAGAGGTGAATCCCTCTAAGCAACCTGCAAACAAAAGGATGTTCACCAATTGGGGCACCATCGACGGGAGCATATCCCACTGAAATTGCTGACCAAATAGCGTTAATTGAATGATATGCCGACCCATTCTCTGCTAGGCTTGACAGGAAATTGAGTGCCTGGACTACATCAGCGCCCACGGGATCCACACCCAGTCGCAGTCGCCAATGTACCCCTCTCGTCCAAGACGAATGGTAACATTTGGTGGTGCTGTCTGCCCAAGCTCTGGAGAGGAGGAACTCAGAGTGGCGTGAAAGGTCTGGGAGTTTCCAGCAATGCCTTTAATTTGCATCCCCATCAGATGCAATGATCCCTCTCCTAACAACCGATGTGGCTCGAGATCCGGACTCAGCAGAATGCGAGGAAAGTGGGGGAGTTGGATTGGAGAATCTCAATAAAGTCCAGAAGCCCTGGAAACCATACTTGAGTCTTCCAGATGGGTGTTATGACCGCATTTGTCTGTTGCCTGCGTAACTGAGCTGATGCCTGGGTGATCATCGAGAAGGGAGTGAAAGCATAACCCCTTTCCTGACTCCAATCTTGAAGGAACGCATCTGTCGCCTCTGCCTGTAGGTCTTGCCTCCAGCTGAAGAAACATGGCAGATGGTGATTGTAGGAGAGTAGGATCTGCTTCACATGGGTACCCCCACTTTTGGCTGATGCTTCACTGTTTTTCGACATTAGTCTGGCTGGGGCCCTGCTAATCAGAACCCCAGCCTAGCTGCTTCCTCTCTAAAATGGTTTCCATGTGCCTTAGGCACATCACTGATTGGAATCTGGAGTGCCCTTATAAGTCCCTAGTATATGGTATACTATGTACCAAGGGCATAGGTACCTCAGAGGCCTACCAGGGGCTGCAGCATATATTATGCCACCCCTGGAAAGCCATCCAAACTGACACCACAGGTCTGCTACTGCAGCCTGGGTAAGGTGGTGCATGCACCCCTTACTGTGATATAGGTTACCTATATCACTAAATACATACACACATATAAACCTATAAGTCACTCCTAAGGCAGGCCTTATCAATCCTAAAGGCAGAGTGCATGGTTCCTATGTGAGAGGGTGCCCCTGCATGAGCAGGGCCCCTCTGCAGCGTTCGGAGACCCTTCTCTGATGCTGTTTGTAGTGCAGCCTGACCATATACTCTTAAGCGCATTATAACCTCGCGTTAAATGCTAACTTTGGAATGGCTGCACCTAAACATGTCGTGTTTGGTGTCAAACATCTTGGAATACTACCCCCAGCCAATTCTGGCGGCGAGGGTAGCATTCCACCCTTCTAGAGTGTTAACTCTGGCTAGCCCGGTAACTTCTTTCCAAAGCCCTGGCATCACAAAATGGATGCTGCTGCCACAGACACGAGTCTGGCCTCCTGCTGCTGGACGAAACTCCGGCAGGGGAGGCCTGGACAATAGGTTTCCTGTCCCAGGGAGGTGTGACCACCTCCCAGACAGGATAATGTGTATTGGGGCTGGGCGGGAGCACTTTCGGGTGCTTTGAAGTCCTGCACTGGGGGCACATTTGGTGTCCCTGTGCATACCCCAGTTCAAACCGGATCAGGGGCTTGCAGCCCCTGCTTTGAGGCGAACTGGACAAAGGGAAAGGGGTGTAGCCACCCTCTGCCCTGACCCACCCATAGGTGGGGCCACAGAGTAGTCCAACCCCTATACTTAGTATAAGTATAGGAACCCAGTCCTTAGGACTTTAGATTATCCCTGGACGAAACTCTGAAACTGAATCCTGGACCTTCGACGCTCTACTCACGATTAGAGGACAGAAGAATCTCCCTTGGGGTCAAGGAGTGACTCCCCTGCTTGGCAGGCACCAAAGAAGCATCTGTCCGGTTTGCATTTCTGAAGCTCCGTCGGACGCCGAAGTCATCGCATCACCAGAGGTGGATTCTCAGACTTCCCCGAGGCTACCCTGAGTCCCCAGCAAAGCTGAGGCCCGTAGCTATTGTGGGTGACTTGAGACCGTGACCCCTGGACACCGAGCACATTTGCAAGTGCATCCTCTTCTGGGTCTCCCACGAAGTCGTGCTTTGGGCTCCGAGTATCCCTAGCCTCCAGCACCAACTGCACCGAAGATCACTGGCCTCCACTCCACGAGTGTCCTGTGAGCCAGATCCACGTGCGACGTCGCGAGGCTCCTTCGCGGTCGCTAGCCCGTTGGCTAGTAGCCCTTAACGAAGGGCAATCTTTTTCTTACTTGGCATCCTGGTTGCTCCAGGCCTGCCCTCACTTACCCTCGCTGGGTGAGTTCCCCAGACTTTGCTGGTCTGCACCATCGACGATCTTCCTCTGCATCGAGACTTGCCGTTGCCAAGGCTTGTTGGGTCCAATCCGGTCGCCGACACCTCAGCACTCGACAGACATCGTGTACCAGCCCGAATCCTGCTCCTGGTCGCCGACAACGCCTCCTGGACCTCGTGGCTGAAGAGTCAAGACGACCATCAACGCACCTGAAGCACTCGACATCGGTGGGCATCTGTCCATCGCCTTCCTGGTCACTGGCTAGTGACCCAGACTCTGTCCCCTCTGCTTTCAGGTTCTTCAGATCTCCGATCCACTCTTGGATCCACCCGGACACTTTCCACTTGGTCGCCAGCAGCACTTTGCAGCAGATCGCCATTCAAATCGATGACGAAACCCGACCCCGAAAGGCACCTATGCACCCGGCTTCCCTGGGTGAGGTAACACGAGTACTCCGGTGCTCCCGTGGGTAGACACTCTTCAAAGTCCTAGATCTCAAAGGGTTTGCTCCAAGTCCTCCTTTAAGTGTCCCTTTTCTTTAATTTCCCGATCACGACTTTCTCCATAGAAGTCAACGGCGTATCGCGGTTGTGTATTTACACTGCACGCGTCCCCCGTGGGTCCCCTGTGTCACTACCTTGGGTGGTTCCTTGTGGTCCAAGCACTTCTAGAGGCTCTAGGCCTAGTGTCTAGTTCAGTCGTGGTTCTTATACCACTTTATTGGTATATGGTTTGGTACGCCCCTAGGGCCCAAACGTGTATTTGTGCTATTACTGTGTTTAAATAACTTATAACTTGTGTATTTCGAACTCTAGCCTCATAAAGAGACTAGAGGGGTGTGTTTAGCAATAAATACATATATTTTGAATATATACCTGGTGTGGTGCTCTTTCATTTGATCACTCAAGAGATTATAGACTGGTAAAACAAGCTGCTTTACATTCCTTCAAGACTTAGCCTGAAGGCTGCTCTCCATAGCTACCACTAGGATAGCTTTCAATAAGGTTGTCTTTAACCTATCTCCAATAAGGGGTTGTTTGGACTGGTGCAAGGTGCCCACTATAATTAGTGGACAGCATATGCCAGGCCAACTTCTCACAGTGATCGAGGCGAGAAACAAACAGGTCAATCGAGAACGGACCTCATTTGTTGACTAGCCTGCGAAAGACCTGTGTGTCTAGCTTCTAAAGGCTTGAATCCCGAAGGTGTCAGGGTGCCAATCTGCTATCTGGTTTGCTTGACCATTGAGGCACTCCACCGTAACTGAGACCTGATTCTCCAGACGGAAGTTTAGAACTCCAAGCTATGTCGGCCAGGGCTCGGGACCTGGTGCCCCCCAGGTGATTGCTATATCTCACACCTGAGACATCTTTAATAGGACAGAAAACTGAATCTGGTTCTTCATCCAACACTGAAGAGCAAACGACCCTGCCAGGAGCTCCAAATAATTTATATGTAAGTTCTGTTCTAGTGGTGACCAGCTTTCTCCTGTGGAGAAATCCCCACACCTGGCGCCCCAGATGGACCTGCTGGCATCCGATTCTATAACCAGATCGGGAGCGGAACCATAGATTGCTCTCCTGTTCCAGGTCTCCATATGGGTGAGCCACCATTCTATTTGTTCTCTGGCTTTGCCTGACAGCAGAACTGACTGTGAATATGTTAGGCCCTTTCTCAGGTGTTGAGCCTTGAGGGGCTGCAGGGCCCAATAGTAAAGAGGGCCTAGAAAAATTGCCTGAATCGATGAAGAGAGAAGTCCCACCAGGTGTGCAATCTGTCTGAGTGACGTGTAAGGTTTGGCCAACGCTTGGCGGAGCTCGTGCCTGATCTTCGCCATCTTCGGAGATGGAAGGCTCAGGGATGAAGGTGTCGAGTTCTATGACAAACCCTAAGAAGGCTGCTCTCTGAGCAGGGACGAGAAGAGACTTCTTTTCGTTGATTACAAACCTCAGGCCTTGCAAAAGAGTTGCACTACCAGTTTCCTGGGAGATTGGTCCAGGAGGAGCATCTCGTCTAGATAAACAATAAGCTGAATTGCCTGCGCTCTGAGAAATTCCACCACCGACATGAGGACCTTCATAAAGCACTAGGGTACTGACGACAGGCCGAAGGGTAGAGTGGTGAATTAAAAGTTCTGGGAGAGCCACATGAACTGCAGAAAATGGTAGTGAGAAGGAAAAACCAGAACCGCTAGGTACGCATCTTTCATGTCCAGGAGCACCATCCAATCAAACAGAAGCAGCACGTCCCCGAGGAGATGAATGCCTTTCATTCTTAAGTGGTGGTATATCTGCCACTCATTGAAGTTCTGCAGGTTGATCAAGGGTCTGCAGCCCCCGTTAGTCTTGTTGACCAGAAAAAGGTTGCTGTTAAAACCATTGGGATGCACGACTGACTGACAGATGGCGCCCTTCTGAAGGAGGGCTAAAACCTCCTAGTCTATGTGTGCTGTATCGCGGGTGGAAAAACAAATGGATCTTGGGTGAGAAGGTTGATGAGTGGAACCGTAAAATTCTATGAGGAACCCCTGCGCTGTCTGTAAGACCCATGCATCTAAGGTAATCGACCCCCAGGCTGATAGAAACAACGCCAGCCGCCCCCTACCTTTATCTGAGCAGAAGGAAGTACACTTCCCATTTCCGGCATTGCCACCTGCTTGTCCTTTGAAACCTCCATGACCACGGAAGTGTTGTCCTCTTGTCAGGTAGAAGTTGGTGAAGCGAGGGTTAGTCTGGTATTGGCTGCGTCCGGAGTCTCGTCCCCTGGAGGGATGTTGGACAGGGAGAAACGGCTGGTCGAGCGGCCCCTGCCAAGCCAGTACCCATGAAAAACCCGGGGTGTGAAGATGCGCTTAATGTTGGACTGCGCATTGTCTAGTGATGTAAAAGTCGCCACAAACTTCTCCAGTTCCTTCACAAAGGGATCCCAAAACAACCCCTCTTGTGCAACTGCTCCCGCTTCCGAAGACGCAAGGTCCCCCACTTTGGGGTCTACCTCGATCAGAAAGGAGCGGCGCCGCACTGTGGACAGAGCGCTGGTCGCATTCTCCATGAAAGCGCGCTGGGCCCAGTTTAGTAGGACGTCTGGGGCAATGAGGGAACCCGATGCCTTGGCCTCCTCTGCCATATCTAGTATTTTGGTCATAGGAAGTATTGCGTCATACAATTTGTCTTGGCATGAGCGCCAAGATCTATCAATGCCCTTCTTCGGGTCTTTAATGAACTTCGCTAGAAATGTGGCCATCTTGGCATCGGTATCCGGGGTGAGGGCCACTTTCCCCTTCAGGGTAGGGCAAGAGCACTCCACCCGAAAGCTGCTGCGGGCATTCTTTTGTAAGGGCTTGTGAAGCCACCTCGCCATATACTTTGCCACTTTTTCTGCTGGGACCCACTCTGCTGACCTGGGGTGGATGATGTCATCTGGGTCTAGCAAATCAGAATCACCTTGTGGCATGGGGACGGGGTCCGAAGCTGGGCCCCATGATCTGGAGGAACCTACCTCTTCGTACGAAGCTCCGGGGGAGTCACCATCCCCCGGGGACTCGGGGATCAGGGTTGCCTGGGCTGGGTGGGTTGGGATAGGCCTCTGAAGATCCAGCAGGATCTTCTTGAGGAGAAGTTTTGGCCAAAAATGCTTGTTTGAGACGCTCAAACGAGTCCTTATCTACCCCTTCTCCACATTTTCTTTTTGGTGGTGGGGAACCTCTCTGCTGGGGCGTCCTGTGGGTGCTTGTTTGGCGCAGGAGCAGTAATCTGGGCAATCTTTGCACATTCTTTGTCTGATCTGAGAGGCGCTGTTCCATGTGCCCCATGAGGTCATTCACTGCCCTGTAAATCGAGGTGTCAACTGCCTCGTAAAAGTCTTCCTCCCACTGGAGGAATGAAAATGTGTCCTCTTCCTCGTAGGTAGCCTGTGAGGGTTGCATGGCCATTCTGTCAAGAATGATAGGGAGCACTGTGTGCTGACAATATATATAGAGGCACCTGGGAAGTAAAATTGCCTAAGGCCAGAATGTGTGGGCTGAGGAAGCCTTGTCAATGCACATGTAAGTGTGTATATTTATGGGGCTAGGAGGGAGCCCAGGCAATAATGGTGGCCGGAGGCACACAAATATGTGGGCGCAAGCCCTAGGACACAGACACCCTATATGATTTGGAGGGTATTGAGCTGCCCGGGACTGTAGCACAACACTGGCCTTCAGAGGCCCTAAAATCACATACAGACCCTGCAGGGAGTCCAACGTACTGCACAATACAGACCCCAAAGGGGCATCAAACCAGGAGATAAGGGGAATATGGATGCTAAGCTGGGCATCACCCTGAGCAGAAGGGACAAGGCTCAAGCAGTTTCATGCTCCGACGGCACGCATCTAACTCCTGATATGCAGGAGAAGTGCGTCGCGGAGCCAGGGCACCTCGTCACAGCACCCTCTAGAGGACGGCGGGCTGCAACATGGTCAATAATTGGGCCCCAGTCGGGTCAGAAGTGCAGAAGCGGTCCCGCAATGATAGGAAATCTGAAAGAGAAAGCGCATGTGAGGGCAATGTTAAATCATGCCAAAGAGCAAAAATATAACTCACAAACAGCAGATAAATGGTCTTAGTCTAGAGCAAAGGTCTTCAATCTGTGGGCGTGAATCCCGGGGGGGCCGTGGAGTCATGGGAAGGGGGGCACAAATTTCTTCAGCCTCACTCCTGCCTGGAATCCAAAACGTTTGCTCTTCGTTAATTCCGATAGTTAAAATGCTTCAGCTGGAGTGTCATGCCGGGTCTCTCCTGTGCTGTGAAACCGAAGTCGGGCAGACAGCTAAACAAGTCTTCTTACCAGGGTGCCTGCTTGCCTGGAATAAATACAAATGTGCGCTATGAGTTAATCTAAAAATGTAAAGGGTAATCTGTAAATGTAAAGGATGTTTGGGAGCCGGCACTGGCTTTAATTGATTGAATCACTGGAAGCTTTGTGATCACAAAGATTTATTCTTTCTGAGTGGTAGTGCAAAGAGTTAACAACTGAGCTGGGAAGTGAGTGCTTTTAATTGTATTTATATAGCATTTACTACCCCTGAAGGTGTTGAAGGGTAAGTAATGTAAAAAATGTACATTACGTACAGTCTGTCTATTACTGAAATCTATATTTTAGAAAAACCATTTTATCATAAAACTTTTTGCACTTTTTGTAGCAATCTATCTTATACTGTGTGTAATGCGAGTTTAAAATAATGATTTACTTATTCACAGTGCATTATGTCACAGGCTGTGACCTCGTAGCACTAAAAATGCATATCACTATTCTCCACTGCACCAATCAGGATTTTTTTCTGTGGCTCTCTGGTTCCACACAGACCTTCGCAGTGCATTAACTATTAGATACTTCATAATGTACTATAGTGCATTTCCCACTGAGTAACAACTGTATTTATTTATCTATTATTCATTAAAGCTGCACGTTATTTTATATGTAGCTACCTGACGGCGAAAGACCTAAAAAATGTACAGAATATTTTGTTTTTTGTCAAACTTGTTTTTATTAAGTTTTACAGAACTTCAATCAACAAGCATGGTAATACATCTTATCTTTGCATTCGAATTTCGCTATCAGCAATCTATTGCCATATACAGATTCTGTCGGGTGATCTGAGTCATATCTCATGTAGTTATTTCTTCAGGTATTATCTACAAATCTTCATTACTAGTTGATACAACAAATGGAAGGAATAACAAAAACCAAAACAAATCATCTGTAGCGTCAGTCCCTTCCTCCTCTCATATCCCTCCCCTCCCCAGATTCTTTCCTCGTGGAGTGTAGATGTATTATTTCGCTCTTTTGAGGATCGGGCCAGGGGGTGTGAAGCAGAGCTATAACGAGGGTGGAGGGAGAAATTAAATCATAGCGGGGTAGTATTAGCAACCTGGGGATGGACGGGATCTCGGGGATCCGGTGCAACTAATCTGATCTTGAAGTGGGTTCGTACGTTCATGGGGGCTCTGATTAAAACTGGAACAGGTGCAGTGCTCTGACCCTCGTGGGGCAGGTGGTTAGTGGTAGTCCGCTGGATAGATAGTCGACCAGGGAACCCCAGGCGTATTCAAAGTTTTTAAATTTGTCTATGTATATGTCACTCATACGCTCCATAGTGAGTCCCTGCCATAGCCGTGCATGCCATTGTATCATGGCTGGGGCTTCTTTCTTCTTTCAGGCGGCGGCTATTGCTGTTTTAGCCGCTCCCAGGCATAGCCATATAATGGCTTGGTCGGCTTTAGTTTGGTATTTCAATGTCGGGTCCCGCAGGCCTAGCAACATGAACTCTGGGGAGTCTGGTATGGGATAGCCTAATATCTCTTTAATTTGAGCCAGGATTTCTGACCAGAAGGGTCGAATTGACGGGCAGTCCCACCATATATGGCGGAAGTCGCCCAAGAGGCCACAACCCCTCCAGCAAAGGTCTGATGTGTTAGAGAATATTTTTTTCAGTTTCTCAGGATACAGATACCAGTCATACATTATCTTGTAGTGGGCTTCGCGTTGACTGAGGGAGTGACAGTGGCGTTTTACATCTTTCCAGAGGGCTTTCCACTGAGTGTCTGTGATATCCTGGCCTAATGTGCGTTCCCAGAATTCCAGATATCGTGGGCGTCTAGATTTTAGTGTGTGTAGCAATAGGGAGTATAAGAAGGAGATGGCCCCTTTCACTGAGCTGGCACCCTTCACGTAGCGCTCAAAGGTTGCGAGTTCTCTAATCGCCCCTTCTCTCAACTCGGGTTGTAGGACCCAGTGGCGTAACTGAAGATAACGAAAGTGTTCTGTGTTGGGTAGGTTGAAGTCCATTTGGCAGTGTGCAAATGTTAAAATGTCCCAGATGTGAAATAAGTCAGCTACGGTGAGGCAACCGCCTTCCCGCCACGCGTCAAAAGGCCCTGGCTGTAGTGCTGGTGGGAAAGCAGGGTTGAAGTGAATGGGAGTGAATGAAGAGGGTAACGTGGTCCATTCTGTCTGCTTCAATATGTCATCCCATACTTTAAGCGTCATCTTAGTGGGCGTACTAATGTATGCATTCGCCGATCGGTCCTCCTTTGGTTTCCATAGTAAATCCCATATTACTCTACCCGCGATCGCTCGGTCCATATGTAGCCAGTGTTTATCTGACTCACGTTGGGACCATTCAACCAGGACCCGAAGTTGGGCTGCTTTGTAATAGAGGTTCAGGTCGGGCATCGCCAAGCCGCCCTCATCTGTAGGCTGTCTGAGAAGACTAAACGGAAGCCTTGGTCTTTTATTCTGCCATATGAATTTCCTTAAGAGTGTGTGGACCCCACGCAAGTAGTCTCTTTCGAGTTCTATGGGCAGACTCTGAAACAGGTGAAGAAATTTCGGTAAGACTACCATCTTGATGGCATGTATTCTGCCCAACCAGAAAAGGTAAAGGGGTGCCCACCTCCTTAGGTCAGCTTGTAGCTGGCGTAGGAGTGGAGGGTAGTTAGCTGCAAATAACCCTGAGATTTTAGGGGTCAATTTTATTCCCAGATATGTTAAGTCTTTCTTGGCCCACTGGAAGGGGGTTTAAGCCACCAGGTCTCCATCTCCGCCTCCGGTAGTGTTAGGTTAAAGAGAAAGGATTTATGTAGATTGATGCGGAATCCCGCTACCACCTCGAAGCTTTCCAAGTCTTTCCGGAGTGTCGTTATAGATTGTTGTGGGTCCGAAATTGTTAATAAGATATCGTCGGCGAACAGTGTGATTTTATGTTCGTCGGCACCGAATTGGGTTCCCTTAAGTCCTCGATTTGCTCTGAGTCATGCAGCTAACGGTTCAATGCTAAGCGCAAAAAGGAGTGGGGATAAGGGGCAGCCCTGCCTCGTTCCCCGTTCCAGAAGGAAGGGGGCAGAGGCTACTCCGTTAACTAAAACTCTTGCGCTGGGGGCCACAAAATTGGGCTTGATCATATTAATAAACGTCTCATAGAAGCCGAATCTTTTAAGTGTCTGAAAAAGAAAGCGCTAGTCAACTCGGTCAAACGCCTTCTCGGCGTCTAAGCCGAGAAGAACTGCGGGAATCTGTTGTTTGTTTGTTTTTCTATTAGGTGTATCACTCTGCGCACATTGTCATGAGCCTGTCTGCCCTTGATAAATCTCGATTGATGGATCAGCCCTGGCATCAAATTTTCCAGGCGGGTGGCTAAATTTTTTTAGTATAATTTAGCGTCTAGATTACGAAGCGCTATGGGACGGTATGATCCAAATTGCCTTGGATCTTTTCCGGGCTTGGGAATCACAGTAAGAAGAGCTTCACTCATAGTGTGTGTTGTTTGTTTAGTAGTCGCTATGTGATTAAAAAGGGCGGTCAGATGGGGAGTTAGTTCTGTACTGAAAGTTTTGTAGAATTGCATTGTCAGGCCATCAGGGCCAGGAGATTTGTGTAGTTTTAGACTCCTGATCACTCTCTGGACTTCTTCCTCTGTGATAGGTTCCCCTAGCTGTTCGTTCTGAATCGACCTGCGGGAGTTCTACAGTGTCAAGATATTCTGTTTGTGCATGAGAATTGAGTGGGTCAGCTGTGTATAGTGCACTGTAAAAGTCCCTGAAAACTCTTGCTTTCCCATAATCGTCATGTGTCTGTGAGCCTGAGGGTTCCTGAATGTCTCCGATGTAGTCCTTTTCCCTCTTAACCCGTAATTGGCGTGCCAGATGTGCTCCCACTTTGTTGCCTTGTGCATATGAGGTCTGTTTAAGTCTAAGCAGTGTTAATTCTGCCCTGTTAGAATAGATCACGTGGAGTTTCCCCTTTAGGGCTGTGACCTTTCTTTGAGTTGTGACTGTAGGGTTGGACTTGTGCGTTTGTTCTAGTGTTTTCAATTCCCCCTCCAAGGTTATTCTTCCTGTTGTTCTTTCTTTGATAAGAGCTGGCATTAGTGTTATGCATTGGCCACTAGTTACGGCCTTGAATGCGTCCCAATTGTTCATTGGAGACGTGTCTTGGGGATCATTTAGCTGAAAGTATTCCCTAATTGAAATGCGTAGCGCGTCGCGTAGCGTTTTGTTGCGTGCCACCGCATTGGGGAAAAACCATTGTTTAAATTTAGGTTTAGGGCTGTGCCACTCCAAGGTGACCGCCACTGAAGCATGGTCGGAAATGATAATAGGGTGTATGGTGGCATCTCGAACTAACTTGTTGAGGGTTTGGCTCATGAAGATGTAGTCGAGTATCCAGTAGGTGCGATGGATGTAAGAGAAGAATGTGCAGTCTTTATCTTCTTGGTGTGCCTCCCTCCAGGTGTCTCTGAGACCTAGATTGTGTATAGTTTGCTTCAAGTTCTTTGGGAAGCTACCTGTGTGAGCTCTATGTGGGTGTGTGCTGTCATTCCCGGAGTGCCATGTCAGACTGAAGTCTCCCATCATCACTATGTCTCCCTCTGCAAAGCCCCCCAGTAGGGTCAGGGTATTGTGGATGAAGGCTGCCTGGTTTGTGTTAGGTACATATATCGCCGCAAACATGCATAGGCGTCCCCATATTCGGCCCTTTACCAATACCACTCTCCCCTCCTTGTTGGTTTTATAATCTGTCGGCTGGAATTTGAGGGATGAGTGGAAGAGGAGGGCGACTCCGCTGTGTTTTGTAGAGGCGGATGATTTAAAAATTAGGGGATATGCTTTGTGTTTTATTCTGTGGTCTTCTGATCTTTTAAGGTGGGTCTCCTGGAGCGCCACCACATCATAATGTTGGTCAGTGAGATATTTCCATATCTTCTGACACTTGAGGGGGCATTCATCCCTCTGACATTCCATGACAACGTGGTGATCACCATCTTGGCTGTGTATACTGTGTTGCTAAACCTTGCTCACCTTCCCTTACCTGCGAGCCCCTCTCAGCGACCCCACCCAGAGGCCATCCCCCACCTTCACTCCCTCCTGGTCATTCGTCTGGGCGCATCCAGTGCGAGTAGCTCCTTTTTGCACCATCAGCGTTGCTCCCGCCTCCCAGGACCCCATACATGAAATAAAAAGGGAGAAAAGGGAAAAAAAGAACACATATAAAAAAGTGAAAAAATAGAGTGGTGTCAGTCTTCAACAACTGTAACGTTGGGACAACCTGTCCAGTTCGGGTCACCAACTCAGCGTCCGTCCAGTGTTTGAGGTGAGTTGGACCATGGTCCGCTGCAGAGATCCGTTTAGTGAAATTACATCGAAAGACAAGTTCTGCTTCTTCGGTTTGAGTCCTGTGGATATTTTCCAGTTACGCATCCCCAGTCGTCGGCCCTCGACCGTTCAACTCTACATGTTGATCGAGTTCACTGACTAGGAATAAAGAGTGAAGTCATACATTTCGATGTTTTAGGAACATCGTTCATCACTGTTGTTCAACTGTAGTGTGGTGAGTGAGTTCGGGGTAGTTTCTGTGAGCCCTGCTTGGGGCCGGGTCTCTCAAGTTATCTCAGGGGTGCCTTGTTTATTCTGCGCTTTGGGAAGGCGGCGGGTTTGCCAATGGTTCTCTTTCCCCGCTCCCTGAGAGACGCCGTCCTGTGGCTCTTCGCCATTCACCTCCGCATCAGCTTCTGTTGTCGGAAGGCCCAGCACTTTGAAGGCCTCCTTGACCTCAGTTATGTGCTGTGCTTTGTTACGGTATTCGAAGCCTAGGCCAAAGGGGTAGGTCCAGCGGTATCTGATGTTGTCTTGCCTGAGTTTCTTCGTGACTGGTCTGAGTTTCTTCGTGACTGGTCTGAGTTGTTGGCGGCGAGCCTGTACACCTGTACAGTTGACAGGTGTGTCCTTGGAATTTCACTACCTCTAGCTTCCTAGCCGCTTGTAGTATGGCCTCTTTGGTCTTGAATGAGTGTAGCTTTGCCAAGATATCCAGAGGTCTACGAATCTCTCCTTGATTGGGCCTCCCCACTCAAAGTACTCTGTCTATTTTTATTTTTGTTGGTGCTGTCCCTAGTGCTTCGGTGAACAAGCCCGTAACAAAGGCCTCCAGGTCCGGCACCTCTGCTCCTTCTTCAAGATTGTGAATCCGTATATTTTCCCGTCTTGACCTGTTCTCCCAGTCCTCGTTTTTCAACAGGATGGCTTGCAGTTGAGTTTGGAGGTCCCGGGTAGTTGTTGTCAGTCGCTCCGTTCTTAGTTCCAGGTTTGCGGTTGTAGTCTCTATATCCAGTACTCTAGACCCCACCGAATCGGCATCTTGTTGCAGGTTAGTGAGTCTACCACCAAGGTCGGCCCTGAGCGAGTCCATCGATTGCTCTATATCTGCCTTCAGCTCCTCAAGCAGTTCTTGTTTGAATTCCCTCAGGGAAGCAAGAAGGTCTTCCTTGGATAGCGCCATGTTGTTGTCCCCTGTTGTAGGCACCTGTGGGTCTTTGTTGGCTGTGGGAGCGAAGTAGGAGGAAACTCTATTGTTTTGTTGTTTTTTTGACGGCATAGATGAGCCCTATGTCAGCACCGGTCTCGCTGGCGTCCAGGTACTCCCCGAGCTCAGTGGTGCAGGGACCTAGCACTTTCAATTCTTTTCCACCTACAGGGTGGTTCTTTTAGTAGGTTTGAAACGTTCTAGGGCCTGTTTCGGCGCTTGTCCTCCTGCTGTGCAGTGCAGCCCTTCTCCCCTGTTGTCACAGCTCTTGGTTGCCCCTCCTCTCACCACAATGGGCTTGCCACCAGTCCTGGGATCGACCTGCTGTGCTATTGAGAGCCGCCGCTATTTTCCTGGAGGGAGCGGGTGAGTAAGTGCTCAGAGGAATGGTCTGTACTTTCGCCGCCCATATTAGTGCTCCGGTGTCACTGTGGCTATGGTTGCTCGCTCCGTTGTCTATGGAGCGGCTCGGCCGGGCGCCATCTTAGAGTCAGGCACCCAGCTTCTGCTGCTCCGTGCCGCCTCAGAGCCCTCGGCCAGTTGGTCCCGCCCGGTCCACCGGTCCCCTGGTGCAGTTGTGGCTTTGCCTCAGTCTCTGCGGCACCGGGACTACGCCAGTTTCCGCCACGACGGCCCCCGCTTCTACTTTCGGAGTTGGCATCTTCTTCCTTCCCGTATACCGGGTCCCGCGCACCCCACTAACCGGCTTCCCCGGGGCGTTCTGTCCGCCGTATGGTGCCACGATCGTTCAGCGGTTTTCTTCAGGGCTATGCCGCAGCTGCATTTCTGCACACGATTTTCTCCGTCCCGGCCGCGGGCTGAGCTCCGACCCGGGCCTAGCTCTTCCCGGCCTTCCTGTTATCGGGCACCATCCGGGCTACACTGACCATTCTCGAGCGGTCCTGGTCCGCGCTCGTCACTCACCTTGGATCCACAGGTGAGAATCTTTCGCTTTTTTTCTGCAGATTTACCTAGAAAAACATATTTTATTGGGGCCTGGGCAGCGGAACCGTCGTGGATTACGTCCACACGGCCATCTTGGCTGGCCACGCCCTGCTGAATATTTTGTTTTTAGCCACACTTTTGACCCTGCCCCCATGTTGAGACTCTCAAGGCCCTCCAGCCCCTGCCCACCAACATGATTGACGTCAACAACAGCAGCAAACTAATATAACCAGGAGTCCGTTTTTACTAAAATAGAAGTGTCTGTTTTCATAATGTTAAAAATAAAAACCTTTTTTAGAAAAACAGTATGAAAGAAGATTAAGGGACGACTTCCTCCCCTGGAATTAAAGAAAGCCTCCTACTTGGACCTTACAGTTGATCATTAATGGTTGTAAATGGTATGTTTTAATCATGATGAATGATGTTCAGCAACCTCCGGTTCCATGCAGCTGTAAAAGCCAAAGCATCAGCATCCCATGAAATATAGTATGGTTCTCCTCGGATGCCCTGCACTAAAGTTGCAGCCCATGCATTACAGCCGTTATAGCCAGGGTCACAGGAATAAGGTGAATTTGCAGCGATTCTAGCATTATTATAGACTTGCCGCACTTGCCACATAATCCGTCATCTGCCGCATAATCTGCTGATTTGAAAAAAAACAAATTATTACTCAAATGATTCAAAAGTTACTAAACAGCAGCGACACGTATTGCTGAACAGTAGAAAGCCCTTTGCAAAGCTGAACTGATCACCTTTTTGTTGCTTATTGCTAATTTATTGGTGTTAAACTGGTACCAAAGAGGTGCAACAACAGATTGGCCGTTTCTCTGGAGAAAAACAGGCACACCAATCACATTAGTTCAGAAAGGTGTTCTCATCCAAATGAGTTTTGTCAAATTATGTTTTGTTTGTGAAAAATAAAGTACCATTGTGCATTTTTTGAGACTTTTTGTTTGAACTGTGTAGTAAGCCTCTGACACTGAACCATAGTCACCCACAAACCTTTGGTTTATTAAACACTGTTTAATATTATTTCCCCACTGTAAAAATGATTTGCCGTGGGAATTGGGGGTGTTTATGGTTGTCGATGATGAGGAGTACCAAGTTCTAGAAATTGTTGTCGGGAGGGGGTCCTTACGCCTACAAAATTTTGACAGGTGGGGTCTTGGGTTCAAAAAGTTTGAAGACCTCTGGTCTAGAGAGAAAAGCAAAACACCACTTAACTGGCTGCTGAGCAACGAAGAAAGAGAGAGAGCAGGCAGCGGCAAAGGTCTATGTTGGGACCTGGCTGTAAGAGGCTAAAGAAGGACTTATGAACTCTCATGGTTTTGTTTTCCCTGGTGTTCATGGGAAAAGTAGTTTTTATAATGCTTAAATGGCTGCTGTGTGGTAAAGCAAAGAAGGAAAGCATAATCCTCGCCTGCGGTCCTGACATAGAATCCCTGCCTAAATGGCCCTTTGTGTGGGATCCCCTTCTATGGTGAGTCTCAGTGGGGCGGGGGGGGAACAGTTAGTTTGTATCTTTATTCTTATAGTGTTACATTCCATTATGAAAACAATGTTTTTCTGCATGCAAAAATAGATTCTAGCCTGTCGCTAAGATTCCTGTCGAATTTTGTTGGTTGTCGTTAGGCTCCGGGGCTGGCTCTAGGGCGGTGCGATCGGTGCGACCGCACCGGGCGTTGACTTGGCGTGGGGGCGTAATTTTTGTAAATGTGTATTATCATTTTAAAAGCACCTGCTGCCTCGTTCCTGGCCTCCAGCAACTTTCAGACATCAAGGAGGTTTGTCTTGTGGAAGTTTTGACTCATCCTAAGGTAGCGCAGAGGGTTAAAATGCCTGCTGCTAAGAACGTGTACCATGCAGAAAAGGAAGTGCATATAATGTAAATAGGTCAGTGGGTTACTGCTTCTGTAAGAAAGCTCCTTTTGTTACTTGTCGTTTATAAGTCAAAATCCTAATATAGAACATTAAGCTATTAACTGTCATCCTAGAGCTGCATGCAAACTGCAAGGTATATGTTAGAGCTATATGTTTTTTGCCCAGTCTTTCATCATCCTAATCTTGTGAAAAGGGTTCATTTGGGTAGAAAACAATTCTTATTATGAAAGAGAACCCCTAACAATGATGTTAGGTTTTAAATTCTGAATTTGTGCTTTTCCTGAATAAGAACTTAAACTATATTGCCTACCAGTATCGATGACATGTCACTCCTACACTACACCTTGTAGTATTGTCTGATGTAACGTTTCCTATACACTGATTTACACACATATGATTGTCTCTGTGCAATGTGTGTGTGGTGTAAAGTACTCTGACACCTTACACTGATATGAGTGGCGCTATAAAACTAAATGAATCTGAGAGACAGTGGTTATGGAGACTTGAGAGGCACTGTTAAAGGGTGCTAGTGAGGGACTCCGTGGCAGAAGTGATCATTGGGGGGCGCCAACAGACATTGTCACACAGGGCAACACCAGCGCAAAACCCTGTTAGGCTCCAGGCCCATATGTATGTCTTATCCACCCATGATTCGTCAAATGTATAACTAATGCCTTGTACTTGCACAAATATTATCTGGCTATTGTATGCATCTGCACCATGAAAACTTCAAGAAAAACATTCACACAGAGGGAGGGGTCCTTAGGTGATCCCTACCGTTTGCGAATGGGTTACCACTACTTTTGTGTAGTTGGTAATATATTAAAGTTTTGCAAACTGATTTTGGTCGCATAACATTAATACATCCCATTGTGAATTGCTATTTGGAAGGGACACCCTCAACGCTCACCTTCCCAATAACAATTCGACATGTATCCATAAAATTAGAATTTCAATTCAGCAGCGTGTTACTGAATCACAATTTGTTTTTGGTACGTGCTAAAAGGCCTTTTTGCTGTTTTTAACTATGGGGGAAAGCAAAATAACCCACTGAGGCCTTGGCTAATTACTATAAGTAACACAATAAAGAAGTGGCCCCTGAGGGATATATTGTAGCTATTATTTCATCAACAACAGTATTTTATTTACTATTAAAATATTAAAGTAACTTTACTTAGTCAAAAAAAATGTATGCCAAAAATTACTGCTTCGAATAGATGCAATTCTGGTTCTTATTCATATTTTATTTTTTTGTATTGCAAAATATCTGTTTTTACTATATTCCATAGTACAGCAAATATTCAACCAATACAAGAAAATACAGAAAAATAAACACTCTTTCCTCATATGTTATTTCAAAACAAATTGACGGCCCACTATTGTATATGATGGATCTGTCTTAAAGGAAGTCCACTTGTTCATACACAAGGCTATTGTGCAGTCACAAATTGCGACTGCCAAAAGCCTTAGTATATCTGCCCCTAAAACTTATTTAAAAAATGTACCACTACAAAGTTACGGCAATCATATGTTTAGCAATAGACTGTTTCTTCATACATGCACTTCGTTAAAAATATTGGACCTACTGAATGAAGATCTGACAACCATAGTGGCACAATAACATCAAATCCCAGCAAAGTGAAATGTGTTTTTTCATGTTACACAGAGTTAAGGAAGCTACGTCATTTTAAATGTATATGAATATATCTTTATTTCGCAGTGTTTCCACAGCATATAAAGTACACAGATTCAAGACAATAAATACAATCAATTTAAAATCAAGTTCATAATATAAAAATTTAAAAGACCAATTGTAAAACATAAAAAGAACATACAATCACTATCACCATAGTCAATGGGTTTATAAAGTGTGTAGTAGCCTCTAGGATATAGATAGATCATATGATATCCAATCACAGCATTCCCGGGATAGACAACAACATTAATGTGGTTTTTATAAAGTGCATAGTGCCAATAAATATGAATAAAATTACAGTTCCTCAGGGCATCCAATCTATACAAGTTCTCCTCCGTTTCATGCAGGACCAAAGGAATGTGGCTATTGCAGAACAAACTAGTGGATCACTAAGTTTTTTAACCAAGTAAAGGGCTGGGTGGCATCGTCTAAAATTGTATTTGCGCAGAAGAGGATAAATATACCTCATCCTTTGGGCTTTATAAAAACCACACAAAAACATTAGATGTAGATCGGACTGCTCCGAACTTCCGTTACAAGGACACGCTGCTAGGTCGGCTAGCAAATACCTCTTGCTCGGGAAACCCATCATCAGGGAAATAAAATTAAGTCGAAATCTCACCAGGATAAATCTGTGCTGTGGGTTTGTCACAAACTCTAAATATGAGTGTTCTCCCTGCAAAATATGCCCTTACAGAGGATTTGAGACGGTTTTTCTCTCTCTCTCGCCTGCTACCTTAGCTAAAAAGATTTCCTTTATTCTTTTTTTAAGAAAGATTCAGGCAACTACTAGGATTTGTGTATAAGCCAGCCAGACCCAATGAAGCCAGTGTATTTTTTACATACTGCACCCAGGCTATCTTATATGCATTATCGAGGGATAGGCAATCTTTAAAATAGTTTGAGTTAGATTAACAGTGTTCCTCCTCTAAATAGAATGCCATGATAAAATAGGGGCACGCCAAATGGCATCAGACAGGTATGGGGAGCCAAGTTCAACATTACAGTTGTAATTAGAACAACTGCGAGGGAAGGCTAATAGTTTCTTAAAGAACCCATCCTCTATCTGTTGCAAAGAATCTACTTCCACTGCCCCCCAGACCCCTGCCCCATGTGATGGCAGGGATGGTCTTTGCACTATATACCTTTTTTATTTTCTCACTAGGCTTAGACCCAAGCTTCTTCATAAAGCTAAAGATGGCCAGCACACTCCTTTCCATTACAAGGGCTCTATTAGCCACCATGTGTAACCATTAATGCTTTTTTATCAAAGAGAACCCCAAAATAAGGAACGGTATCCACCAACTCCAGCCTCCGCGACTCTATGTGAAAAACTGGTGGAAGTTTCTTCGGGCATTCCCCTGCAACTAAAACGAAGGATTTGGATTAGTTCACGCGCAACTCCAAACCTTTCATAAAAACCACACAGGCCGCTATCAGTCTTTGTAAAGCCACCCCTGTTTGAGCTATCAATACAGCATCATCTGCGTAAACCAATATTCGAAGAGGAACTGCATTAAAAGAGGGGACATGTAGGATTGACCCCAACACTGCGGCCTCTACCCAGTTAGTGTAAATAAAAAATAAAAAAGGGGCAAGGACGCAGCCTTGTCTGACACTCCTCAAAATCTGAAAAGATCTTGTGCACTCCCCTTCCCTAGCGAACACATGCAGAGGCTTGTGAGTACATTGGCGAATAAAATTGATTATGGCTAGGTCTATACCCATATCCTCCATTAATGACCATAACTTGGGGTGGGACACGCCATCAAATGCGCCCAACAGATCCATGAAGGCCATAAACATCTGTCCAGTCTTAGCCGCTGTATATTTCGCAATTATAAGGCTCAGATTAAGGCATTGGTCTGTCGTCTCCCTACCCTTTGAAAGCCATACTGCGCTGATATCAAAATATTCTCTCTCTCTTAAATGTATATCAAAACATACAAATTAACTTTTACTGATCAGCTGCCACAGTCATTAACATTTTCAAAAGTTGTGATTTGAAGGTTGAGCAAGAGATAAGATTTGAATACATCTACATCAAAGTAAATGTTTATTTACTCATCAAGCAACAGTTGGTGTACAAAGAATGTGTGGGTACTAGAGTCTTCACAAACTACTCTGAGCATCATGTTGGCCCAGGTTGGATCTTTGGACCGATTTTAATAGTGAATTTGTTCAAAGATAGAAATTTCAGTGCAACTCAGTCCAATAAATGGATACCCCCGCCCTCCTATAATAGAGGACTTCTTTGTTTTAAGTGATTTATATTGAGAGTTTTATGGGTAAGACAAAGAATACCAAGCACTTTTTTCATCAATGACAAACAGGTCAATAACAATATTTTATCAAAGTGGCACCTTACACAATGGTGAAACCACTATAAATACTTTAAGGACCCAAACCAAGCAAGAATAGAATGAAAAAGGAATGGAGAGATCCACAAATAAAGGAAGGTGATGGTAAAGGTGAGTAAAAGGTATCATGCGAATTGAAAGCCCGGCATAATATAATTACATGGACAGAAATATTTTACACAGATATGCACCATAAATCAGCAAGGTTCTCTTGGGCACAGAATTACATTGTTTACAAAATATCATGATTAGAGGGTCCTTTGAACAGACTTCAAACCATGGATTAATGTTTATTTTTATAGTCACTTAGTACCTCTCATCTCACACATGCAGTATATGGAATTTGCCAGTGCTTTTAGATCATCAGGAATGTACGCGGTCATTCAGTCAATCAACTTGGATTTGTAGAGCGCGGCTAATCACCAGAGAGGGTATCCAGGTGCTACCAACAAAGAGGCATCCAATTTAGCTACATACGACATATCACTGTAGTTACTTATAGTACTTCTCATTTTTTTGGTTACTTTCTAACACAACCAGGATATATGGTGGATACCCCAACACTCAGACAACAACTTAATCAAAGGTCATATGTTATAAATCTTCTTTGTTGAATATTAGATGAAGAAGATGATTTGTTATTGTATCCAAGACATCCTCATGTCTTCTGAGCAGTCTCAATAACAAGTGGAAATAGTGAGAATTCCATAGGAAGGCCCTACAAATATTAGTCACTATTACTACTCCATATTCTTTCCAGTGTGCTGATTGGAAACTTTGGAGCAAGAGCAGACTAAGCAGGGCTTTAAGTGGGCCGGGTCTTGCCTGTGCTCAGCACCGGCAGTTCTTAAAAGTAGGTGCAGAGACGGGTCCCTATCGGGCTCTCCCTTTTGCCCTCACCATTAAAAAACATAAATCTTACCTCTGCAGCAGTACCTCCCTTCACTGCCTTTGATGTAACTTCAAAGAGACTCGTTATACTTCTTTCACAGTCCCACCATTTCAGAACTGAAGCATTTTCAATATGCTATAATACGAAGGCATGGTTGTTGCTTATTTATCTTATGCAACTAACAACCATTGACAAAGCCAATAGTACTGGCATGTTGTAAGTGTAATATTACTTGCTATATTATATATCTGGATGTAATGACAGAAGTAGCAAAATACCAGTGTGGCGGCACACTATGCTAAGCAAAGATTTTCAGTTACGTGTGTTTAAGCCACGCCCCAATTACATCAGCCACGCCCCTTTCAGAGTCCCTCCAATTTTTTAATCCCACTTAAAGCCCTAAGACTAAGGTTAGGGACAAGGGCATTGATTAGGCTGTGGGGACCCGTAGCACCCTAAAGGAACAACTATAAAAGAATCGGAGACTGGCTGTATAAGTGTAACAGGTAACACCATCGTAAACTATCCTTTTTCTAATGTCAGTAGCAAATTAAGGCTTGTTTTTGCAGTTGAGGCTACTGCACTGTCTGTTGTTAACAGATAGTGGGCTGTGGAATCATGTCCCACATGCTGCATTGCCAGAAACCGCAGAATTCGCAGATCCGTCTTTTTGCAGAACAAATTAAAAAGATAGGCTAATATGTATTCTATTAGGCTTATTCATGCCTGTGTCTGTTGTACGTTTTTTGAAGATCATGGAATTCACAATGTACTTCAGGACTCCTTTTCAGCATCTGCGGCGATAGTTGCAGCATCCCAGGTGGAGCTCAATAATTCTCTGTGAAATCTATGTTACTGTAGTGCATAAACATTTACGCATGTGTAACTGTAGTAAGTGTACATTTACTCATGCCTAAATGTGCCATAAAAGTGCATATGCACTTTGAAACTTTTTTGCTCAGGGGAAAAATGTTTTCCTAGTAGGGAAACCACTTCCAATACAACGCAATCACTTTTGGGGTTGTTTTTTTCTCTTTGTCATCATGGAGACTTACTCCTGCCTTTTACATGAGTATATCTTCGACTCGATCAATGTTTTGAGTGATCTAGCCAACATTTTGAGAATACCTGCAAACTCTCAAGTAGCAGGTACTCATCTAGTTAGACAGGCATGCTCATCTAGAACATGAGTACTCGTAAACATTTTCCCAGGGGTCATAATGTTTGGTCTGTGATGTGACTGAGGGCTGCATTGATGCCAGCAGGGTAGCGGTTGATGGTTGGGGGTGGGGCAGGGGGGTTGGCGGTAAGGTGGGTGTAGGGGAAGTGAAACATATAGTGTCTGAACTGCACAATGTGAAACCAGAATCTTGGGAATAATCTCAGCTTTTCTACTTAACCAAATTGTGTGATCCTACTCAATGTTTTATTTCCCTTTCCTGACTTTTTCTTTATTATCACATATGAGGACCTCGAAATATATAACCTGAGGATGTGTACTGTACAAAACCACCTCCTGTGTTTGAATCATTAAACTATAATGTTGTTCATGTATAATATAAACCCATGCCCTCCCAAGAGAGCACATAAAACCTGACTTGCCTCTTAGTTCACTATTGGCATTGTTCTCAGGGTGGAGTGAAGAATCAATGTTTTTAAATTCATGCTTGAAAACTATGACTTTTTAAAAAAATACTTCTTCATACACTGATATAATCTGATGTACTAAGGTGAAACTGTCCTGCATGTGAATGAAATACACTTTTTGAAATTTGAACAGACTTTATCATACTTTTACACTTTTGCTGCAAGATGTCTTTAAAAATGAAGGTATTTTTAACGTTAAGTGGTGCAGGACGCTATAGTTACTTCCTTTCTTTAACTTAAATTAAACTTTAAATAAATCTGTGCCTGTTTTTTTAACATCTTGTCAATGTTAGTACAGACTCGAGTAAATAGCATCTCGGTGCTCCTGTTGATGAGGGGGCTGCATTAAAGGTCATGAGGGTCGCATGCACCCCCCAGGCCGTACTTTGAGTATCTTTGATCTAGAATGTGCACAACTAACCCCTGTGAACAGACTTGCTCCACAATTGCCCTGTGATGGTGTAACTATATGTATATGTAATTGATCTAACAATGAAAATTCAAATTTTACGGAAATGTGTTTATACTTACGAAAGAAACTTACTTAATTGTATCTGTTCACCTACTTTGGCATAATGCTCCCGAGAAACGCCCACAATCTTGCACCGTCAAGCAGGTGCAACACCAGAATTTTAAAATCCACCGAACCTCAGTCCTTGAATCAGGAGAGGGATTTGGTATTTGAAAAGGGTTTATTCTGAGTGTCACATTCACCTAAGCAGCAGCAACTGTTTTTTTAATCAAGCCCTAAAAAAAAGAAAGAAAAAAAAAAGAGGCAAGGATGGCAGAGAGGGGTGCCATAAACAGTGCAAACAAGTCCTCTAGTAAATAAAAACGAATCCAATGGTAAGTATTAGTGACTGTGTTTCTTAGCTTGTGTCTGAATAATGAATCAAGTAGTCATCAATAACAGCACCACACAATTTCAAATGCTGCGTGTTTGTGCATTGCAAGATGTATTTGTGCGCGTTCCAATACAAGCGAGTACTTGAAATGCTAATTTAAGACACATAAGGTGAGCACTAAGTTAAGACACAGGGCTGAATTAAATAATGGCAGAGAGGGTACTCCATCGCAATGGCGATAGAGTTCCCTCCCCGCCAGATAGTGGTCCGCCAGCCAAATGTAATTGCGGGTGGACCTTAAATTTGGCCACGATGGTCTCCACCATGGCCAAACTTCTCCAACGGCCCTGGGGAGTAAGGGTCGTCGGAGAAATGGCTACATGTCCACCTGTCTAATTTAGAAAGACGAACATATACTCATTTTTTACTGGTTCTTACTGCCAGGTAGAACCTGGCGGTTACGAACAGTAAGAACTTAAAAATGCTCCCATGGCGAGGGGAGAATTACTTTTTTTTTTTCTCAAAAAGAAAATCCTGTTTCAGGATGTTCTTTTTGAAATGAAAAAAAAGAATACTATTTGCTACAGGCTGCGTCCTTTCAACGCAGCCTGTAGCAAACAGTAAAATACACTGGCAGGAACCGCCGTGACGGTGGTTCCTGCCAATGCTTTTATAAATGACCACGTGCTTGGCAGTCATTTATAAATTATGTTGGCGACCTCTCCACCATGGGGATGGCGTGATTTACTCTGTCCCATGGCAGACCCAAGGCCACCCGCCAGGGTCTAAATCAGTCTCACAGTCTCTGCCACAGTTTTGGATGAACTGATGCCTTGAATAGTTGAATAGCTGTATCTGCACTATCTTACCACCATAGACAGTGGTAGATGATAACTTGACACAGGAACTTTAACGGCATGTGCTACTTTTGGCTGGAAATACAGCAACGTTTGTTGACATATCTAAAACAAGCAACAGAACACAACACAATAATCCACGCAAAGCAACATAACAACACAATTAAAAATGGCATAGCTCATCAAGATAGTCAAAACACAATGCAATACAACAAAAACGTATTACAATAATGCAGAACAAATAAACAACACATCACCATCACATCAATATTCCACACAGCAAATGTTCTCTTAGGTTTTATTGCATTTTACCATCTCTAGCATCCTACTTTTATAATGTGATAGTAAATCATAATACAGTAGTAAAAGATGTTTACAACCATAACTGCCATAACTCATCTCTAAGGTTGTGTGACCTGGCCCATTCTGACTGGGCTGACTGATGTCTAAAACACTAAAGCAGATGAAATACAGCTATTTTACCACCTTAGACAATGACAAATGGTTGCTTGTCAAAGGAACTTTTATAGAATGTGCTGCTTTTGACTGGAAATGTAGCATCAATATTTGGCATATCTGAAGAAAACAGAACATAACACAAAAACATGCACAGAGCAACATAACATAATTAAAACATTACAGGGCACAACACAGCAAAACAGTTGAAGCCGAATGAAACACCACAACCACAGTACAATAGTGCAGTCCAAAAACGCAGCAACACAAAAAAACAGAACAGAATACATCACCACCACTACAAAATGCCACACAACAAATATGCAAAAATATTATTTTCACATATTACGATGTCCAGAACGCTGCTATCATAATATGAAGGTAAAAAAGTGCTTGCACAAAGCACTGCCTTAACTTATCGGAAAGGACATGAAATAGCACCAGTAAAAAAACGTTGTGTGATCTGGCCCTAAATGTCAAAAGGGCATAAGAAATTGGCCAACATTTGAATCACCTATCTGAGCAAAGTAAGAGTCAACAAGCCACACCGCTGACCTCTTTACTTTCTGGAACCTACCACCATTGGCTCCACCTTATCTGTATTCATCCATAACAAGACACACATGCTAAAGCACAAGTCAGAATGTGAGCTCATTTAAGAAATCTGCCAATACTCTTAAACATAATGGAGCGCTGTCTGTGTACTGGTGGTTCGGCACCTCCGGGGACTTCATTAGGCCTCCCCAAGGCCTCGTTTACGCTCAATGTTAAAAAGCAAAGTAGAGTTGGCGGAGCCCTCTGGGACCACGCAAGTAACGGAGGATGATGTCAAATTATCAGAGGAGATAATTACCTGTGCTCTCTGTCGCATACGAAGAAGGACAGATTCCTTATTCCAGTGCGGAAGCTCTGTGCGCTGTGGTTGTTGGCCAGAGAATGATAAGTCTAAGGGGACTGACTTTGCGAAACATGACTACCTACGACTTGTATCAGATCAGCAGTAATGCACTGTTTACTGAACAGATTGTTTTCCTATGAGCTGGCTCTGAAATGCTTTCTAATTACTTATGAAGCAAGGATGTTTTAAACCATGGAATAAACAAAAGGGATCTAGGGCTATATTCGCTAATATCTGGTCGCAAGATTCTGGTCACAATTTGTGGCCAGTATTTTAACAACCATTAAAAAATTGTAAGTACCGATCTATCTAATAATTGGTCAGTTCTTAAAAATCCGAATTTTAGTGGGTTGAAATCTGACCTACCTCATGCACATATATTTGAGGTAGATCGCCAATTATGATTCACTATGATTCAATAACTCATATAAGAGCAACTGGGTGGAGGGGCAGGGTCCAAGAGAGGTCACTACCCTACTATCTTCCTGGGGGATCCAAAGATATTGGAGTAGACGCCTCATTCGCTTTATAGTGACATGCAGGGGTCAGCAGACCACCATGCCTTTGTTTGCTTTTAAATAAAGTAACCATTTTTTAAAATGCAGCTTGTTTTCCTTTAAGAAAAAATGGGATGCATTAAAAAAATGTAAAGTTTCACAAACATTTTTTAGGTCTTACCAGTGCTCCCCTTGGGACCCCTTCCCTTTTCTGAATGGGTTACCATTACCTTTGTGAAGTCTGTAAAACATTAATGCTTTGCAACCAGATATTGCTCTTATACCATAGGATTTGTTATGGTTTCCAAACCTTTTGCGAAACATTAAATGGGCTTAGTATTTTTTTTTAAGGTTTTGTGTTTGCAAACCCTCTGATTTACTGAACTCTAAAACCCTTTGTACTTCTGGTCCCTATCTTCTACCACCTTTCTTTCTCTTTTGTAAGCTCTCCAGAGTAGCAAGGTAATATGACCTTGCAGCACAATGGGTAAATTTGCTCTCTTTTTTCCAGGAGTCCATCATAGATAGCTATTTGTTCATACTCTTACTGGTGTATTCCTGGGGATGTTTGTGACTCCCAAAACATCAGAGGGATACACAAGGAAGTCAACAAGAAGAAATTTCCAACTTTTTTAAGTAGAGCTTTGTGAATAGAGCCTTAATGGATAATATGTGAAACACATGGTATACAACATTTACAACCTAGATGCAGGAAATTGTAGTTTTGAGAAATGGGTATTTTAGCTACTAAACGAATTGTTATTATTGTCATTATTAATGTTAATGTTATTAAACTGCAAGGCCTTTCAATAACCGAAGTCGGACTCTAATAGAAGAGTTCAAAAACATATCTTGCAGGGAAATGTCCAGATATGAAATAACTTAGGGAAGTCAACTCCAATTTACCACCTGTACATTAACCCGTATTCATTAGAAGAAATGCTTCATTTGCAACGAGTTAGCGAGAGCTATAACAGACAGCAGCAACTAGAAATTCCATAGGTAGAAAGGGTTAGGAATGTACTATACACACACGTGTGGGATTTCACAAATTTATGAATTAACATATCACTAAAACATAACAGAAACACAAGTGGAATATTTCAAAAATATGTTTATTTGTATATTCCACTTTGATTATGATGATCTTTAACAAAATGTTAGATCTGCACTGAAATGTTACAAACTCTCAACTACAGCTGAAGCTCCAATGACCCTAACTTTGCCTAAAAACATATCTGCGACCATCACAGAATGTCCTAAATTACAGTGCAGAGCATGCAACATTTTGTAAAAACCTTTATCACTTGTGGCCACTTTTCCAGAGATAGAACTAGTGGCTGAACTACCAAGACAGCTTCAACTTATCTTTTCTTATATTAGCTGGGCACCCTCAGTTAAGATGTCATGTGTACTTACTGCAGGATATCTGACACCATGTACCCTGTACTCTGGTTGAGTTGCTTCTCTCTATATACCGTTCCTCATTCACTCGCCTACTGGTTCCTATCTTTACTTTCCATTTTACCACTTCCCGTCATTATTTGTATTTTCTTTTGGGTGCTGTATGTTATGCTGACTAGACTTGATGCGATTCACTTTAGTTTGGATATGTGTTATGGATTATTCTTCGTCATCCTTCCTCCCCGTTTATTCTGTATCAGCCTTAGGCCTTTCATTATGCACCTTTTTGTATTCTGTTGTTTATCCCTCTTTTGGACACTTGTTCTTTTTTTGAAAACTGTCAATAAAATCTCTTGAAATCAAAAAGATGTCATGTGTGACCCATCTTGCTCACATTTATTATCTGAGGAGGGTGCGGTCATTTGTGGTGCTTGCGGGTGAGTCAAAGTGATGGCCCCATTTCTCGCGTCTTGACTTCCTGCTGCTGTTCACTGATAAATTCTAAGGTACATATCTCCTTCCAGGATCTCAAATGGTGTAAATAGTTCCATGGAGTGCCGGAAGGCAGTGGAGGATTGCTTTTTCTAGGCGTTCCCCTCTACCATCATGAACCCTCCTTCTGCCCAACATGACTTTTCCTCTCATACCATAATTACTCCTCCTTGCCTTCGGATGCCTTTTTTAAATTCAATATCCACTTCTTTACGAATACAGGCTCCATTGTCGACCATTAGGGAATGCCAAGGATAGCAGCTCCTTCTCCTGACTTTTCCACGTGTGGCCCTTGCACTGCTTTTGCTACTCCTGTCTCGAGGGTCATGAAAAAAAGTGTACACAAAAAGAACATGAAGGAATGCATAAGTTAATCTCAGACACTGGTACCGTCTTCGCCACAGTTATGGGCTCATTGGCTGGGTACCGCTTGGTTCCAGTGACACAATGTGCATAGGACCCCCATCTGGGTATACCCGATCCACTTAAGGTAAGAAACTAAAGTATACAAAAAAGTGATGAGTGAAATGCTTGAATTATTCTCAGCCACTGGTAATTACTCAGGCCGCATCCCAGTCCACCATTATTTTGCACACCATGTCACCTCAGTTTGTACCCAGTTATACGTAAATCAGTCTTGACCCTTCAGCAATTGGAACAGTCCAGGGTCAAGACTGATTTGCATATTGATAGGCTGCATGAAGTAGAATGTGGATCGATTTGGGGATGGGAGTGTGTTTGTTGCTATAGTTAAGTTGGTTTTGGGCCTGTACTGTCAGGTTCTGAGTACCTGCACTTCTTTATTTTGAGAGGGAGGGTACCTGCACTTCTCAGCAGAGGTGCAATACATTTAATTGGAGAGTACCGGCACTTCTCAGACGCAATTACATATTATAATACTCTATTTTTCCATATCAAGCACTGGGTAGGTTGGTCAGAATGCAATACAAGTTAAGAGAATTACAGTGATTTAAGCATAGAGCAACTCTGACGGCGGCTCATAAAAAAGACGTTGGGCCCCTGTATTATTTTTTTGGGGTCATATTAAGCACTGATGGGTGTACCTGCAGGAGACAGCGTCGAAAAACACCGCAGACATTTCCCTAGGAAGCTAGAAAATAAATGAGCAGGACAAACTCAACGTCGATTAAGGAGGAAGTAACATCCCTTCCGTTAGGAAGTCACTGCATCCTTTTCTGTGTCTGACTGACATGTTGCGCTTTATTGTTCACACACAAATTGAATATGTTTCTGTTTTCACACTTTTGTGATGTTTATGGGCCTTTCTTGCCCGGAGACGAGTCTTACTGCAACACAGGAACAGCAAACAAGGGTCTACTGCGCAACAAGCCGAGGTTAAAATTTTGGGAAATTCCATTCCTTTCTCTGTTTTTTTCATCTGTTGTATAGTGCCTCTTACCGCCATATGTGCTTCGAAGACGAGTAAAAGCAACCTGTTGATTGGTGCATATTAGCATTGCGGCCCGGGCGGAAAATGTAAAGGTGTATGTATGTACAGGTTCGGACTGAGGAAGAAAATAGGCCCAGGCACTAAAATAAAGGTGGCCCCATTAGCGAATTAGAAAGCTAAAAACGTGGCCCATGGTTGCAAACTCGGGCAGTTCTGAACCTGTAACGACACGCTGTTTAAGTGTTCTGCAAAGTGTGGAAGACTGCATGGATTTGAACTTGCTGCAGGCAATGTTTGTTAAAATATCAGGGAAATCAACAGTAAAAATCGACACAGCAGACCATAAAACAGTCCCTCTAACAGCCAAAAAACCGGCCCCACACACTGACCTGTCAGACCGACCCTATAGGCCAGTTCGATCCTGCACAGGAATAGAACATGGGTGTAATTTGCCCCAAAATGTCAAGGATCAAAAGTGAAATCAGCCACTCTGTGACCCCCGCTGACTTCAAAGGGGAAGAGTGTTGTACCAATCTTAGTTCCTCAACAGCTACTTATTTGTTGCTACGGGGTTATGAGGAGGACAGAAGAGAAAAGTATAGAAAGTAAACAAGCATTGGCAAACACAAGAAGTCTGGTGTTGGCTGCCAAACTCTTGATTTTGTCAATCCTTCTTCTGCTTTGTCAAGGTTTTTGTAAAACTTTACTGAAGGAGAAGCTGCTGGGCTCTCAGCAATCTAAAACAGACACTGGCTAAAAGAAAAAAAAAATGTTTGGTCTCAAAAGCACACTCTGCCGTAGTACTCCCGAGCTTGGGTGACCAGATTTTGAAATAAAAAAAGCACAAAAATAGAAGTAGGTCTACAGTTTTACATCATCAAAGGGGCACAGAATGACAGTGCTCACTGACACAGAAACACAGACAACGAGGTACTATAAAATGCAATTTTTAAGCCTAGCATCTTACCTTTTATTAAATTGCTTTCTGATAGGAGCTGCTAACTTGTCCTGCTTTAGAACACATAAAACCATAAAACATGTCTTCGGCTGTTTTCAATCACCCTCTTTGAAAATCGGGGCGTGATCTAAATTGGATAAAATCTGGCAGGACAGCTGGTGAAAACCAGTGGCGGCTCCTCCGCTAAGGCGGAGGAGCTTCACCTCACAAGAAAAATAAGATGATAATAATGTTATTAGCATTTTATTTTTCACTATTGTCGTGCGCTTTAAAGGTGCGGGCGGGGCTGTGCCGGCCGCAGAGCAGGGGTAGGAGTGAAGAGCACACTCTAAAGTGTGCATGACTGCTTGGCCGGCTGTTTTGCACCGGCCAAACAGCTATGCGCACTTTGCATGTTCCTCATCAGGCTGCGTTACACAGCCTGGTGAGGAACATGCCCAGGCTCCCATTCCCTATCTGAGTGACAAACCAAGGCGCTCAGACCAATCACAACGCTGCTTTGCAGCGTTGTGATTGGCTTAGGGGAGGGAACCTGGGTGCTTCCTGTTCCTACGTGCGTCTGTCGTGGACCTGGACGAAGAGGACGCAGGAGAGCCGACCGCCGGGAAGGTAAGTGTTTTTTTCTTAATTCCCCCCCTTTCTTTTTTTTAACACCCCCTTCCCCCTTCCGCCCGCCCGCCCACCACTACTCCCTGGTAGCAGCCGCTACTGGTGAAAACCTGAGACTGTCCCGGCAAATCGGGGATGTGTGGTCACCCGATCCCTAGCATTTAAGGGATTTTCTTTGTATGTATAGGTGCACCTTCCACAAGGGCAGAATGCTGTCGCTTACAGTGAAATTAGTCAGTGGTTGAAGTGGGCTGACCAAGTGCCCCAAGCTGTATGCTGTGGTAGAGTAATACTAATGTGAATGACACAATAACAAACCAATTGGTGAAGCGGGCTGGCTGAGAGCCTCTTATTTTTTATTTTTTAAACAAGTATGTTATACACATAATTTTAGTAAAATCAAAAGATCTTGGATAAGACCAGACCTAAAGAGTCTCACAGAGCCCTAGTTACATTATACACCGGCTAGTGCCTTCATGGCCCCTGAATCCAGAGGCAGCGAGGGCAGTGCCACTCAGATTAGCGGGCTACCCTGGCTACACTCGACTAGCATGTATGCTATGCCAATTGCAATGGAAATACCAAGATTGTAGTTTCACTTTTCAATCTTATACTTACATTACTAAAAGTAGAGTTTTGTGGCAGCCTACTCTTGGGTTCCTGAAATGGAAAGGCAGAAGTGGTGGTGAACACTGCTCTTCCTACAGACTGAGAAGTATTTGTGGTCTCCCCATTAGAAGTAAAGCACACCTACAGTACAGGAATTGCTGGATCTCTCCTGTGAATGTACTGAGCAGTTGCTGAGAAGTATCTCTACCGTTTCTAGTTTTGCGCAATGCCTTCTGCTGCAAGAAGTGCATCTCTGCCCACATGTAAAGATACTTCCACACTGAATGTAGTGCACCCCTGCAGGGAAGTTTGGGCACTGTCCTCTTATTGTCTATCACCTCTGCTAAGAAGCGTGCCCTCCCAATGAATTTATTGCACCCATACCAAATAGTACAGTCCATTGCACACTGCTGAGAAGTGAGGCACCCTATTGTTGAAAGTTTTGCACCACTCCTGAGAAGTGTGGGCTTTCCCCCACATAAAGTACTTCACCCCTACTGAGAAGTGTGGACACCTCCTGCCACATTGATTGCACCGCACCCCTGCTTAGAAGCGTTGGCGCATGTGCTCACGTGCTCATTTTCAGTGTAGGGAAAAAAAACAGTTCTCCTTAAACAGTCTTGCATCCCTACAAACACCAATAATACATGTTGTAGAATGTTTATTTGTTTGTTATGCTTGGCTCTCATGCAGAGCCTCTATTGTTTACATCAGTTTCTGAATCTGATAACTCAGTGCTATCACGTAGCAACAGTTGATAGCAAAACTCGTTGCCCACCGTAGCTACAGCATAAAGGCCTTCGAGGGCAGGCTGACAGCACTCTCTGAGGGCCAGTCAGCGCAGCTCTACTTTCTGCTTTGACTGGAATCAGAAAGCACAGCTGCAGGAGGGGGGAGGAAAGCAAGGACGGTGGTGGGGGTTGGTTAGGGGTGGCAGGTCAGGTGCTTATTTTTCAAATTTGGATCAGGGAGGAGAAGCCATGTTCTGTATGGCTCCCCTATTACTCCTCTGCCCCTGCACAGCAGCTGAAAGCAGGGGCAGATGATTTTGGGGGCCATACGTAACCTAAAATTATAAAAGTTGCACCTGGTCGAGAAATACTCGGATACATATTTTTTTCCTCGCTGGTGAACTATCTGATGTTCCCTTCATTGTTACCCTTCTTCAAATAAGTTAATTCCACAACTAAGGAGCTGTTTTTCTTTTGATAAATGCAAATCTACCTGTGTTGCTGACTTTTATGAATCTGACCAAATGTTTTGTAAATCACCATACAACTGACACTGGCTCTCACATTGTATCCAACGTGTTAATTTCTGCTCAGTATGTGGTATTAATGAATATGTATTCTTTTGTGTATAACTTGTGACATTACATTTACAATGGAGGTGGTCTGACTTCCCTTTGTGCCTTGATCGTGCTTTCTAAAACCTCCAAAAATAAAAAATGAAAAACAAATAGAAAATGTAATGCTTACTGTAAATATTATTGTAACAAGGTTGCTGGCATAGCTTCTTTTTTGCAGTTGCTGCTTCTGGTATTAGGGTAGTGCATACAGTATGTTACACAATAATATTGCATAATAGCTCTGCTTCAATTACAGTACAGGATAAAAACAAACCCTTCACCAGCTCTGGCTTTCAAACGAATCCAACAAATATGCGTCAGCAGAAGATGTTTACAAAATACTAAAAGTAACCCGCCTTCGTATCCCAGGTGTGTGTGCGCTACAACCATTATGCAAACATAGATACAGAATGAATTAATGCGTTTTTATTAGCCCTCCATAAGACGTTCTGCCATCTATAAACACTGTATGTAACACGTGCAACACTCACCCAGTATCATGGTTGTCAATTTAGTGACCTTGGAGGCATGGAGGTGTGAGTTAACCTTGTCACAAGGATTTGAACTTGTGACCTGCAGATCACAGCAGATGTCAGCAGTGAGTGTTTAACTCACAAGTTAATTTAGTGTTGTAGCCCACTGCAGCGGACTATGTCGGTTATTAAAGGCCCTGAACCTAAGTTATAGGCCCGAGCCACAGGACAGGCCCTATAACAAGGGAGGGCCCTTTACCAACAGGTGTAGTCTGGGGCAAAAGAGTTATAAGGCTATTGGAAAATTACACCCACTGGGGGTAGAAAGTTCTAAAATAAGCACATGGACGCCATTTCGGGGTCCCCAGGGGTTGGAGCTGCAACCCCTGGTTCGCCCTTTGTGACCCCTTGCACTGCCTTTGCAACCCCTGGCCTTAGAGGTGGCAAAATCAGTGGCAGCTCATCCTGATGGACAACAGCTCGGTCTCCACTCTCTTTGTTTTCCATCATTTTTTGTATTACACTAATAGTGAATAATATTACATCATTCATTGTTCGTGTAATAAAACCTGAGGAACAATTAGCTGGAATATGACCTTCCATGGAAGCTGGGGTAAGTAAAAAGCTTTGGAAGGTATATGTGTGTGTGTGCTGTGGGTGAGATTGTGTTTACGTAAAAGATAGTGTGTGTAAGTGTGAATGTGTGTGTATGTGTAAGCAAGTGTGTGTAAGTGAAGATCAAAGGGCGTCCAATGTCACTTCTGCTACCCCTGCCATTTTGGTGTATTGACGTCCATGAATGAGCAGAGTGAAAAAGAAAAGACAAGCATTGAAATGTTGGAGAAGGAGGCTTGTACCAGTCCTTAAGGGCCCTGGGTCACTTTGGTGTCTTCAATGGAATTCTCAACATTACATAGTTCTAATAGCCAATATATACTTCCAGAGAAAACTAGGTCGCCCATTTCTTTGCCTCCTCCAATGCTGTACAATTCTATGCAGTCTCCAACTCCTGCCTTTGCTTTAGACTACGGTCAAACCATGTCAGTCTCAGGAATGTTTGAAATCTGTTTATGAAGCGTCCCTTCCGACCTCTGCTGAGCTGGTTCCAATGAGCCATCACATTTACTAATGTTTAAATGAAAAACACGCAGGTGTTTCACGGCTTGCACATTCCTCAGGCCGGCCACAGATCGCTTTTGGGCTACATATTACGTACAGAGATGTAAAGAAAGTTACCCCTCTTCAAAAATCTCTGACCAGACTTTCACCAACTTTCCTAGAGGCACGCGCCTGGTGACAATCTAACTTGCAGCGCGTGCTCTGGTAAGTAAATAACAGGATGGCTCACCTTCCTGTAGAGCACTCTAGGCTTGCGGAGCGACCCTACAACGAGGCGAGGACTCTGCTATGGGTGCCTCACGCTCACAGTAGAAGAGGCGGACGGGCTACACGTGCACTCCCACAACACACACACACACACACAGCGCCTGCTTTCTTCACTACACGCGAAGCGCTAGTTTTCTGTACGTCCCCGCAGGAGGACACTATCTGTTTCTAAAGGTGTGGTCGAGATAACGCAGGAAGCTGTGGGACCACCTTCCCTACACCTGACATTGAAAAGTCGGGGAAAGCTGTAGTCCTCGTGAGACGGGCGACAGGGAATTACCGCCTTCCTCGCCAGATTCCACTGGCAATGAAAGCATCCTAGAGCTGCGGGGGTGAAAGTGAAGACCGTTACAGCCTTTTATTTTGTGAGATAATTTTCCATACAATACCTACCTACCCATAAAATTTTTCCATATCTGAGTTTTATCCGGCCACAACTTCCACTATATGGGGCTGGGAAGGTGGAGAATCAACTATGACTTATTCATGTACAGACAGTATTAACATTTCACTGGCGCACCCTGTAACAAGTTCGCGATTTACTGCAAGTTTACATTTTTTCTTACTGAAGCGTACTTCCTGATCACAAAGTAGACGTGATCGTGCGTAGAATGTATTAAATTCGCCTTGTAATGAGCTGCGATTTAATTAAACCGATTCCCAAGACTATTTTTTTTTTTACATATTTGATTACAGTCACGTCTAGCAAATGTGTGTATTGTTTATTACAATGTAATATAATTGTTTCATGGGCATAGTTCAAACGTTAACCGCAATAATGACGATGTTTGTCGTTTAATCGTTTACAATTTTACATCCTTGAGTCACAAGCACTGCAATGTTCCGCATCCACGTTTCAAGCGTTCCCTATCACCATTGGGTTCTATCCATATTTATAAAGCCCTAGCTCCCGGCTCGGCGTGCTTTCAGACGTCTGCAAAATACAGTAGGGACACAACACGGTGCGGATCGAGAAATGGAAGAGGGCAGGCAGCCGGAAACCTGGTTGCTGTAGTAACAACACGCAGACACATTATTATCACTCGGGCAGCCCGGCAATCAGGATTCTACAGCAGGTCAGCTGCAGTGGAATTTGCAAACGACCCCTATGACCACCTACGCAACTTTTACATAAAAAAAAAAAACAAGCGCGAGAAATGAGAGGTTGCACTTTTCCGGGCACGTACCTCAACCATTAAACAAGACATTTAACCATAGTGGCAGCAGCTCCGTGTCCTCGGAATGCCGCGAAATCTCCGAGCGGGGCCGGCGCATCAAGGACTGCAGTATCCATCCACTGCATCAAGATCCGGGGGTGGCGGTAATGGGTCAAGGAGCATTGAAAACATAAAGTGAGTGGCAAGGAGGGTGGACTCAGGAGGGCAGAGGTGTGTGCAGAGGGCGGACCCCGCCACAGCCTTCTCTGCAGGGAGGGAGTCTGTTAGCAGACGGTGCTGCTGATGCTGTGGTTGTTGCTGCAGGAGACCGGAGCTGCGGTTGCTGCTGTTGCTGCTGTTGCTGCTGCGGCTAGGCTGACAGCCCCTGCAGCCGGCAGGAGGCGGCCGCCCAGTCCCCTCCTCTGGCTCCGCCCCGTTCCCACAGTGACGCCAGAGCAGCCGCGGACTTCTTGGCGCGCGCCCTACGGATCAGAGGAAGGAAGGCAGCGGTAGGAGCAAGGACTTGGGAAGCCACGGCCGCTGCAGTCTGTGCACTCCGGGGAGTGACCGGGCATGAATTAGTGAGCAAGCAGCGGTTTCCGGGACGTAGTTTTGATCCATAGGAAGAAATGTAGAAAAGGGTGAGAGAAAGAGAGAACAACGACAAAGGGAGAAAGCTGGAATGAAAACAACCTGCATGAGTATGATAAACAGCAGGCTTTAAGTAGGCCGGGTCCTGCGGATGCTCAGCACCGGCAGTTCTAATAAGCAGGTGCTCAGACTCTCCATTTTTGCTCTCACCCTCAGGGTGATTATTTTTTTATTAACTCTGCAGCAGTACCCCCTTCACTGCCTTTGATGTAACTTCAAAGACACACGTTATAGTAGTCTCATCATTTCAGAACTGAAGCATCTTCAGTATTATATACAACAAATCCATAGCTGTTGCTTATTTATGTTATAAGACAAACAACCATTGACAAAGCCAATAGCCCTGGTTTGTTGTAGGTGTAATGTTACTTGTATTACATATCTGGATGCAATGACAGAAGCAGCAAAATACAAGGCAGGCGGCACACTATGCTACGCACAGATTTTTAACTTACTTGTTTTTAAGCCACACCTTTGAGTATATCGGCCACTCCCCTTTGATAGACAGCCCCGTTTTTATCATCCCACTTAAAGCCCTGATAAACAGGCAGGAACTGCAGGGTGGTGGAAGCTGGCTGGGTCCAGCAGTTTCCACAGTGTCATAAGGCAAAATGATGGGCCGTCCCTGCAGAATGGGATGAGGGGCCCTTGGGGCTCCCATATCCAGTGCTTGAAATGGGCTTGTACTGTCAGGTACTGAGTACCTGCATGTTATAATGAATACATCACGCAGGATAGGTTCAACGCAGGATTATTCGTACAAAGAGCATACAGGTACGTACAACTAGGTACAGCCTCCAACAAGTCCTGTCTCTTTATCTCACCCACCCCCTGTAGATTCTCCTGCACACATCATACATTCCCTAATACCTCATCTCACATTCTACCCATCATCAGCATTCCATCCTCCCATTATAACATATCCTGGAAAATAACACATCCCCCCTTTTTTTTTTTAAACAGGCTTAGGAACCCTACAAACCATACCCCACCAAAAAAATAATTATCTTACATTATATATCTCGGCATTTTATGATCACAAAAAGATATGCAATTAAACACACACAAATAATTACAAAGGAAAACTAGCTGATATATAATATTCCAACCGCACCGGTGGTCTTTTCTCTCTTTTTGATGTTCTCTTTTTAGAAGAGTTACATCTTTGAGAGGAAGAATCTTTGCCATTACACTCTTGAGAGAAAGACTCATTGTCAATAACTCCTCTGTCTGCAGAAATGGGCTCATCTAATCCATCAGCACCATTATGTATAGGTAAAGCGTCTAATACATCAGCACCATTATGTACATGTAAAGATTCTAATAAATCAGCACCATTATGTACAGGTAAAGCGTCTAATACATCAGCACCATTATGTGCAGGTAAAGCGTCTAATACATCAGCACCATTATGTACAGGTAAAGATTCTAATACATCAGCACCATTATGTACAGGTAAAGCGTCTAATACATCAGCACCATTATGTGCAGGTAAAGCGTCTAATACATCAGCACCATTATGTACAGGTAAAGATTCTAATACATCAGCACCATTATGTACAGGTAAAGATTCTAATACATCAGCACCATTATGTACAGGTAAAGATTCTAATACATCAGCACCATTATGTACAGCTAAAGCGTCTAATACATCAGCACCATTATGTACAGGTAAAGCGTCTAATACATCAGCACCATTATGTACAGGCGCAGCATCTCCAATAACCTTTTTGTCAGCATTGTTCTCATCAAACACTCCGTCCATTACAAACCTATTATCTGGAATATTTTTTTCTTGTGGAAGAGGGAACAGAACATTTAGCAGTTCTCTTCAAATTTCATTCCCTGCCATCAACTAGCTGTACATCATTGTTCAGTACTTTTAAAACTTCCATAGGGTCATAGAACTTACTTTCGTCTTTTGGGACCTTTTCAGGTTTCTTTACTCTTACACATTGTTCCACTACAATTTCACATTGTTTTGTTGCATGCTTGTTATCATACCAATATTTTCTTTTATATTGCACCGATTCCAACCTCCCTTTTACTGACTCCTCTGACCACTGTACAATACTGGATCTGAACAGCCATCCCGGTGTGGACTTGGTCCTTGGGTTTCTCCCTCTCATTAAAACAAAAGGAGAATACCCCGTAGCTTCGCACACCAATGCTCTGTACGCCCAAACCATTTTCTTGAGCTGAACCTCCCATCCTATTTGCTTTTTTACAGCCCACTAAATGGTGTTCTTTATAACACGCTTGAAGCACTCAACCATGCCATTAGTGCTGGAGGTGTACAATGCAGTTGTCCTGTGTTTAATACCTAATCTTTTAAAGTATCCTCAAGTCTTAACAGATGCAGCACCCCATTATCACTAAGTAAATTCACCAGAATACCTTCTAGCAAGAATACTTGATCCAAGAATTGCAAAGCTTTATTAGTGTCCACTTTCTCCACAATTTTAGGGACTTTTAAAAACATTTTCTCCCCAACTTGCACACATTTGTGCATAACTAATACTTGTTCTCTACCATTAGGATCGAGGATAACGTGTGAGTCCTTCTGATCTTTCAAATCAAGAGCGGTTTGACCCTTCTTAAAAACATACAGTTTCCTATATGCACTATATTTTTTTAATTAAAATTTGAACCAGCGGCATCCTGTCATCTTGATTGTTTGGGAAAGTTTGAAATAGCTCCAAGCACCGCCGTGAGGGGAACGGCACCTACCGGACACTTTGCCGTGAGGGAAACGGCCATCGCTGGTACACACGCGCCGTGAGGGCAACGGCTGGAAACCACATTTCCCAGCAGCCTCGCGCCATCCTTACGCTGCTCTCGCGCTTGCTCGCGCCTGGTGGCGCGATAAAAGTCACACCCACTTCCCGCAGCGCGGGGAAAGTTTGAAATAGCTCCAAGTACCGCCATGAGGGGAACGGCACCTACCGGACACTTTGCCGTGAGGGAAACGGCCATCGCTGGTACACACGTGCCGTGAGGGCAATGGCTGAAAACCACATTTCCCAGCAGCCTCGCGCCATCCTGACGCTGCTCTCGCGCTTGCTCGCGCCTGGTGGTGCGATAAAAGTCACACCCCTTTCCCGCAGCGCGGGGAAAGTTTGAAATAGCTCCAAGCACCGACGTGAGGGGAACGGCACCTACCGGACACTTTACCGTGAGGGAAACGGCCATCGCTGGTACACACGCGCCGTGAGGGCAACGGCTGGAAACCACATTTCCCAGCAGCCTCGCGCCATCCTGACACTGCTCTCGCGCTTGCTCGCGCCTGGTGGCGCGATAAAAGTCACACCCACTTCCCGCAGCGTGGGGAAAGTTTGAAATAGCTCCAAGCACCGCCGTGAGGGGAACGGCACCTACCGGACACTTTGCCTTGAGGGAAACAGCCATCGCTGGTACACACGCGCCGTGAGGGCAACGGCTGGAAACCACATTTCCCAGCAGCCTCGCGCCATCCTGGCGCTGCTCTCGCGCTTGCTCGCGCCTGGTGGCGCGATAAAAGTCACATCCACTTCCCGCAGTGCAGGGAAAGTTTGAAATAGCTCCAAGCACCGCCGTGAGGGGAACGGCACCTACCGGACACTTTGCCGTGAGGGAAATGGCCATCGCTGGTGCACACGCGCCGTGAGGACAACGGCTGGAAACCACATTTCCCAGCAGCCTCGCGCCATCTGACGCTGCTCTCGCGCTTGCTCGCGCCTGGTGGCGCGATAAAAGTCACACCCACTTCCCGCAGCACGGGACGTGCGCGGGCGTGCCCGGGCGAAGCAGGGGCCAAGGGCGGGCCCGTCTGCGCCCGTCAGCGACTGCAAGAGGCTGGGCTGGGCCACCCCTCTGTGAAATTGGGGTTGTGATAGAACTGTTTGGTAAGATTGATTATACAGTTTCATATCCCTGCGGTGCTGTATAGTACCCAAAAAGTTTCCCCTTTTCCCCTTTTGTTGTTGATTTATTATTTGTTTATATAGTTAAGGAATATGAGTAAGCACAAAGGTGTTGCAGGCACTTTAGATGCCTTTTTAATTAGAGCAGAATCCTTGTTGACACACGAAATCCAATTGACAGAAAGGTGGCTGTCACTTGATCCTACACAACTCCCAATGCATAAAGATATAAACTCCATGGAATTAAACGAGCCTGCTCAACAGTTTCCACTAAGCCCTAGAATAATGGTCCAAAATGGATTAGCGACATTTGTTCCGCCAAATCCATCCCCTATATCCTTAAACCCAGTGTCAGATGATCACAATAGTAGGGGTATAGGAACTAGATCTCGAGCAATAAAAACAACAGAAGAGCCTAAAGGGAAAGCCCCTCGAACAAAGCAGAAGCGTGCTATGGGCCCCTTAAAAATTAAGAAAGGAGGGGGCCCAAGACCAAAGTCGCAGATAAATCCTCATGTAGAGGAACGAATTGTAATGCTGACAAAAACTATTAGTACACAGACGGAAGTTGATCCCGGCCTTATTCCTACAACAATGAAACAAAGTTCTGGGGATCATGATTGCATATTTACTGTGTTATTAGAATCCGCATTTGGGTCTATGTTAACACAGATTAACGAATTAATGGGAAAATTTGTTTTTTTACTGGACAATAAGATTGACCATCTATCTACTGTCGTAGGAAATCTGAGAAGTAGAATAGATAACATATACACCGACACTATAGAAAGGAAGGGTGACCGAAGACATTTAGAGGGCTCTCGCATCCAAAGCTCAGTTGGAACGAGCAGTAGTACAGATGATATTCCTGTTGCAAAACCAGTGGTTCATAGAGATGATGGAGAAAGAAGCACACGGGAAAATACGCAAAACATGGATGATAAAACAAGAGGAAGAGATGCTAGGGATTTTAGATATGGAGCATCAAACACACCCATAAAAAGATTAGGTCCTGATGTAGTAAAAGATCCACAAGGCATAAGTTTGAATCCAAGTACTGATGTCTTAAGATTACCACCTGCCTCATGCCCCTATGTATTAATTTTAGCAGGGGTACCAACCCTTAAAAAGGGGCAGAGTGAATCCTGGTCTATCCTGCGAAATAAGACCGTTGATTGGTTGACAAAGCATAACAAATTTAGCCCACGAAATATAAATGATATTTTAATGGTCCGCAGAGTAGGGTGGGTTGGTGATCTATCTAAAAAGATTGACGGCGATTGTATAATAGTAAATTTTCGCCGTCCCCAGATGGTTCGAACTTTATTAAATGTGCAAGAGGAGACTTTCCCTCAAAACACTTGTATTTGTGCTCTTCCTTTGGGATATTTCTATAAACCACACCCTGGAACACTTGTTCAAGATAAAGTCCCAATATTATCCCTAAATAGGTTCCAGTCACTATCCGCTCTGGATGCCTTGGATTGACAATCAACTCTTGTAGTTGATAAAACATACTTTCCTGCCACTGTTAAGATAAATTGTAGTGTAGAATTGACGTGTCCCCTAAATATACAGAATTTAGAGGAGGCACAGGGGGAGTCAACCATTTGCAAGGCATCTGAGTTGGATGTACAATTTGGGTTGGTGGAGCAGTAAGGCTTATTACCTAGGTCCTTAAATGCTCCTATTGTTCAAACGAGTAACCAACATAGGCTAAATATAATTAATACAGGAGCAAATGTGCAGAAAGAAGTACGACTTACTTCCTGGAATATAGCAGGCCTAAACAGGAACCTTAGGGACACAGAATGGGTGGAATACATAGAACAAAGTGATATTTGCCTCTTACAAGAGACTTGGGCATTAGAAACCCCCATAAGGTTGGGTTTAAGACTTTTAGTGTAAATGCAATACCATCAGCTAGAGGTAGGCCTTCAGGGGCCTCATTATATGGATTAGAATTAACCTCAAAATTGAATTAATCGAGCTGTATATTACGTCTCAAGATTTGGTTGGAGTAAAAATTAAAACACAGGAGAAAAAAGTAATATATTTAATTAACATCTACAATAGGCCAAGTCCAGCCACGAAAGAATCATCAATAATAGAACAACTTGACTCATTTTTTAATTCAATAGAGCGTGGTGTAATGGTAATTGTAGGGGGTGATTTTAATTGTAAATTTGAACCAGTGGTGGGTCTTGATAATCTTTTTGAAGAGGAAGACATAGCAAATAATATTCCCGCTCTAGAAAGTAGTTCGATAGTGCCCTGCACTACAGCAGTTGCACAAATCATGAAATTAACAACAGGGCAAGGCCTAAGAGCTTGTAATGGCCGTTTACCTTCGGATAGACCAAATCTTCTACTTTTTATAGAGGCGATTACAAGAGTAGTATAGACTATATATTGGTTTCTATCAAGTTTTGGCCAAATGTATCTGACCTGACAATAGATAATAGAACCGATAGTGACCACCGCCCCTTACATTTGTCATTAATATCTGATCTTTTTTTGGGTACTACTGTGGATAATGAAGATATCAGCATCACTACTGATGATATTTTAGTTAGTAATAATCGTTGAGCAGTAAAATGGCCGCATATACTAGGGAACGTTAAATCGATGACACAGATTTATAACACTTTTGCAGATATTGTTTCGCTCCATTTAGATTCACCAGGAGCAGAGTTTTCAATACTGGCCGTTCATTATGCTTTGTTGGACGCCTTGGCACCGGTTGTGAGCAGCCTACCAAGGGAAGTTAGTGGAAGTGGTACAAAACCAGGAACTAATCCATGGTACAATAGAGAGTGCCGTGAAGCAAAGGCTGACCTCATACTGTCAATAAAGGAGAATGATAAAATGGCTACAAGGGAGAAAAGAACTAAATATAAGCAAACCCTTGTTCATGCTAAAAAAACCTGGGATGACAATATTTGGACAAATTTAATCGAAGCAGCCAAGAATAAAGATCAATCGGGTTTCTGGCGCTTAATAGCAAAGGGTAATAAGACAGGTAGGGATGAAAGGGATCTCTTCATTGATGCTAAAACTTGGGAAGACCATTTCTTCTGCCTTTATGCGGATGCACAAGTAGTAGGAAAAACTCCTAGTGTAACATCTGTGTTTAATTCTAACATTAATCATCTCCATTTTAGTTTGGAAGAAACACTGCTGGCAGTAAATGCAGTTAAGCCGGGGAAAGCCCCAGGACCCAATAAAATTCCGGGGGACCTGCTGAGACACGATTGTAGTGTTTGGGGCCCATATATAAATTGTCTATGCAATGCAATAGCTGCGGGTTCGCCAATACCTGAATCATGGAAAGGGGCGGAAATTGTTACGATTTTTAAAAAAGGTAATCGTAGTGATCCTGCAAACTACCGACCAATCAGTTTAATTGATATTTTACAAAAAAATTTTGCTAGGCATATTTTAATGAGATTAAACGATTGGCTTGATGAGAATAGTGTGCTCTCAAAATTCCAGCCGGGATTTAGAATAAAAATAAGCACAATCGATCAGGTTTTTAGATTTTTATGTCTATGCTGGAAATATATAAGTATAAAAAAAGGGCCATTTGTATATAGCTTTTGTAGATCTAAAGGCTGCCTTCGACCTCATACCACGCAATCTACTTTGGAAAGCATTGAAATATCAAGGTGTGCCTGATGAATTACTCATGCAAATAATAAGATTGCATGAGGATAATTTTGCCAAAGTAAGATGGGGTTCGAGGGGTGAATTAACTAAAGCTATCCCGGTAAAAAGGGGTGTTCGCCAGGGGTGTGTACTGGCGCCTACCCTATTTTCACTATATGTTAATGACATCCCAAGCCATTTGCTTGGGTGTACACATGATTCGCCCAAGCTGGGAGGGGAACCGGTGCCAGCACTTTTATTTGCTGACGACACCATTTTAATATCACAAACCCCAAAAGGTCTACAATCTTTGTTGGATTCTTTTAACATTTATTGCAAAAATAAGGGCCTTGAAATAAATTAAAACAAAGTATATGTCAATAAATCCACATAAGTCTTTTAAAAAGAATTTAATAGTTAACAGCCAAAAACTAGAGTATGTGCACCATTTTAACTATCTAGGCATAACCTTGGACTCAAAGCTGTCCTGGAAGCAACAGTTAGAAAAAAAAAAGTTTATCCAACTTCAAAACTCATTACCAATAATAAAGAAGCATGGGAGTAGCGCCTCGAAGGCGCTGACCCCCGCTTTGGAGGTTTTTAAATACAAAGTACAACCAGCTTCTCTTTATGGCGCTGAAATATGGGGGCCCCACTGTAAAAAGGGTTTTGAATTAGGAGAAAACACATTTTTTAGAAGAGTGTTAAGTTTACCAGTGCGAACATCTCTAATTCCCGTTTTTATGGACTTAAATGTTAAACGAACAGATCACCATGCAATACTAAGACCCTTATTATTCTGGGTATGGCTCTGGTCAACATCTGAATTGACTTATTATAAGGAGGGCCTACAGGAGATTTTAGAGATTGACAAGGGCAGGATTATTCCATGGCTCAAGCATGTTTTTTCCTGGTTTGAGAAACTGGGTCTGAGTCATTTTTGGGAAAATCCGACACAGATGACTGTGCTTAGTAAAACATTGTTAAAATCCACCTTTTGGGCTTATATCCAAAACAATGTGTTATACAGTACAGATAATGGCACACTAACAGCCAGGTTCCTTCTTTTTAAGGAGGTAGCGAGCTTTGAATGCTTTTTGGACGAGATACGTCCTCAACTTACTAAAACCTTATACATGAAGTTTAGATATGGTGTGCTACAAACTAATACGAACACATCAAAATGGGTTACAAATTGTGGTAGAAATAGCAATGAATTTTGTGAACTATGTCAAAATGTGTCGAAGGAAAATGATTTACATATATTATTCTTCTGCCCGGCATACGGCAAACCAAGGAAAAAATGGATTAAACCTATTTGCTGTAATATGAACATTAGAGTTTGCCAAGAGGCAGGAAGATTATTAAAAACAGACACATCTCAAAAAATTGTTTTTAGTGTAAGTAGATTTTTATTTAATGTGAGTCTTATAAGGGCCAAAGTTGGATTAAGACTGTAAAGATAATGCTTAATAATCAGTGCTTTTATACCTATGGTTTTTAATTATTGCACATGCACTTTATGTATGAAGATGTCTAAATATTTATGCATATGATAAACTGTTTTTAACTCTATGTCTAGCTTTTAAGATATTTAAATATTTTAATAGTATTTTTGTGGTATGGTAATTGCATTATTCCTTTGCCCCTACCCTGATGAGGTGTTTTAACCATAGATGGAATTGCTGTATTTGCACCTATATAAATGGTATGTGTATATTTATGATGTATCTTTTATGGTTTTATTCTTGAACCGAAATAAAGAACTTTTGATTTGATTTGATTGTTTCTCCTCCATCACACTCTTGTTCAATATCAGGTGAAAAAAGTTTCAAACCCACCTTATCCACAAAGTACTTCTTCCATACATCTAAATTTATTATAGTATAAGGCAAAGCAGAATCCGCATGGATTTTGATACTGACCCCCACAATTTTTATCCAACTTTCAGGTTTGTTTTGCACAACCAAACATCCATCAGTAACATTCAATACCAGTTTGGTCCTTAGCTCCAAACAACAGTCCGACTTTCCTTCCTCATTACCACTAGTGTCATATTCGGATTCCTCATACTCCTTTACACATTTAACCAACTTTGTTCTCCTCCTGCATACTTTCACATAATGACCCAACACGCCACACAAGCTACACTTCACTTTTTTAGCAGGACATGATTTTGCATACGCTAAATGCTCCGCACTTCCACACCTATAACACTTGGATGGCTCTTTGTATACTTTCACATTTCTAGGTGTATTCCCTGCATATTTGTGTTTTGAGTTTGCTTTAATTTTAGCCACTGTGTCAGATGGTTCCTTTACTTCTGCTCTCAATGCACTAGCACATCTGCTAGATGTCTACTATATGCACAATTGCAAGCACATCGTCCAGACACACATCCCCAATCTATCCTGAATTGCAGGATTTGAGGCATACATAACCACATGACCACAGATCAAATCTTCTAGCAAATCACCTAAACCCACAATGACAGTCATCAATCAACTCAAACTTCTGTTGTTTCCTTTGAAAAAATTTGAACCTCATTATGCCAATGCAAATCTTTGGGGCAAAGTGCTTCTCCAAATTAGCCAATGTAATGCTAAAAGCATTACTTTCACCACCACCTGAAACAGTTTTGTTCATTTGGTTATATGTTTTTAGTCCTTGCAGGCCTAATCAATGCAAAATAATGCGTTTTTTGTGTTCCGGAGACATTCTACCATCAGAACCCACTATTTCAATATAATTAAGGAAGTACTCTTTCCATTCAATCCATCTCAAACCGGTACTGAACCTGCAGGCAAAATGCCTGCGGAGGACTCAATGGAAATGTTTGCTGGCTCATTCTGACAAGTAATACTGGGAACCCAAAACAATACTTTTATATTAAGTGGAATTGTTCAGTGTGTAGCAGTATACAGTAGCCACTGTCCATTCATCACAACATAATAAATGTACTCCTTTTTGAAAATAAATCTACAGTTTGCTGTTCTCACCGCAAAGTTCGTAGAAACACAAGGTGAAAGGTACTGCCAAAACAAGGAAAACGAGCAAATTGACTCAACACGTTTAAAACAAAACACCGTACATCTGACTCCTCAACTGGTGCATAAACAAATTTGAGCATTGTACATCACTTACTAGCAATGGAGGAATTCACTTAAGATGGCCACCTGCTTTCATCATCATGCTGTGCAGCCAGCATCATGTTCTTCCCAATTCATCATGGCTGCCACACGCCGTGCGTGATTACTTCCTCAGCGCATCTTCAGCCTCACTCAACAGATTCCCATCGACCTCGTGCACTCACATCTGATGTGTGTGATGGGGTAGCTGTAAGAAAGTGGGTTTCTGTTGCAGTAACCCCCCCACTTTTTGCCAGACTACTGATGCACTGTGACTTGATGTGCCCTGGGTCCCTGCCAATCAGGTTCCCAGGGCCTGTGTTCTTTGCCCAAAACTAACCCAATTGGCATCTCTGGCCACAGGTCAGCCCCTGGTAAATGGTACCACAGGTACCCAGGGCACTGTGACCAGGGAAGACCTCTAAGGGCTGCCGCACTTATTGTGCCACCCTTAGAGGCCCTGTACCTTTACCCATACACACTGCCTTTGCAGGCTGCGTGTTTTGGTGCAAAACAAAGTGAAGAGTCGACATGGCACACATCCCTGTGTGCCATTACTACAACCCACTGCCCTGGCATAGATCAGTCACCCCTCTAGCTGGGTGCCCTAAGCCAGTTGTGAGGGTACAGGTGCATGAGCCCTGTACCCCTACAGTGTCTAAGTCCATTCTTAGACATTGTAAGTGCAGTGCTGCCATTAAGAGTATATGGTGCTGGGAGCTTGTCATTACGAACTCCACAGCACCATAATGGCTACACTGAAAACTGAGAAGTTTGGTATCAAACTTCTCAGCACATTAAACCCACACTGATGCCAGTGTGGGATTTAATGAAAAATGCACACAGAGGGCATCTCAGAGATGCCCCCTGAAAACGAACCCACCACTAGTGTCCAGGCTGAGTAGCTGCTTTCAGCTGCCACCACCAGACATGTTTCTGGACCCCTGGGTCGAGAGCCTGCTGCTCTCTGGGGCCTGAAACAATGCACATCCTGGGACGAGGTGCCAAGCCTCCTCCCCAGGATGGGCAGGGTTCACGAAGGGGAAGGTTCAAAGGCTTGCCGCCTTTGTGAGCTTCCCCAGGTCACTTGCTGCTCTCAGCAACTGGTCCCCACTGGTTCTGACCCCCACTTTGGGTGGGAGAACCGGCGGGAAAAACAAGTGAGGAAGAGAGGTGTGCCCACCTCTGCCAACTCCACCCCTAAGGTGGGGGAGGCGAGGTGAAGCACAACTCTCAGTCCCAGCCATCTTGCAGATGGGGGAACTCAGCCAACCAGGGACAGGCTCATGCCCCCCTCCCACTGGAGGATGGCGTAATAGAGGGTGTACCCACCCCAGGGAAGGGTCCCATTGGTCCCTACCTTTTACCTACCTGTAACGCCCCTAAAGCTAGTATTTAGGGGCACCCCTGAACCTTGCTTCCTCAGACAAGAAGAAACTACAAGGAGAAGAAGAAGAAGGACGGAACAGCCGTGCAGCAGCTAACAAGAGGAAGACGCCCACTGACTTGTCCCCAGCCCTACCGGCCTGTCTCCACCTCGAACCTGCTCCTGCGAAATCCCGGTGTGTCCTGCAGCCAGCAACCTCGAAAACCCCGGAGGACCTGCCTGCCTTCAACTACAAAGACTGTGTCTCCCATGAACACCGGATTTGTTCATCTGCAACCTCTGGTTCCGTCCGGACACCGCGGATCCGCCCCAGTCTTCACCCGCCGTTCACGGCCCGAGCTCGAGTGGGAAAACACCACGAGGAGGTCACCCCGGCGATCCTGACTTGAGATCCGGCGACCCCTGACCTGCCTCAAGCCTCCAGCCGACGCCTGCAACCTAAATCCAGAAGGTCCCCCCAACCGCGACCAGGAGCTGGTAATACGATACGACCACAAAAGGCACCCCTGCACCCGACGCCCCACGGCCTTTGGTGCCCAAACCGACGGTGCCTAACCAACCCCTAACTTCCCAACTTACCTCTCGAAGTGGTGGTCGCACCCAGAAGACCTTCGTCCCCCAGCCTGCAGTGCCTTTGCAAACCGGAGGTTCCCCATTGAAACCAACAGGGTGCCCAACGTCGAAACAGCAGCCTGCACCCGGCCACCCTAGTGCCGCTGAGGGTGCACCTTTGGTGCTACTTTGTTTCCCCATTTGCCTTGAGTTAAAGTCCAGGAGCTTTGCTCCCACACCCAAGTGGCCTGCTCGTCTGCAGCCACCAACCGGAGGGTCCCCTTTCGCCATTGGATAACATTGGGCCTCAGCACTCTGCACCCGGCCGCCCTAGTGCCGCTGAGGGTGTAACTAGAGTGCATCCTTGACCCTGGGGGACTCTGAGTCTACCCCCAGAACATCAACTCCCATTACCAAATACTTACCTCAAAACCGATAACACTATTTTCCTCCATAGGATAACATTGACTGTTTTTCTTGGTAAAGTTTCGAAGTGTGGAGTTTGAAAACCTAAAGAAATTCTTTAAAATTGTACTGTTTAACAAAAACGATTTTACTTACCTTTTTACAGGAAATGTCCCAGAGTAGTATCCAGGTATACTACTCTGAGTAAGAAAAGTAATCCATAAGTAATTTACCTGTAATCTTACTGAGAATCCCATTCAAAGTATATATACTGTATGCTGAAAAGCATTGCATTATCAGTAACACTACTGTAATCAAATCAAAGTACATTTACAATTGCAATCCAAACTGTGTTACAATCTGTATATTTACTGCAAAGTACTTATCACTTACCTGTGCCAGGCTTGCTTGGTTCTAGGAAATAAAATAACAAAAATAATATTTTTATACAAAAACAATTGGTCTGAAGTTCAGTCTTTGAGTGTGTGAATTCATTTGCTGACTGAGTGTGTACAACAAATGCTTAACACTGTCGTCTGATACTGCCTTACTGCTCGACCACACTACCACAAATAGAGAGTGAGGTGCTATCTAACTTTATCTCTGCCTACCTTTGGGGTTCCACTATACTCTGCGCACACTATACCTCACTTTGGTATAGTATATACAGAGCCAGCTTCCTACATTGGTGGCAGCGGTGGGATATACAACTTTGCATTTGTTGGACTACTTGGTTACCACCTGATCACTCGACAGAACTGTTAAATTGTCTTTAGAATTCTGATTTTTCAAATTGGCAATTTTTTGCAAAATTACTAAAAGTCTTGTTAGGGCCTTGGTTAAGTCCCTTTAGAATTTTAGAAAATTAAAAGTCACTTTAGCTAGGGTTAGAGGGGTTAGATTTTTTTTAACAATGTCTCAAAACAAGAACCCAGCTGTTAGTGAGAATAACCACAATGCCATAGAGGACATGGTTGAGGAGCTTGACCTCACCCCTTACTTTCACTTGTCTTTCAAGGAGGTAATGTCCCTATGCAAACTTAAAAACATAACCATGGGGTCCCATCCCACCAAACAAAAGCTCCAGGAGCTGTTGGCTGGGTATGCTAAGGACCACCCATCTGAAAATAGTGAAGACCAGTCAGATGAGGAAGGAGGGGAAGGGGATGACCTGGTAGATCAACCCCCTCCACTTCCTAGGGAGAAAAGGGTTCAAGTACCCTTGACTCCAAGAATCAACCTCTCAGTACCTAGATCCCACACAGGTGGGTCAGGCACTACTGAGGACATTGAGGAAAGCCTCAATGAGGAGGACATCCTGCTAGCCAGGCTGACCAAAAGATTGGACCTAGAGACCAGACTCCTGGCTCTAGAAAAAGAAAGAGCAGAGATGGGCCTAGGACCCATCAATGGTGGCAGCAATTTACTAAATAAGGATAAAGAGCAATCTTATGATCCTAAAATCCCCAAAGGGATTGTCCCTAAATATGAAGAGAGTGATGATGTCACAAAATGGTTCACAACCTTTGAGAGGGCTTGTGAAGCCAGAAGAGTGAAGAAAACTCAATGGGGGGCACTCCTTTGGGAACTGTTCTCTGGTAAGTGCAGAGACAGACTTCTGACCCTTAGTGGGGCAGATGCTGGGTCTTATGACCTCATGAAGAGAACTCTGATTGAGGGATTTGGACTCACAACTGAGGAGTATAGAATTAGATTCAGGGGGGCTCAGAAAACCCAGAGTCAGCCCAGGGTGGAATATGTAGACTACTCAGTTAAGACACTAGATGGCTGGTTGACAAGAAGCAAAGTGCAAGATTATGATGGTCTTTATAATTTGTTTATGAAAGAACACTTATTAAGTAATTGCATTGATGAAAAGTTGCATCAGTATCTGGTAGACCTTGGTCCAATTTCTGCCCAAGAATTGGGAAAGAAGGCGGACCATTGAGTCTAGATAAGGGTAACTAGGACGTCCACTGGGGGTGACCAAAAGAAAGGGGTTACAAAACCTCACCAGAGGAAAGACAGTGAGCCTCTGAAAGATAAAAGTAAGGAGTCCCAGGTAGCCCCCCAAAAACCTGACCAGGAGGGAGGGCCCAAAGACACATCACAAACTAAAACTGGGTACCAAGGTAAGAAATGGGATCCCAACAGGGTATGGTGTCACAACTGCCAAAAGACAGGACACCACACCAAGGACCCTAGCTGTCCTAAAAAAATGACAGCCCCTAGTGTAGCTCCAGGGGTTGCCAGTGTAGCTTTAGAGGGTGATTCCTCAGATGAGGAAGCCCTCCTAGCCTTCAACTGGAAAATCGGCCCACAAGGTGAGTTGGAGATTCCAGAGGGGAGTAGACACTTCCACCACCTACTGGTGAATGAAATCCCAGCCCTTGCCCTGAGAGATACCTGTGCCAGTCACACTGTGGTGCATAACAGGTTGGTTCTCTCAAACCAGTATGTCCCAGGGGAAACAAAAAGAGTAAGGACTGTCCCAGGTGGTGTCACTGTTAGGCCTGTGGCTGTAGTGCTCCTAGAAATAGCTGGGACCCTTAGATGGAGAAAGGTGGTAGCCAGTAATGACCTCCCCCTTGATTGTCTCCTTGGGAATGACCACCCAGAGGTTGGTCTGAGCCAAAGAGAGGTACTGGTCCAATGCCAGACCTCACCCAAGAAACCTGGGGGGGCTCACCCTGCAGTTAGTGCAGCTAAGCCCCAAAAGAAAAAGAAGAAACAGTGTAGGAAAGGCGGGCAACTGTTAGCCACAGTTCCAGTGGGCCAGGGAGATTCTATCCCAGTAAGGGAGAGCTCCAAAATTATCACTGATGAAGTCCCCCCTAGCCAACAAAAAGACCTGACTACTCAGGCAACTGTCCAGCCTGATTTGGTGGCTCCTCAGCCGGCAGAACAGAGGGTGGAAGAAGGGTGTTCACTACCAAGTGTAGTGACCCCCCACCCTAAAACAGCAGACAGGCCCCCCAAACCCAAAGAAACCTGTAAGTTAGCTACTTCACCTACCAGTGAAGAGCTAAAGGTGTGGTTCTGGGCACTGACAACTGTCAGTAGCCTCTGCTGGGTGTTAGCCTTCATGGCAGCACTGTCCTTGGCATGGTGGCCTAGTCCCCTGCCAAATAGCAAGTTAGGCCCCCTGACCCTATTGGTCATGGTGGGGTTGCTCAAGCTGTGGGTGACCCCTGTGGGTAAGCTGGGCTTTGCCCTAGCTAAGCTAGAATTTGCAGAGGAAGATACCTCTAAACCCAACGTAAAAAGATGGGATAAAGAGCTAGGAAAAGAGCATTGGGAATTAGGTCCTGAAAATGTTGAGGTAGGCCAGGTCCCCAAAGGGACTGACCTGGACAGAAGGATGTAAGGCAGAGTAGGCCCTGCAACTTTCAAACTACTTCCTCTACTCTTCCTCGCTGGAAAGACTAGGAAGACTCTCCCAGCTTTGGCTGAGTCTCCTGGCCTTTGGGCTGGGGGGCTTGTGTAAGAAAGTGGGTTTCTGTTGCAGTAACCCCCCCAGTTTTTGCCAGACTACTGATGCACTATGACTGTATGTGCCCTGGGTCCCTGCCAATCAGGTTCCCAGGGCCTGTGTTCTTTCCCCAAAACTAACCCAATTGGCATCTCTGGCCACAGGTCAGCCCCTGGTAAATGGTACCACAGGTACCCAGGGCACTGTGACCAGGGAAGACCTCTAAGGGCTGCAGCATTTATTGTGCCACCCTTAGAGGCCCTGTACCTTTACACACACACACTGCCTTTGCAGGCTGCGTGTTTTGCTGCAGAACAAAGTGAAGAGTCGACATGGCACACATCCCTGTGTGCGATGCCTATAACCCACTGCCCTGGCATAGATCAGTCACCCCTCTAGCTGGGTGCCCTATGCCAGTGTTGAGGGTACAGGTGCATGAGCCCTGTACCCCTACAGTGTCTAAGTCCATTCTTAGACATTGTAAGTGCAGTGCTGCCATTAAGAGTATATGGTGCTGGGAACTTGTCATTACGAACTCCACAGCACCATAATGGCTACACTGAAAACAGAGAAGTTTGGTATCAGACTTCTCAGCACATTAATCCCACACTGATGCCAGTGCGGGATTTAATGAAAAATGCACATAGAGGGCATCTCAGAGCTGCCCCCTGAAAACGAACCCACCACTAGTGTCCAGGCTGAGTGGCTGCTTTCAGCTGCCACCACCAGACATGTTTCTGGACCCCTGGGTCGAGAGCCTGCTGCTCTCTGGGGCCTGAAACAATGCACATCCTGGGACGAGGTGCCAAGCGTCCTCCCCCAGGATGGGCAGGGTTCACGAAGGGGAAGCTTCAAAGGCTTGCCGCCTTTGTGAGCTACCCCAGGCCACTTGCTGCTCTCAGCAGCTGGTCCCCACTGGTTCTGACCCCCACTTTGGGTGGGAGAACCGGCAGGAAAAACAAGTGAGGAAGAGAGGTGTGCCCACCTCTGCCAACTCCACCCCTCAGGTGGGGGAGGCGAGGTGAAGCACAACTCAGTCCCCGCCATTTTGCAGATGGGGGGACTCAGCCAACCAGGGACAGGCTCATGCCCCCCTCCCACTGGAGGATGGCGTAATAGGGGGTGTACCCACCCCAGGGAAGGGACCCATTGGTTCCTACCTTTTACCTACCTGTAACACCCCTAAATCTAGTATTTTGGGGCACCCCTGAACCTTCCTTCCTCAGACAAGAAGAAACTACAAGGAGAAGAAGAAGAAGGACCGACAGCCGTGCAGCAGCTAACAAGAGGAAGACGCCCACTGACTTGGCCCCAGCCCTACCGGCCTGTCTCCACCTCGAACCTGCTCCTGCGAAATCCCGGTGTGTCTTGCAGCCAGCAACCTCGAAAACCCTGGAGGACCTGCCTGCCTTCAACTACAAAGACGGTGTCTCCCGTGAACACCAGATTTGTTCATCTGTAACCTCTGGTTCCGGCCGGACACCGCGGATCTGCCCCACTGCCAGGAGGGGATCACTGACAGAATATCGATAACAAGGATATCGACCTACAACAATATCGAAGTAAAAATATCGAATGCCAAAATATCGACTCCCTATCTACAAACAGGTAAGTACAAAAATATCGACTCCAAAATATAGTTGTAAAAAATATAGTCAGTCAAAATATCGAATTTTTTAAATGTATGAAAAGTAATGTAAAATTAATGAAATAATATATATAATTAACTAAAACATACTTAAAAATACTTAAATAACTTTAAAATTAATAAATAATTAATGTAACTTAAAAAAAATAAACATACATTTTAATTTTTTAATACATAAATATATTAACGTAATATTTATAAAAAATATTCAATATTTTTAGCGTAGGATAGCGGGACGGTAAAATTTACTATTACCACTTCAGTCAGTGCAACAGTAGGGAAAGCGTTGGATAGCGGGAGGGTAAAAATTACTATTCCCACTCCAGTAAGTGCAACAGTAGGGAAAACGTTGGATATCGGGAGGGTAAAATTACTATTCCCACTCCAGAAAGTGCAACAGTAGGGAAAACATTGGATAGCGTAGGGGTCAAAATTACTATTCCCACTGCAGAGAGTGCAACAGTAGGGAAAGCGTTGGATAGCGGGAGGGTAAAAATTACTATTCCCACTCCAGACAGTGCAACAGTAGGGAAAGCGTTGGATAGCGTAGGGGTAAAAATTACTATTCCCACTCCAGAGAGTGCAACAGTAGGGAAAGCGTTGGATAGCGTAGGGGTAATAATTACTATTCCCACTCCAGAGAGTGCAACAATAGGGAAAGAGTTGGATAGTGTAGGGGTAAAAATTACTATTCCCACTCCAGTGAGTGCAACAGTAGGGAAAGCGTTGGATAGCGTAGGGGTAATAATTACTATTCCCACTCCAGAGAGTGCAACAGTAGGGAAAGAGTTGGATAGCGTAGGGGTAAAAATTACTATTCCCACTCCAGTGAGTGCAACAGTAGAGAAAGCGTTGGATAGCGTAGGGGTAATAATTACTATTCCAACTCCAGAGAGTGCAACAGTAGTGAAAGAGTTGGATAGCGTAGGGGTAAAAATTACTATTCCCACTCCAGTGAGTGCAACAGTAGGGAAAGCGTTGGATAGCGTAGGGGTAATAATTACTATTCCCACTCCAGAGAGTGCAACAGTAGGGAAAGTAATATTTTAATATTTTACTAAAAAATAATTAATTATCAATACTAATAAATATTATTAATAACACTAATTACCAATTATAAAATCTTTAATAATTAGTTTATTATAAAGACAACACATATGATTTATTAAAAATTAATTACCTATTAATAAATCATTAACAACGAATTAATAATCATTACCAGATTTGTATAAATATTTAAATAAATACCAATTAATATTTAATTACCAGTAAATTAAGTATCAATACAAAAAAATATTTTCTATAATTAACTAATTACAATTAAATTACTTCCCCACATTTCCCTATAAAACCACATCCCACTACAACTATTGAATTAATAGAAATAACATAATTACCAATAAATAAATTTTAAAAAAATGATTACCAATTAATAAAATGTAATTCCCAATTAATAATTAATTAACAATAAATTAATTATCAATACCAATTAATATTAATTAATATGTACTTAATTTCAATTAAATTACTTCCCACCCTATTCCCCTATAAACCCACATCCCGCTACAACTATTTAATTAATATAATTAACATAATTACCATTTAATCAATTATTTTTTTTACCAATTAATAAAATTTAATTACCAATTAATAATTAATTAACAATAAATTAATTATCAATACCAATTAATATTTATTAATATGTACTTAATTTTAATTAAATTACTTCCCACCCTATTCCCCTATAAACCCACTACCCGCTACGGAATTAAATTGCGCAAAAATTAAATAACATAAAATTCATTGCTTTTAAAAAATTAAACATACATTACAACAACTAATATACACTTTTAACACATATACTAACATACAATACACTTAGAAAAAATTCGATATTATTAAAAATTCGATATTTTTTAATGCCTATATTATGTACTTCGATATTTTAACAATCGATATTACTTACCTTAATTTCGATATTTTTAACAACTATATTATGTCCATTCGATATTATGTCCATTCAATATTTTGGACTCGATATTGTGTCCATTCGATATTTTTGTTTCGATATTATGTCTGTTTACCCCAGGAGGATGTCTCCGATCATCTGATGCAAGTCTGTTGTCCTGTCCACGGTTTGACAAATCCAGCATGGGAGGCCGAGCTTTTTCAGTTGTGATTCCTCAGCTCTGGAACAAGCTACCGGAGAGTTTGCGTAGGGAAGGTACCCTACTCCCCATTAGGAGGAAACTAAAGACACTCTTGTTTATACAGGTATTCGGATAAGTTACATCTAGTTGGATTGAGCCTCGGGATGTGTAGCCCTGGTATTGGTTTATGTTCCTCACAAGCGCTTAGAGACCAGTGGTGATTTTGGCGCTATACAAATGGCAATTAACATAACATAACTCTGCACCCGCCGTCCACAGCCCAAGCTCGAGTGGGCAAACACCACGAGGAGGTCACCCCGGCGATCCTGACCCGAGATCAGGCGACCCCTGACCTGCCTCAAGCCTCCAGCCGATGCCTGCAGCCTAAATCCAGAAGGTCCCCCCAACCGCGACCAGGAGCTGGTAAGAAGATCCGACCCCAAAAGGCACCCCTGCACCCGACGCCTCACGGCCTTGGGTGCCCAAACCGACGGTGCCTAACCAACCCCTAACTTCCCAACTTTCCTCTCGAAGTGGTGGTCGCACCCAGAAGACCTTCGTCCCCAAGCTTGCAGTGCCTTTGCAAACCGGAGGTTCCCCATTGAAACCAACAGGGCGCCTGACGTAGAAACAACACCATGCATCCGGCCGTCCTAGTGCCACTGAGGGTGCACCTTTGGTGCTACTTTGTTTCCACATTTGCCCTGAGTTAAAGTCTAGGAGCTTTGCTTCCACACCCAAGTGGCCTGCTCATCAGCAGCCACCAACCGGAGGCCCCCTATCCCCCATTGGATAACATTGGGCCTCAGCACTCTGCACCCGGCCGCCCTAGTGCCGCTGAGGGTGTAACTAGAGTGCATCCTTGACCCTGGGGGACTCCTGAGTCTACCCCCAGAACATCAACTCCCATTACCAAATACTTACCTCACAACCGATAACACTATTTTCCTCCATAGGATAACATTGACTGTTTTTCTTGGAAAAGTTTCTAAGTGTGGAGTTTGAAAACCTAAAGAAATTCTTTAAAATTGTACTGTTTAACAAAAACGATTTTACTTACCTGTTTACAGGAAATGTCCCAGAGTAGTATCCAGGTATACTGCTCTGAGTAAGAAAAGTAATCCAAAAGTAACTTACCTGTAATCTTACTGAGAATCCCATTCAAAGTGTATGTACTATATGCTGAAAAGCATTGCATTATCAGTAACACTACTGTATTCAAATCAAAGTACATTTACAATTGCAATCCAAACTGTGTTACAATCTGTATATTTACTGCAAAGTACTTATCACTTACCTGTGCCAGGCTTGCTTGGTTCTAGGAAATTAAATAACTAAAAGAATATTTTTATACAAAAACAATTGGTCTGAAGTTCAGTCTTTGAGTGTGTGAATTAATTTGCTGACTGAGTGTGTACAACAAATGCTTAACACTGTCCTCTGATAAAGCCTTACTGCTCGACCACACTACCACAAATAGAGAGTGAGGTGCTATCTAACTTTACCTCTGCCTACCTTTGGGGTTCCACTGGACTCTGTGCACACTATACCTCACTTTGGTATAGTATATACAGAGCCAGCTTCCTACAGTAGCGGATCACAGACTCACAACCACGTGGCCAGGCAAACGAAACGGCGCTCAAGTCCAGGCCAACACAGCCAAACCATACCAGCAGACACACAATAAATCAGTATGAAGTGACTCGCAGTCAATTTTGCTCGACGGTGGCTCCACCCGAAGGTTTGTAAGTGCTGCTTTTTTTTTTATTCCTTAAGCACTGCTTTTTCCATGACTCTTGGTACAGCAACCTATTCTCTGCCTGCTCCTCTCTTCCTTGTGATACCCCCAACGTTTTGGCAGCTTTTTAATGGTGAATACACCATGCTGTATAGGTTAAACACAGATTTACTCATACAAGGAGCAAACAGGCACAACTAGGTACAGCCTCCAACAAGTCCTGTCTCCTTCTCTCAACCATCCCCTGTAGATCCTCCTGAACACGTCATATATTCCCTAATACCTCATCTCACATTCCACATTCTACCCATCATCAGTATTCCAGCTTTCCATTATAAAATTACATAGACATAACACTGCACATTTCTTTATTTTGAGAGGGAGAATACTTGCGCTTCTTAGCAGAGGTGCAAACCTTTTAATTGGAGAGTACTGGCACATCTCAGAAGCAGGTAATCTGGTACAGGATACCTACACTTATTTTTTTTTCTCCATTTCAAGTACTGCCTGTATCTCACAGATATTCATTGAATTTGGACGGAACTTGGGTTGCAGGGGCCTGCGTTACACCCCTGGTTTGCCCAGTTAGTGCTCAGGGCAAATCTGGTAACCTCCTACACATCTTGTTGATAAAAACACCACCCATGTGTGCAGATGTCGTAACAACTTCTTAAGCAATGCTATGCTGTGTTTTGCGTGGGATTTGTAAGTGCATGGCTACCCAACGGTGCTTCCAGCGCTAAAAACAGGTCCATCGCACAGAGGATCAAACAAGTCACTCATTCGAAGAGAAACGTTTTAAGTAGTTTCTGAATTTTTGTTTCTTTCTCAATCATCCTCAAGGATAAATGCAGTGAGTTCCAACGCTTTGGTGCGAAGTAGGCAAAAGAACGCCCTCCGCTCCTAAATTTCTTTATTTTTGCTACATTGAGGTGTCTCTGATCTTTAGATTGTAGTGATCTTTCGAGGCTGTAGGGGGTTAACAACTGTTGAATTAGAGGATAACGTTTATTAAAGATCACTCAGTGTGCCAGACAGAGAGATTTAAATTTGACTGTCTTGAGGACCGGCAAACAATGTAGACCTACCAAAGATGACAAGACAGAATGGTGCTTGGAAATCTTCAAGAGAATCCGGGCAGCAACATGCTGAACAATTTGGAGGTGTTTGATCACTTACTTCCTAGATAGACTCAGTTGCCATAGTCAAGGCGTGAAAGTACCAGGCCTAGAACAGTTTTTCTTCAGGTAGTCTGAGGAAGCACACTCAAAACCTTCCTTAAGGCCCTGAGTAGGCCAAAGCAACCAGCAGCTAGTTTCTTGGCTTGGGTCTCCATGGTAAGATGGCAATCTATCCAGAAACACAGACTTTTTATTTCAGTTTTAGGATTGGATAAGTCTACTTCAAAGTTGGGCCATTGCAGTACATTCCAAAGAGAGGAATTGTTGCCAACTACCAGCACCTCAGTCTTATCTCCATTGAGTTTAAGACTATTCCTGGACCTCCAATCAGTGACATATCGGAGACATGCGTTAAGCTGGATGGAAAGAGCTGTTGTATCAGGTATTAGGGAGATGGTCACCTGGGTATCATCGTCATATGGTACCATTGAAAAGCCATGTCCCAGTATGATGTCTGCCAATGGTTGGAAATAGACATTAAACCTCTGACAGGTAACAGATATGGTGCATGTTATACAACAATAAAGTAATAGGACTGCATGGAGCTTCTTGAAGAGTCCATATTTGAGGCCAGGTGCAGAAGAGAATATTGATGGGGAAAGAGGAGGTGTCCGGTACCATCGCTGACCCATACGAGTGAGTGCACATTGTTGTGGGGGTGTTTTAAGGTTATGTTAGTACAAGTGAGAAAACCTTGTGACCTTCCAGCCAAATCCATAAGTTTTTTGTATAGGTTTTAAGTTATTAAGGCAGGGTGCGTCACATAGGGGGTGTGGGTCTTATGAACCTCTGCTTCGCCTTAGAGCCCTGCTGTGGTGTAGTCAGAAATCATTTTGCACAACATGGATATTGCTCTTTCACAGAAACTGGGTTAGCGATTGTGCAAGTGGTCATAGTGAGGTATGGGTAGCGGGGTGCACTGGTGGCAGGACTTAGTATTCGGAGAAAATGGGCAGAAAAAAAGCAGTGAGTTGGCTGGGGTAGAGTTGAAGAGCATGGATAATAAGCAGGCACGAAAAAGGCTGGCTATGTGGTCCCAGACAAACACTGGTAATGCATTATGTTTTAGAGACCCCATGAAATGTAACTTTCTCTACCTTGTCTCTTGGAGCTATGTGACACACAATAGCCACTTCACAAACCTAATTACTGATGCTTACAAGTATCAACCTTGAAATGGACAAGGCTGCTTCAACCCCATGAACATTAGAATCTGTGATATGAAGGTCTGTACACAGATTGACCTATGCCGTGGGCGATTAAACCATCGAGCTATCTCACTGGGATTAGAACTCAAACCCACCATCTTTAGGTTTCACGCAGGTGTCTGGAGTATTCATTCTTTTTGTACCCTGCTAGGATGAGAACTTGTGACTTGCAGGTTATACCTAGATCTCTTCAGCAGACTTTCAAAATATTAAAGAATTGTATCAGCTTATGTGGACCTTTACATAAACATGGCATGGGCACCACTTCACGATAGCAAGACCTCATGTATCCCAAACTCCACTTGCTTGATGGGCTTGTTGTCAGCTGTTGGGTTCAAATGCAGTCTGAGCAGAGGGAAGCCTGCTCTGCTACTGGCTGTGTCTGATCTGTGTTTTAAGAGAAACTTGTACATCTGCTACCTTTTCTGTATCTGGTCGGCTTGTGATTGAAGTCTACACTGCGCTACCTGTTCTGTACCGTGTCTGTCACTGTTTCATTGCTGCTACCTTTGCTGCACTCGCCTCCTTGCGAGATAATCTGTCCTTTTGCTGCATTTGCCACTTTTTCTGCATATGAATATGAGCATGCATGCAGTGTTGCTTGCTTGGCAGATTGGTGGCTAGTAACACTGATAACTTTTTTTAAATATAGCACTTCAGACTGCACTTTTGCTGCTTCAAGTGCTGTAAATAACAGAAGGTACTATTACCCACTTTATTGCACTCAGTTTGAAGACTTTAGAAGAATGGAAGGCATAGTCCGCTTTGAGAGGAATCGAACCAATGATCTTCAGATCACCACATCTGGCAACAGCAAACTTTTAACTCATTCAGCCATTATAAGTTGTCAGGATGCATGAACTACGGCGCCATTGCTTTACTTTCTCTGTGTGCACGAAAAAAAGATTGTGCTGCTGCCTGCTACTGTTTTAGTCACAGTGTGCATGAGGGAAATGGACATTGCTGCTGTGCGTGCCTTAGCCTATAACTATCACCTGCCAGAGAAAATATGCAAAGAGCAAACCACAACTTAGTAAATGCGTTTTTAATTGGCATCCGGGTACTCTTTGTCCTGGCATAAACAGTTAAGGGATACACACTACAAGTGCAAGGATGTAGAGAGAAGGCACAGAACTTAATAAATACCCATACTGAATATTCAGTAACTTTAGAGATGTGGCCTTGCACTGAGGCTTAGCTTTCACCCCCCAAAGACCTGCCCCGAGCCTGTTATAGAGAAAAATTATAAAACAAATTATAGAGAGAGCGGGCTCTGGTCCGATCCCATAGACTTTCTTGTATTTTCCTGGTTCTCTGGCATTTTGCTCGTGTTTATGCTGTCTCGTTGAGTTTCCATTTATGGTTTGCCGGTGGGGAATAAAACAGTACTTGCAACTGTTATGATGAGTCAGTTGTGCAACCTCCTTCGCTTTTATCACAACTTTCCCTTCCCCTCACCAGTATGATCTCCCCCAACACACTTCCCTTTATTTTGATGCTGCTGGGTGCTTTTCTCCATGCAGAGTACTCTTGGCTTCAGTAACATGATGTGGTTACTAAGAATGCCATAGTTCTATTCCTCTAATGGTAACGTTAGTTTCCAGCGAGGAACAATCTCTGGCATCCCAAACAACCACATGCAACATGCCCAGCTTTCCTCCTTCCCCTTGCCAGACTGCAGATACATAGTTTCAAACTCTATTCGGCAAATTAAGAAACAGCCATAAAAGTACTTAAAAGATCATTAAAAACATTACAAAATGGCAGAATAAAGTACAATACATAATAGCACATAATTCAAATACATAATTTACTAATTGCCACGACCAGTACAATCTAATACATGATACTCTTCCTCAAATTGATAGCCTTTAAGATAAAAACAGCAACGTTAAAACAGACTAAATAATCATTTAAAAAAATAACAAATAATGCAGGGCCACTTACGATTCCTATTCTGTGCAACAAAAAGCGGTTTAAGATAGTGGCGCATATAACCAGAGTAAAAACTACAAAATCGTATAAAGTGCATTGTGCTCTGCTTACCTATACCATCACATGGGCAAGTGATCAACTCAGGTGGACACAGCTTCATTGAAGGGAAGACTACCAGACGGTGCACAATACCAAGCCGAAACCTTGTCAACACGTAACGGTATTGATTATTGGTAACTCGGGGCAAATAGTGTTGATATCCCTCCTCCAAAGAAAGAGAGATATACAAGTGGGCTGCTGTTTTCATCGTTTCCGAACTCATTCTAAGATCCGTCCTATGCCTAAAAAAGAAACTTTAATCAGATTCTTTGCGGGTGCCACGACCTTAAGAGTATCGTCCCACACTGACAATTTAAAAAAAGTACTAAAAGAAGAATTAATATCCGACAACCACGGAATACGTGAGGCGTTGTTCAAAGTTAGACAATCTAAAATGATTGATTTAATAAAACTAGTCTCCACTTTTAACCAGATAGAAAACCAAAGGAGGAGAGGTTTAACCAAAAGCAAATCCTATAAGTTTTGTAGTCCCAGCTCTTGGTGGACAATACAATTAGAAGCAGAGGTGGGAAGACAAAGTAAACATTTAGTAAAACTGTTCTCCTCTAATTGTAGTTGCTTACTGGAGGTATAACCCCAAAGGCCGGCCCCGTAGGTGGCAGTAGCCACTGCACTAGCCTTAAATATCTCAACCATTTCTTTAATTGGCCGGCTTCCCAACGTAGAAGAAAACTTTAAAATTCCATTGGTGTTTTTGACTATTTTAGATTTAGCATTAAGAACGTGTTGGGTACAGTAGCCATTACTCGAGAATAGGACTCCCAGATAACAGAAAGAGTTTACATCAACAATGGGCATATCATCAATAAAGAAGGAGCAACATTTTTTTGATTTGTGCCCCCAGATCATTGTGATAGTTTTAGATTTATTGATCACCATATTCCTTGAGGCCGTAAACTCCCCAAAGGCATTTAACAAGTTCTGTCGGCCAACCGAGGTCCTAGATATCAACACAGTGTCATCAGCATATAATAACACTGGAATAGGTCGCCCGGCAACACAAGGAGCATCAGCTTGTATAGCCTGTAAAAAAGTATCCACGCCCTTAATAAAAAGAGAAAATAATAACAGGGCCAACACACAACCCTGTCGAATGCCTCACTTCCCTTTAAAAGTGGGCGAGCATTCACCCTGTGTTCCATAGCGAAATTGACTTGATAAATTTGAATACGGGTGTGCAAGAAAACTGACAATTGCTACTGGAGCACCAAGGACATCAGCGTTGACCATAGAATAGAGTTGTCAGCTATATTGAATGAGCTACTAACGTCTGCAAAACAAAGATAGAGAGACCCCGGTTTAGCTCGGGTATTTTTCCATATCAACAGATCTAGGTTAACGCATTTCTCTATTGTCCCTAGGCCATTTCTGGAGCCAAACTGTACTGAGTTAGGACCGAATTCTCCTCTACCCAGGCCTTTAGCCTCCTCAGTAAAACTCTACTCTTCACTTTTACCGAGGAGTCCAGAAGTGAAATGGGACGATAATGTTTTGGGTCGGACCTATCACCTTTCTTAGAAATTGGCACCACAATGGATATGCCCCATGATGGTGGAATTGTACAGATAACAGAAGCATTAAACACCGTGGTCAAAATGAGTCCCCATAAGCCTGACACTGTTTTAAATACATCCACAGACATCCCGTCGGGCCCAGGAGCCCTTCCCCCGGCAATTTCTCACAGGGCTAGAATCAACTCGGCTACAGAAATATTTAGTAGAAGAGGGTTCTGATTAAATATTGTCGCCTAAGCCTCTACTCCACCTTCCTTATGTCTATATTGAAAGATGCTAGAAAAATGATCCACCCATGCTTCACAAGGAATAAATGAGTTAAACTTTGGGGTGTGATCATTTTTTAAAAACGGGGCATTAACCTTGTCCCAAAATAGTTTACTATCTTTGAGTTCTACCACTGTGGACAACTAAGAACATGCCTCTACCTGAAGAGTTTTCTTCCTTCTGGTAATTGCCTGTTTATATTCAGTGCGGAGAGATTTAATTATCAAAGTATTCCGTGGAGTACTATGTAAGGCTACCTTCAGGCGCTGAGATGTCAATGTACATGAACGGTCAAACCATCCCTTATTTTTTACTCAAGAGGGATATTCTTCACAAGTCAGAAATTCATTAATGGGACACACTATGTGATTTAAATTATCCAGCAACATGTGGGTAGTTACTTCATTATCTAAACAATAGTGAAATTATATAGAATTACTGAATACGATGTCTCGAGTTAAACTATGTGGACTACAGATACAATTTAACAAGACATGTAGGGGTCGATTCCGATCTCGGCCGGTAGGGCTCCGAATCGGATTCGGCTTTACCGGATCCGATTCGGAGCCCTGTTTCCCGACCGATCCGTACGCGCGTCCGGACGAGCGAGTACGATGTGAAATCGCCGACCGACTCGTCCGGGCATCCCGACCACTCCGACCGACTCGTTCCCGGCTCGAACCGCACCAACCGACTCGCTCGGACTCGACTCGCACCGCGCAATGGAGACGTTTCCCGGCCGGGTGAGTACGATGCGCGCCGCGAGCAGTCCGACCGAGCCGCACACTCCGGCTCAGAAGAGCTGTCGGAGCCGTACTTCGGGGGTCCGTGTCGGACCCCCCTGAACGCGTAGCCGCGCGAGTCGCACACAGGGGGGACCCATGGGTCCCCCCTACCTGTGCGTGTACGGGGCGAATCGCTTCGCCGCGTACACGCTGTGGGGGGCGCCCTTGTCCGCATCGCGCCCATTGAGTCAATGGGAGCCCGTGTACGCGTCGTACAACAGGCTCCCATTGACTTCAATGGGAGTCCGACCGAATCGAGTCCGACAGCATACGGACGCATCGTACTCGTTCGGTCGGGCTGCACGGGTCCGATTCGGTCGGAAATCTCTCCGGGTCCGGCTCGGTCGGAGAGATTTCCGGCCCGAATCGGAATCGGCCCCGTAGTGTTAGCCATAAGAAAGCATAGTCATGTATCCTGGATTATCCATTTTTTAGGTTTTATAAATTCATTCATTGGAAGCATTCACCTAGTGCCGAGATAAGTTTGTATTTGCCACTTGAGATGCAAACTTTCAAAAATTGCTGTGTGTGTGGACTATCAAGACACTGAGCTCCATGTTTAGATACCATTGAAGGACATTTGTTCTCAGTTGCACTGTTTCTCATGATCATATTCAAGTATATGCCTCAAACATTAACAACATTTAAATTATGTGACCAAATTCTAAAAGCTTCTGATAATTGCTATGAATGAGTGTCTTGCCTTGTCTCTGGAAACAGCAACTGCCAGGCAGACCTTTGTCCACTTTGCTATGATCACAGAGTGCTAAAGTGTTCTTCAGCAACAACTCTCCTGCTTCTGCGATTGGGATGCTGCTCATATAAAAATTCATTGTGCTCCTTGCTTCTGAGAGCCTGGGCCATGCCGCTGATTACAGTCAGCACACATGGCATCCTTAGTAATGCCAATAGATCTGCATTACAATTGAAAATACAACCGATACCTATTGTTTTTGAAAATACACGTGTGCCTTGTAGTGTAAGACCATGTTTTAATACAAAAACAATTTACACTGTTGACCATATTTATAGAAGTTCCCAGATTGCATATCAGTAATCTTCATTATGCCGAGTCCTAGACTTCCTTGTCACAGTCCCTAGATCACTAGATTTGTCTTATTTTACACATAAGATTTATCTATTTTCTTTAAAATAAAAACTCTAAGCCAGCAGTTATTCCTAGTCCTTATCCTAGGCTCCATTAACCCTGGAAGCCACAAATAGGGAGCACCAGTTGAACCACTCTAATAATTGGCATGCCAAAAGCCTCTCAGCCATCCGAGTCGGACAGGAAGTGCAGGAAGCCAGGACCGCTGTGTGCAAGACTTGGACTCCAGAGTAATGAAGATTACCAGTAATGAATTGAGGCATTACCTCCTCATCCATCTTCCTCATCCTGACACACTAGAATTGCTGATGTTACTTGTGAATTGCAAATTAAGGGAGCTACGAGTGAGAGCTGCTATATATTCTACTTCCTGGCACATGCCGTTCCATGCAATGCAGAGGTCATCTATATAGCGCATCCATAGGGCAAGATTCTCTACACATCTTTAATTTTCATCTGCCCAGGTCACATGCTTCTCCCACCAGCCCACAAATAAATTTGCGTAGCTGGGGCGAAGCACACGCCTTTCACAGTTCCCTGTCTTTGATGATATTGTTGTCCTGCAAAGGTAAAAATGTTATTGTTCAAAGAGAACTCAATAAGCTGTAGAATCATGGTGTTGTGCTCGTAGTATTTGAGTGCTGTACTCTTGAGAAACAAATTGGACTGCTTGTAGATCCGCCGGAGTGAGCTGTGCACGTGCATAAACTAGTCACGTCTAAGGTAAATAACTAGAAATGTTCTTCCCACAGAATCCCATCAATAAGTCTCAGAAAGTCTTTGGTGTCTCTTAAATATGAGCTGAGATTCTTAACAAAAGGAATCAAAGAAAAGTCAACATAAAAAGGGGCATTTTCCAAAAGACTTCCTTTGGATGACACAATCGGGCGCCTAGGTGGTAAACTCGCATGTTTATGGATTTTGTGAATATAAAAGTTGGAACTTGCAGATTTTCGCATTGGAGAAATTGATATTCCTCATAGTCCAATATTCCTTTGGTCTTCCATTTGTCCCCCAACTCATAAAACAAATATAAGCTCTGTACATATTCTTCTTATGGAATAGGTTCATAATATGCCTATTTTAAAAAATGACAGGTGTCACAGCGAGTACTGATCGGATTATCTGTTCGGGTACAATTAACAGTGAGAGCATCATCTCTATGATTTTGGATTGTGTATGTTTGTTTTTCTGTTTCCGATAAGCATCAATCATGGGATTATGTTGAAGACATGAGTTACTGTAATGAGACTGTGTAATGTAATTAAACATCTGTAACATGAAAATGTGAAGCCGATATATGGCATGAGCAAGTAATGCAGGAAGACAAGGGGAGTATTGCATGTGACATAATGTGCTTTTAACATGGTGGCCGTCTTCACGATAATGGGAGGCGCAAGCCTGATCGGACAAGCTGCTTTGATGTCCATGCCACTGTTAAGTCTTTTAACTACAAGTAAAGAAAAATGGTGTGTGGCTCACTGACATTGATAGTCATGAGCCGAAGTCTGTTTTGTTTGTCTGCATGGCAAAAAATTGAATTTATTTTTAACCCCGTGAGTGCCCGTTTCCCGTTCCCTGTTTGGGCATTTAGCTAGTGTTAACTTTTGGCACTAAACCCTGTCTACAATTGTTTGTAGATAGGGTTTTGTGTCAAAAGGCATGGGCGGTGGCATGGGAACACCCATGTACCACCCATGTAATCCCCCTTGGCACTAAGTAACGCAAAGCAAATGCTTCACACTGCTTTGTGTTACTTGTAGGCTACTTTCCAATGCAAAACAAGTTTTGCGCTGGAAAGTTAATTAGTAAAAAAAACATTTTGTTCTGGTTAGCGCTAATCCAGCGCAAAATGTTTGAAAATCTATCCCTTAGTTGGATGATTAGGCTCGTATAAATGTACAGACTAAATGACTATGAAACAAATGCGCTTAAAAAAATATGACGCTAATATGTTCCCGCGTTCCGAAATGAACAGGTAAGGTCCAAATGCCGGTCCGACGAGGAGGATTGAATAGGCATCGAGGGATGTGCATTTAGTGAAAGCATAGTGCTGATAGTACAGTAAACCAGAAAGGCGATAATCGCGGTGGCTTAAGGAATGGACTCCTAAAGAATTCATGTATTCTAGACGTCAATTAAATAAAAAAAATATTTCAACACCATAAATAAGCTTACAGAGTTCTAGTTGAGGAGCCCTTTTAGCATATATATCTGCGACGTAAAAACGAATGGCGTTTAGGATCAGCGCCATTTTAAGGTCATTCTAAAAGGATAATCATAAATCAGTCACCAGAACATACAAAGCAATAACTCCTACCTAGAAGTATATGCGCAATCTTGACCATTTCAAATTATTACGTACTTGATTGGGAAGCATAAATGAAAATCGGTCTTATGAGAAGAGGGATTATAATAGCAACTGATCCTATTATATATATTGTATATTCACTAAAAAAACCATAGGTTTCAGGCACGTTATAGTTAGAAATTAGCATTTAAAAAACCTTAAAAATTCACTGAAAAAACCACAGGTTTCAGGGACGTTATAGTTAGTTGGACATTTCACTCGTACAAAACCAGAGAAATTCGGCCGTTATAGTTAGTAAAGCTAACTATAACTCGTGCCCCCGCAATGCACTGTTGATGACGTCACATATTACATCACTCATGACATGGTCAGTGACATCACTGATGACATCTCAAATGACATCACTGATGACATCATCCATGTGATAATCTGATGCACCTCCTCACACCCTAATAAAACCTTTTATACACCCACTCCAAAATACAGACTACCAATATCGAAACCATAGACAGACCAATAGCAGTTAGTACATACCCGCTCAGTGATTCCTAGGTCTACACACACACATCCACTCATTCACCCATACAGTAACTCATACATGCAGTCAGTCATCAATACCTCACTATCATATGCACTCATACACCTATACATATACTCACACACCGCCACTCATCCATAGACTTACTCACACACCTACTCAGTCATGCAAAGAATCAATCACACTCATTTACTCACCTATACAGCTATACACAGACCACCTCACTTATTTATACAAATACTAACACATACTTACTCTCTTATACAATCACTGATACAAGCACACACTCATCCATACAGCCACTCTCACAATCACTCACTCTCACGTATAGTCATTTATATACTCCAACACTCACATATACTACCTTTCACATATGTAATTACTCACACATATACCACTGAGACATCCATTCACTCACCCACACACCCATACACACACTCACCCACCCATACAGCCCTTCATAGATGCACTTTTGAACCCATACATCCAGTGAATCACCCACTCACACATCTATGCACAGTCACCCACCCCCCACCCACTCACACAGACACTCAAGCACCCATACAGATACTCAGGCAACCAATCAATAACCCATATAGACAGTCATGTAGCTACTCACCAACCCATGCAGCCGCTTATACATCAACTGACAGACTGATACAGACATTTACACAGTTTACTCACTAACCCATGCATTCAGTAAGATACGCTTAATCACTCACTTATACAATCAGTCATGCACCTACTAAATCATCCATACAGACACTTATACACCCACTCATTCTTCAATACACCTTGGCATATATATATATAAAACATATTTAAACTTTAAAGAAACACACATTCACTGGATGATGTCATCAGTGATGTCATCAGTGATGTCATTTGAGATGTCACTGACCATGTCATGAGTGATGTAATATGTGACGTCATCAACAGTGCATTGCGGGGGCACGAGTTATAGTTAGCTCTACTAACTATAACGGCCGAATTTCTCTGGTTTTGTACGAGTGAAATGTCCAACTAACTATAACGTCCCTGAAACCTGTGTTTTTTTTAGTGAATTTCTAAGGTTTTTAAATGCTAATTTCTAACTATAACGTGCCTGAAACCTATGGTTTTTCAGTGAATTTCAAAGGTTTTTAAATGCTAATTTCTAACTATAACGCCCCTGAAAGCTATGGTTTTTTCAGTGAATTTCAAAGGTTTTTTCAAATGCTAATTTCTAACTATAACATAGCAGTCGCGTTTGCAGAGTGGTGGAGAAAGGTGAGCGTGGCCTCCAAACACCTTTTAGCAATCCCACTGTGTGGGATTTAGCGAAGGTAACAGGAGGGATAGTTAGCCCCCAACGTCAACCTTGGGGGCCAACTACCCCTTTTATTACCTCCAGTAAGTCCCACACAGCAGTTAAAACTCCTGAGGCTTGAGCCGGGAGAGTCACGAAGGCATCCTAGTAATCACTGGCATTTTTGCACTTTGTTATTTGCACATGTAAATGTCATTGTATTGAAACCTGCTTTTAACTTTCAGCTTTTTATACGAAGCATTGTTTTAAATTACCTGTTTTAATTTGACTTGGTAGTCTCTTACCCACGGGGAACTGCTGCTTTTAGGGGGAAGTTGGCTGGGCTCAGTTTGCTCGTAATTACGGAGGGGCCCAATTTTGGGGAGAACTTGGGTCAGCGGTCTAGGCTTTCCCTGACCTGTACTTAAAAACGAGGCTGGCACGGGCGCGCCGCTGGCGCGCCAAAGGCAAGCCCGTCTGCGCCCGTCCGAGCACGGCCCGCGCACAGCGCCAAGACCCCTGGCAGTTTGGTGCCAGATAAGCCCCCATTTCGCCATTATGATAGAACAACATTGTTGGCGTTAGGTAGTGAGGGTAAGGGCAGGGATTGTATTTGTTTCTCTCCGGAAATGCTGTCAGATCTCCTCCCAGAGACCTGCCCAAAATGTAGAAAGGTCCTCCCTAAACTGTTAATGCACCCCATTTCACCAAGGGTTGCTAAGACGGTAAGACTAGTTGAAGGCACTGACCAAAGGCTTAAATGTATAATGCTTAATGCTAGATCATTGGTCAAGCACAGTCTAGAATGCGCAAGGCTAATAGAGGAGGAGGAAATAAAAATTGCCTTTATTACTGAATCCTGGACGGATAATTGTTCTGGGCCAGACATAGTGAAGGCTACCCCCCCGGGGTTTTTATGTTATACTTTAGATAGGCCTCATAAGAAAGGTAGAGGATTGGCAGTGATTTACCATAGCCTGATTAAAGCAGTGTTTCAGCCTATCATGCTGGAAGCATGCGAAGTATTAGGTTTCAATTTTTACGTATCCCACCAACATACTTTTAAAGGCAGTTTACTGTACAGGCCCCCAGGAAATAGAAACCCTTTTTTAGCCTCTCTTGGCAGGGTAATAGAAGAAGGCTTATGCACAGACGCCTATACGGTTTTGGGGGATTTCAATTTCTATCTAGAGGTACTAACGGACCCAGATTCTGTGGCTCTGAATGACCTGATGAACGGTGCTGACCTGAGGCAGATGGTTGTGGGGCCTACCCATGCGGCAGGTCATACATTAGATGGGATCTTTTCCAATTATCATGGTCTCAAGTTTACAGGACTGCTGCCTATTACTTGGTGAGACCATGTCGCCGTCCGTTTTGAGCTGACGATGATGGGACGGAGCAGGAAGGGGCAGTGCCCTAAAGGCCCCTTAACCACTAGGTCATGGAATAAAGTGGATGGGACAGCGCTGCAGGAGCTTCTAAGTGCCACAGTAGGGCAACTGCCAGGGGGAGTGGATGAAGCATCTGTAGTATACACAAAATGGCTGGAACAAGCCTGTAAGACTCTAGCTCCAGTTAAGACTCTCTGCCCTAGGAGATCGCAACCCTCTGCGCCTTGGTTCACAGAGGATTTGAGAGCCCAGAAACTCGTATGCAAAAAGCTTGAACGGAAGTGGAGAAAGGGCTATGGAGAAACAGAAAAAACAGAGTACATACTCAGTTTGCGAAATTACAAACAAATTATTTTTGCGGCTAAACAAAAGTACTTTGCAGTCTGCATTGATTTGGCAAAGAACTCTGCAAAAGAACTATTTAAAACGGTTTCGAACCTGGCCTTGCCAAGTCCGGCTATCGTTCAGCCTAGCCTGGAACTCTGTGAAGACATTGCCAAGTTCTTCCTGGCCAAAGTAGAGTCCATTTTTGGTGCTTTCAATGAGGCTGGCAGTGGAGGATCGGCTGTGACCATGGAAGCACCAAAATCTACAACAATGTCCACTGCTACGTTTGTAAGCTTTGCCCCAGTATCCTTTGAAGATACTCAAGAGCTTCTTTCGGCTGTAAACTCAGGGTCACCTTATGACCCATGTCCAGTGGCTGTGGCCAAACTAGCTTCGGTCCCTATTGCATCGCAGCTACTCGCAAATCTTTAACGGCATGTATGCTAACGGACAATTCCCTACATGCTGGAAACTAGCCTCTATCCTGCCCCTACTGAAAAAACCCAGTCTGGACCCGAAGGATCCGAACAATTTTCGTCTGATTTCTAGGCTTCCACTCCCAGCAAAACTGATAGAAAAAAATATGAATTCACAACTCAGTGTTTTTCTAGCTGAGACACAAGCTCTGGATTCCTCTCAATATGGTTTCAGGGGAGGCCACAGCACTGAGACTGCCCTCATCAAGGCTACCGATGAGATCAGGGGAGCTGTGGATAGGGGGGGTAGGGCAGTGTTGGTGTTGTTGGATCTGTCCGCGGCCTTTGACACGGTCCATCACGGTATCTTGATGGACCGTCTAAGGGCATGCGGGGTCTGGGGGAAAGCCTGGGACCTTATAAGATCCTTTCTTTCAGACAGAAGACAAATTGTGGCACTCGGAGACTACCAGTCCTAACCCGTTCACTCTGCCCTGTGGGGTTCCACAGGGCTCTTCTCTTAGCCCTACACTTTTTAATGTTTATGTTTCCTCTCTGGCGCCTATTGTTAGGGCATTTGGATTTGGCTTGACATCATATGCAGGTGACACCCAAATTGTGGTGTCCCTGTTACCCGGAGAGGAGGCAGGGTTAGACAACCGATTTCAAGAGTGTATGTTATCAGTGGGGAAGTGGATGGCAGACAACTGCCTAAAACTTAACTCCGGTAAAACCGAAGTTATGCTGTTTGGTAACAACGCTAATTTCTGGACCCCAAATTGGTGGCCACCTTCGATGGGGTCCCTCCCCTCACCCACCAATAAGGTGAAGACCCTTGGGGTGACAATGGACGAGGACCTTACCTTTAGTCAACAGGTCACTTCCGTGACCGCTAAAACCTTTTTTGTGATAAAAACAATTCGAAAAATACTGCCGTTCCTGCCCCCAAATAGCCGGCAAACAGTAGTCGCGACTCTCGTACTGTCGAGATTGGACTACTGTAACAGTCTGTACCTTAATGCTCAACAAAGGCTATTGAATAAACTCCAGACGTTGCAGAATGCAGCAGCTAGACTGATTTCTGGAACACCACGGTTCGCACCCATTACCAAGGAAATAAATAAATTGCATTGGCTATCGGTGAGGAATTGAGTTCGTTTTAAGGCTCTTTGCCTAGTCTTTAAGGCGCTGCACGGCGCAGGACCTGATTATTTAAAACTGCGTTTCCAATGGTATTTACCGAACAGACCACTTCGTTCATCAGAGGCCAGATTGGTCGCAGTACCATGCATAAATAGAGTCCGTTGGGGAGGCAGGAGTTTCGCCTACAATGCGGCTAAAGCCTGGAACAACCTGCCATTTCAGTTAAGGTGCATTACTAACCTATTGGCCTTCAGGAAGAGCCTTAAGACCTGGCTTTTTGCCCAATAAATGTCTCTAATTTTTCATGCACAGGAGTTGTAACTAGCGCCAGGACACCTTCGGGTAACAGTCGCGCTGTATAAATGCCATTAACATAACATAACAGCAGGATTGCTAACTTGTTATATCAGGCCCCGCCCCCTCCCTGCACCACTGTGCAAAGGTGCCCCCTGGCGCGTTGTAAGTTGGGGGATTAAGTCCCCTTGAATCTTGAGGGTCCCTGGGGGCCAAGTAGCCCACCAGGTACCTCCAGTAAGCGCCACAGAGGTGCGTTGCAGAGAGGTGTTCTGAGGCCACGCCCCTTTTTACACCACGCTGCAAACATGGCTTCTGGCACACTGCTGCTCGGAGGATGAAGTCCACTTGTGTCCTGAGGTCCTCAGGACACAAGAGGACCTCATCACCCCACCAGCAATGCTCCCGAAGCCGCATTTGCAGAGTGGTGTAAAAAGGGGGCGTGGCCTCGGCCCACCTCTCTGCAACACAGCTCTGTGGCGCTTACTGGAGGTACCTGGTGGGCTAGTTGGCCCCCAGGGACCCTCAGGATTGAAGGGGACTTAATCCCCCAATTTACAACGTGCCAGGGGGCACATTTGCACATTTGTTATGTCAGGCCCCGCCCCCTCCCTGCACCACTGTGCAAACTCGCCCCCATGCGCATTGTAAGTAGGGGGATTAAGTCCCCTTGAATCCTGAGGGTCCCTGGGGGCCACCTAGCCCACCAGGTACCTCCAGTAAGCGCCACAGAGCTGCGTTGCAGAGAGGTGTAAAAAGGGGCGTGGCCTCAGACCACCTCTCTGCAACGCAGCTCTGTGGCGCTTACTGGAGGTACCTGGTGGGCTAGTTGGCCCCCAGGGACCCTCAGGATTGAAGGGGACTTAATCCCCCAATTTACAATGTGCCAGGGGACGCGTTTGCACACTTGTTATGTCAGGCCCCGCCCCTCCCTGCACCACTGTGCAAACGCACCCCCTGGCACGTTGTAAATTGGGGGATTAAGTCCCCTTGAGTCCTGAGGGTCCCTGGGGGCTAACTAGCCCACCAGGTACCTCCAGTAAGCGCCACAGAGCTGCGTTGCAGAGAGGTGTAAAAAGGGGCATGTCCTCGGACCACCTCTCTGCAACGCAGCTCTGTGGCGCATACTGGAGGTACCTGGTGGGCTAGTTGGCCCCCAGGGACCCTCAGTATTCAAGGGGAATTAATTCCCCAACTTACAACGCGCCGGCGGGCGCGTTTGCAGAGTGCTGCAGGGAGGGGGCGGGGCCTCCGGCGCGATGCCAGCTTTTTAAAATTTTTATTTTTTTAGAAGGGGGCTGTGTGGCCCCCCTTCTTTTACAATATTTGGGGCCCTGGGGACCCCATACCCCAGGGCCTGACCTGTTTTTTTCTAGAAAAAAAAAAACGGGAAGGGGGCAGCGCGGCCCCCCTCCTGAGACCAATTTCGGCCCCGGGGACCCCATCCCCCGGGGCATGGCCACATATTTATTCTTTTAAAAATATATATTTTTTAAGGAGGGGTCTGCGTGGCCCCCCTCCTGAGGCCTCTATTGGCACCGGGGACCCCATACCCCGGGGCTGTGCCTCTTTTTTTTTATTGAGGGAGGGGGGCTGCGTGGCCCCCCTCCCGGGCCACTTCTGGCCCCGGGGACCCCATCCCCGGGGCCGGCCCCTTGCGTTGGGGACCGTGGGGGAGCCCCAATGCCCCCACGGTCCCGCCGGCTCCCCGGCTCCTGCGGGAGCCGGCATTGCTCTGAGCAAGGGAGCTGCTGACATGCAGCTCCCCTTGCTCACAGCAATCCTGCTGCTTCGTTGAAGCGAGAGCAGGTTTCCCTGCTCTCACTTCAACGAAGCAAAGCAGAGTTTGCTATGGCAGGGCTGAAGCCGTGCTCCCGCCCTGCCATAGCAAACAGCAGTGTCCCGACCCCGGGACACTGCAGGAGCTGGCCCTGGGGGGTGGCGGTCCCCAGGGCCATCGAGGGCTCCTGGAGGGGGGCCGCGTGGCCCCCCTTCCAATCTTTTCAAAGCCCCGGGGAGGTGGTGGTCCCTGGGGCCCGGGGGTCTGTAACGGACCCCCCGCATTTGAATAATTAATGCCCCGGGGAGGTGGTGGTCCCCGGGGCAGTGTGGGGAGGGGCAGGAGCCCCCCCACACACACTTTTAAAAACAAAATTCAGCCCCGGGGATGTAGCGGTTCCCGGGGCTTGGGGGGCCAGCGAGGGCCCCCCCACCTTTTAAATTTCAATGCCCCAAGGAGGTGGCGGTCCCTGGGGCAGCTTGGGGGGTTGGGACCCCCCCACACCTTTATAAACAAAGCCCCGGGGAGGTGGCGGTCCCCGGGACTGCGGGGGGGCCGCGTGCCCCCCGCATTCAAATTAATAAGCCCCGGGAAGGTGGCAGTCTCCGGGGCTGCGGGGGGCCCCATGGGCCCCCGCAAATTAATCACTCATTGCCCCCGGGACCTGGCCCACCCGGGGGCTTTTTGAAAACGAAGTGCGGGAGCCCGCGCTTTGTTTTTTTTTAATTTTCACGGCAGGATTCGCGACCCCAGCGCGAATTCTGCCGTTTAAAAAACAAAATGCTTTTTTTGGCCCTGGGGGTCCTTGTGGGACCCCCTGAGCAGGCCTAGGGGGTCAGGGTGTTTCTACCCTGCCCCTTTTCTTGTTTTTCAACCTTTTTTCCACTTTTTGCTTGTGACTCGGTTGCCAAGTCACAAGATGGCTGCCAACACTTCCTGGTTTGGAGTGTTGCAGCCAATCAGAGTGAAGCTCGTGCCCGGGAGGGTTCGCGAACCCTCTCCGGTGCTCAGATATCAATATTTTTTCTTTTTTAATTTTCTCAGGAACTACTGAATGGATTTACACCATTTAACAAAAAGGGCTCTTTCTGAACCAAGACCTACCTTTTTGCCAAATTTGGTGTAATTCCGTTCAGCAGTTCGGGCTGTAGCTTTGTCTAAAGTTTCCTTTTTTTTTTTTTTTTTTTTACTTTCGATACATTTCAAAACAAAATACATCCCTCACTGATCCAGACCCCCCCACCCCCTCCCCATGTCCGACGAGAAGAACAAACAAAAAAAGAACATGGCAAGCAGTGTGAGACACATTAGCAAAGGAACAATTTTTTTACGTTGATGTAAAAACCTACAACAGAAAAAAATATAATATAAAAAAAATAAAACCACAATGGAAGAGTTAGCAAGTTGGGGGAAGAGAAAGAAAGAAAAAAAAAAAAAGAGAGAAAGGGGAGGGGGGAGGGTACTCCCGGAGGGAGAGAGGCAGGGGGAGAAGGCCGGGGAGGCATAGGATATGCAGCCTCACGGTCAATCTGGGGCATTCAATGTATTAAGCCACCTGGATAGGGGGTCCCAAATCTCTAACCCCTTTTTTTTCCCACGCTTGCCTTTTTTGGCATATATGGCCTTCTCTAATTGATAGGTGGCGAACAGCCGAGCCTGCCATTGAGCAAACGTGGGAGGACTCCGATCCTTCCAGTGTGAAGCAATACATATCCTAAGAATAGTCATAGCCACAAATAGTAAGGCTCCCCCGTTTCTCAGGTCGATCGTGTCATGCAGTCCAAGCATTATAGTAGTTGGTACCAATTGAAAGTTACGTGATAAAACCCTACCAATAAACTGCTGCACCCCTTCAAGTAATGAATCTAGTTTGGGGCACATGGCAAACATGTGTACAGAGTCTGCACTGTACTCAGCACATCTCGGACACAGGGTGCCACTGCCAGTACCCCATTTGGCAATTCTACTGGGGGTTATATATAGAAAATATCCAGTTTTATAAAATTGCGCTTGTAATTTAGATGATAGTAAATAAGACTGTGCCAAACTTAGGGCATAACAAAAAGTGTTAGGAGGGGCATTCAACCTCACCTGCCACTTTTCGTCTATTATATTTACATCATCAGGCCTTTGTAGATTTAGCATTAAATAGATATTTCCAATCCGTAATATGCTGGGCCCGAGGATTCTATCTATAAGATTGATTTTAGCGAACCCAACAGGCCCGCCAGTTTTATTAATTAGATAGCCTGTGATCGCATTGTATTGAAATAACTGATTATTACCAAGATTATAACGGGTTTTAAGAGTGTTAAAAGTCCTGATACCGTTGGGAGTAATCAAATCTCCCAGTTTTGTAATACCGGCTTGGTACCACTGTTGTAAGTATGTTTCTTGGAAAATAAGTGGCAGGTTGCTATTATTCCTGATGGGGGTATAATAATTTAACTTTGCCAATCCAAATAATTTGCGTACTTTCGAGAATATCTTATAAACATTAATCAAAGTCTTAAATCTAACCCGTTTGTAATAGGCAAGTTCGAGCTGACGCCAGAGACAACCCCTGACGCTTTCCCCGAGTAAAGAAATATAGGGAGATGGCAATCCAGAAGAGTTCTCGACAGGAAGGTCATGCAGTAGCTCGGAACTATATTGAAGAACAGCTGCCCAGTAATATAGTTTTATGTTAGGCAAAGCCCACCCTCCTCTATCTCTGGGTAGTGTAAGGAATTTAAAAGCCCTTCTTGGCTGTGAATAGGCCCAAATAAATTGAGAAAAAATTTGTTCAAACGTAAGCAGCATCTTGTTATTGAAGTCTAGCGGGATTGTCCTAAAAAAGTATAGTAGTTTAGGAAAAAAAGACATTTTTAGAACATTGCATCTCCCAACAATTGTGAGGTGCAAATTATTTATTTTTTGAAGTGCCTTTTTCATGTCAACTGCTAACGGGATCAAATTTTCCTCAACAATTAGATCCAAATCGGAAACTATATTCACCCCTAGATATTTAGCCTTATAGGTTACTCTGTCATCTACCCAGTTTATTTGTTCATTTAAAACGATCTGTGTTTTTGCTTTGTTGAGAGCATAACCAGATATCTGCCCAAATATTTGGGCCTCCTGTTCTATAGCTACAATGGCCCTTTTGGGTTCCGGAGTTATTATGGCTAAATCGTCGGCATAGGCCATGATCTTTGTATCAATGCCGAACCTGCTAACTGCTACTATTTCGGGATTAAGCTCAAGTTTCTTAATCAGAGGGTCGATGTATAAAGCGAAAAGCAACGGAGAGCAAGGGCAACCCTGCCGAGTCCCACGGGAAATCTTTATCTGCTCGGTCAGACACCCATTAATTGAGATTCTGGCTGTGGGGTTCTGATATAATGCCTGCAGTGCCGATATCAGCCTAGGGCCAAAGCCAATCCGCCGCATGAGGCCCCACAAAAACTGCCAGGAGACCCGATCAAACGCTTTTTCTGTGTCCAAAAGGATTAATGCGATCGGGTCTCCTGCCACCTTGGCGGCATCAAATAAGGTGATAGTCCGACGAATGTGCTCAGTAGTGCCCTTTTTAGGAATGAACCCATGCTGCCAACTAGAAACAAGAGGTTCGATTTTTAAAGATAATCTGGATGCTATAATTTTAGAGAATATTTTGGAATCTGTATTAATGAGGGTTATGGGTCTATATGATGACATCTCCAAAGGTGACTTATCTTTTTTAGAGAATATTACAATCTTTGCGGTTGACCAAGAACGAGGTGGAGAGGACCCATTAAAAATAGAGATGACTACGTCTAAAAAAAGGTCTTTTATCTGTAATGCAAAGATTTTATAGAATTCAACAGGAATGCCGTCCTCTCCGGTGGCTTTACCATCAGGGAGGCTTACTAGTGCAGTAGCAATTTCATCCCAATCTGGGGAGGTTTCCATTAACTCACGGTTCTCATTGTTAAGTTCAGCGACCGGTATTACCTCCAGGTAGCTGTTGATCTCGTTTTGCCTATATTCAGCCGACCTGGTGATATCTTCAGAGTATAGTTTTTCGTAAAAATCCCTGAAAGCCGCCTCTATTTTTATAGGGTCACTGGTTATCCCTTCGGAATTAGTTTGAATTGAGGAGATTATGTTAGCAGTCGCCTGTTGTCTGATGGAAATAGCCAGTTGACGACCAATGAGTTCACTACATTCGTAAAGCCTTTCTCTGGCCAAAACCCATTTTACTGCTAATCTCTCGGCCAATACAGTTCCCATCTCGGCCTTTACGACCGCCACCATTATCTGTGCCTGTTCAGTTCCAGTTCCTGACTGGACAGCCTGTATTAATTTCTTTTCAGCTTTTATCATGTGGTCCTGCAAAAGAGTAACCTGTGCTTTCTCTTTTTTATTCCGTCTGACGGAAAATTGAAGCGTCTCCCCCTTATGGCGGCCTTTAATGTATCCCAAACTACCATTACCGGAGCAGAGCCAACATTTATGGTCAAAAATTCGTGAATCCAACCTTTCATGTATTCCCGATAGTTATTATCATATAATAGTGCTTTTTCAAAAGTCCAGTTCACCCTTGGCCTACTATCTCCCCGGGCCTCTACACTTAAAATCAGTGGATTGTGATCTGAAAGGAGTCGAGGAGTAATTTCAATAGAACAATCGAATATCAAAGAAGATGAAACTAGAAAATAATCAAGCCGAGCCAAAGACAGATGAGGAGCAGAAAAATAGGTAAAACCATCTTGATCGGGTTGCAAATGTGCCCAAGCATCTTTTAAACCGTGGGTGCAAATCAGATTAAGTACTGCCTGAAAAGTTTTAGGTTTCCGACCCCTATAGCTCCAAGACTGATCAGGTCTCCATGAGCTAGGTAAGTTCAAATTCAAGTCACCACATACAATTAAAGGTAGTGGCCAGAGTGCTAATTCCTCATTTATTCCATTAATTATCCCCGGATCATCGAGGTTGCTTCCATAAATAGAGCAGATTATAAAACCAAAATTAGAGGGGAAAGAGCATCCGGCCATCATCCATCTACCCAGAGAGTCAGATTTGACTTGATTAACTACTAAAGAGAGTCTACTTGAGGCCAAGATCGCGACCCCCTTGACTTTGGCCCCCTGTGAAGTTGCCCCAATAACTTTATAACCCAAAGAATTTAACAGGGATTTTTGAGCTCCTTCTATGTGTGTCTCCTGCAAACAGATAATATCCACCCCCATTAATCGTAAGGCTTGGGCAGTTTTTTGCCTTTTCCCTGGCTCGTTTAAACCACAAATATTTAATGAGATGATTCTGAGTTTTTAGACGTACCCATCATTAGTCGTTAATAAACCTTGGCTTTATATATTTGTCCAGGACCCACTTATTAAAAACCGGATTATACCTATCCCTAAGAAGCAAACTTCTACCAACAACTAAACAGCATGAGATCGCTCCTATCCTTTCCCCTCCGCCCCCTCCTCCCCCTGAGCCCTCCCCCACCCCCGTCCCCCCGACCCCACCACCAACCACCACACACACACACCCCTCCCATTCCACCTCCCTCTCCACCAACCACCTCTCTATCTGTCATGGTAAATGGTAAGTTTCTCAGATCCCTTCCAGACATGATCAACCAAAATTTCAGCAAAAAACAGCATTTCTCCACCCACTGCTTGCGGTATCACCCCCAAACCCTCCCCCACCCCAAAAAAAGCAGTCAGGGAACCCCTGAATGATGGTGAGCAAGTGTGAGCTCCGGTCGCCAAGCCACTTAACAGTTTAACAATTGGCAATTTATCATATATTAAAAAGAATTTCAGCTAGCCCGAATCACCCCGACAGACAGCGAGACGAGAAGAAAATAAGAAAAATAGAAAGAAAAAACAAAATAATAATAGTAGTAATACTAATCGTAACCCCAACAAAGATTATTCACAAAAAAAACTAGACAAAGAATTTAGTTCATCTTTTTCTTCCCATAATATCCTTTAGGTATTCTTCAGCCTTAATTTCGGACAAAAACACCCGCGTCGAGCCGTTGAAAATCACTTTCAGCCTGGCTGGATTCATTAGAAATACCTGGGCTCCTTTCTACTGAAGAGGGGCAATCAGTTGGCGTAATCGCCATCTACGCTCAACTGTTGCATGGCAGTAGTCTGGTTTAGAGAAAAATTTTATTCCGTCAACAACTTTTTGGGAGTTGGGCCTGGCCTGATCAAAAACCAGCTGTCTCAAAAGAAAGTTCCCAAAGAAAACCAAAAAAACTCTAGGTCTATCGTTGACAAAACTACTACCATCACGCCTCTGCTTTAGATTAAATGGAAAACGGTGCACCCTCTGGATCTCTTGATCCCAGTTCCAGCTAGTCTGCGATGGAAAGGCAGCACGGAGCAACTTGACAATGTATCCTCTGGGGTCGTCCCCCTCGACCCCTTCAGGAATTCCCAGCAGTCTCAGGTTATTTCTACGTGCTCTATTTTCCAGTTCTTCGAACTTGGACATTAAGTCAGTTAGACAGGCAGCATGAGATATTCCTTGGTCCTTGACACTGATTATTTCTGTTTCCAGGGACTCTGTCCGCGCTTCCACCATTGAAACTCGATCACCGATATCCGTACATATCTTGTTTAATTTTCTGATACCGCCTTGGAGTTTTTTGGAAGCACTCTTGGCAGTGAGACTATCTGATCTCACTTCTACTTGAAACTGCTTAATAGAATCCAGTATAAAGGCCAGAGATGGCTCGGTTGGCTGTGGACTCTCTTCAAGTTGGAGATTAGGGAGATCCCCCCTAGGAAATGAGCCTTGAGAATCAGAGTAATCCCACTTCAGCTGGCTGGGTCCTTTGCTCCTAGATTTCCTCTTTTTTTGCTGGATAGTTCTAATTGCGGGGTCAGAGTCAATATCTCCTGAGTTGCTGCTTTCTGAAGAGCAAATATAATCATTCTCTGTGCCGGATAGGGAACCGTCCGATACTGAAAAAAAGTTTTCAACAGCTATATCCGGGGTTTGCGGGGTTGTATGTCCAAGACAGTCATTCGTTGTAGGGTAATTACTGGTCTCAGGACCCTCCACCCCCGGGGGCTCCCTGTCCGCCTCCTCGACATCAGGCAAGACAAGCATGGCAGGCGTGGCGGGCACAGTGCTTGGGGTACAGACAAGTGATTCAAGGGCTGTCATTGCCACATTCTCCTCAGCCCCCTCTCTCCCAGCATTGCTCCCAGTGGCCGCGGAGACTAGCTGTAGGATTGGGGTGGCCTGCTGGGCGACCCCAGGCTCAAGATCCCCCTGAATAATCGCTTTTGGGTTGCTAAGGTCACTAGCAGTTGTGTTCAAATTTAAATCGGTGGAGATAGAGGAACCCTTGACAACAAAGAAGTGTTTAACAATGGAGGATGATAAACCTGTGCCTCCTGTAGCATTTTCTTTAGGAAGATTAGCACCACCAGTCTTTCCTGCATTTTTTTTAATTATGATTAGTGCGCCGAGCAGAGATGGCGCTGGAGTGAGCCTTTTCCTTTCCGGTCGCCACTTTACGCTTCACGCCGGAGCTCTGACCATTCGGCAATCGACCAGCTGACCTGCAACTGACCTGACCTGCAGCTGCTTTCAGGCAGATGTCCGTGGCGGTGTCCTTGGTGGCGTCTGAACTGGTGTTTGATGCTCAATCACCCGGAACCCTTGCCCGGATTTTCAGCAGTGGGGGCCCGCGAGCTGGAATTCTCGCCTCATTACGCTTAATTTACCGGGTTTTTGATACTCTGGTAAAGGGGCGAGCGGCGGCGACGGCGGCAGTTTGGGTACGAGTCTGCCCCAGGTTGCTGATAAAAGGTGAAAGAGCGGGTGCAGCGATTCTGGCAACAACTTACAGGCGTGAACCCATCATGACCACCCGGGGGCAGAAAATCAGCAGGACGAGAACGGCCCCTAATTCAGCCGGGGCCGGGGCTGAGAGTGAGAATGCGGGAAAAATGGCTGAGAAAACGACGGAGAAAGCAGACTTTTTACTTAAAGGTAAACGAGATATGGGGAACTGTAAAAAAAATTGTCTAAAGTTTCCTATGGAAATTAACATGGGGAAAATGCGTTTTGGGACCCCCCTTTTTTCTCGGCCCCTGCTTGACGAATCACCCCGAAACTTTCAAGACAGAAGCTGACCGGAGCGGGCCACTAGTTTTGAAAATTTCGCGAAGATTCGTCAAACGACGCCAAAGTTATTGGGAAAACAAAAAACGCTTTTTGAATAGAAACGAGGTCCTAACTATAACTACCTACTGGCGACCGCCAGTAGGTAATACACGTGTTGGCAATCCTGAGGTAACTCTGTAGTCAATCTTTTATCACTGATAAAGTGTGATTTGCGATGATACTTCAAGATCAATCATTTAAGCTGTAAACATACATGGAACAAGGCATCCTTCTTTCTACGAGAGACAAAACAAAAATAATGGAATTCACTGTTGAAAAATTTCAGATGGGAGACATTTATTTCTAATTATGCTCTGGGAAAATTTCAGTTTTCATCACAAGTGATTCATCCAAAAAGGATTTTTGATTCTTGAGGATACACTCATCTTATAATTGCATTCAGAGACTCTAACATACTAGTTGGTGAGCCATGAGTGTGTCGGGCCTCTAAATAGGAGTCACAATTGGAGACACACACTGTAGTACCGCCTTACCCATTTGTCTACCATTACAATTACTCCAATGTAGAATTCAGAAACCGAAGAGAACAAAGGAACAACAGACTGGAAGAAGTCTTTAACACAACAAGCACTGGCACAAATAAACTAAATCGAACAAATCGTTCTTCTGCAAAGAGTACTTTACAAGCTTTAGAAAAATTCATAAAAAAGAAACATGAAGATGTTGGGAGGAAGCATCTCTTAAAAAAAATTGGAGGCAGACCGTATCTCAAGGGGTCATAGGTTTCTGATATTCCCACTGGTGGAAACAACATCCCCGGGCAAAATTAAGAAATGGGAAGATGACTTACGGACTGTGTCTAATAACGTGATAAGGGAACTTATAGATATTGCACAAGAAGTATATGAGAAATACAGGGATAAGATGAACTCCCTTACAAAAAGAATTGAAGAAGCTAACTGGGGAGAAATAACAAAAAATAATTTTGAGATTCTTAATAAAGTCATAGATGAATATGAAGAGGATATAATCAAGCAGGAAAATAGAAAATTCAGACAGGATCAGGTAGATTATCAACTCAGAAGAGTTTGCACTTTTTCTGAAAAATATCACAATATTAAACCAGGGATTTCTCTACATGAAGCCACAAATATATCAGAAACCTCTTTGACACTAGATCTAGAATCTCCAGTTGAAGAATTTTTGGAGCCCACAAAAAGAATCTGGGTAAATTTTTACAAGGAGGTTCGCAAACATCTACTAGTGTTATTTATTTATCATTTTGGATTGACATGAATTCATCAACACAAACAAATCATTAAAACGAGATAACAGCATTAGCATAAAATGGATAAAAAGCAGTAAAAAACAAAAAATGTAAAAACAAAGCATACCGTTATTAAATACCATAGCTATATAAAGGTACTCTGTCTGGCTTGTGAGTCTGTTTTTTTTTAGTATTCAAGCATTTGCTCCTCGTAAACCAGTCTGCTCTCAAAAAACTAGACACAGACATTGACAAATTTGTAAAGCCTCCTGACAGTGCCTGGTCCCAAAACTTAGGCAAAGGGGTTTAAACCATTTTGCTCAGGCAGGTTTATAAGCAGGACAAAAAAGCGGACGTGCTGGATGTTTTCGCGGGGAGCATTGCACATCGGCATGTATCCTTGTTGGACCAGGGGTTTGACCATGTGCTTGTAAAGAAGGCCAATGGAAGAGTATTCAGCCTTAGCTGGATATATAACTTCCTCCAGAGTGGAACTCGCACAAAGTCAAGATATTCTTTGAACCTGTAGTCTATTTTTTTGTTCAAGAATACATTAGTTAGGGAACCGTAGGACGATGCTCCACATCAAGCCCTCTAGGTGGATTGCCAAAAATACTTTTTTACAGATTAGGCTGAACGGGAGGTAAATAAGCCAGGATCAGACCAAACCTTATTCACGCCTAGCTCAATTAGAGAGCTCTTTATGTGTTTTAGCCAAGTGATGTTCAGAGCCTGTGGCCTGCTGATTAAGTCGCTTAAGGCTGACCTATAGTGGGTGAGTTTGTCTGTTGACCAAAGTCTTAGCCAAAAAAGAATAGGCTTATGCTCCGTGCTGTCACTTATCTTGCGATGGTTTAAGTCCAAGTGCAGGGGAAGTAAAGGAGAACTCTGCAGGTGTTCCAACAATGATCTAATAAGAGTTCTCGGGGGGAAGTAGATCTTCGACTTGGCGGTGGCCCCACAGCTCCGCACCATACGTAGTTGCGCTTACAGCTTACGCTCTATACACCTCTTGTGCAGGGGAGACTGGAACATTTTTGAAGCCCCCAAAAACTTGATGATGGCGCAAGCTCTGCGTTTCAAGCAGACCGTACTCTTAGAAAACTGTTAGCTCCAAACATCACTCTCTGCCAGTCTTACTCCCAAATAATCAAACTCTTTGACTCTTTCAAGGGTTTTTGAGTGTATAATAATTCTGCACGTATTAGGCCTCTTTGCGTTAAAGGTCATAAATTTGGTCTTAGAAGTGTTAATTTCAAGACCGCTATGCTTGTAGAACTGATCGAACTTATGTACCAGGGTGTAGGGAATTATCAAAATAATGAGAGATGGCGGTTGCTTTCTTTTCTCTACTATTTTATTTCATAGTAGTTGTTTAAGGAATGTTTATGCACAAGATATGGATCCTCTTGTTCTTTCCTTTTTGACCGGCGCTGCGGACTCTCCAGCTTCTTTCCTTCTTTTCTTCAGGAGTGCCTCAGATAAAGAAAGACTGGAATGAGTGACCCTTTTTAAGGGCTTAGAGGGCGACTGGACGGGGAGTATTGGAATGCTTGCACCTTACTAAAGCCTTTACCAGTGAAAGGGGGGGGGTTTCCAGAACCACGCTAGTTACCCTTCCCTCCCATCTATGTGGAGTTGCTTTTACTGGCGCCAGACCCCCACCTCCCTCCGAGGCCCCTTAGGTGATTTCGTACCTATATGAGCCACGCTCCTCCTGGAACGTGGCTAGCTTCTGCGTTGGGTCTTTGCTTGGTCTCTCCGGACCTCCCGGCTACCTCGGACGGTGTTCTCGTTTCTTCCGGAGTCGGGTCGGCTCCATTAGTCCTGGCATTGCCGGGGACATAGGTGGTCCTCAAAGGTCGGCTCCAGGAGGCTGAAAAGCGATCGTCGCTCTCCTCTGGATCTGTCAGCGTCTCCTTGGCTGTTGACTTCGCTGTAGCAATCGTGCCAAATCTTCCACTGGTTTGGGGATTTAAACTCCCCGTTTCCTCGTCCTTAGGCGTGATTGGTGGAAACACAGGAACGGCGTAACCTCTCTGGGCGGGTGGCAATTCCAGGAAGTTCTCAGGGTTAAAGGGACCGCTACACCCTTTCTCCTGGACGGTAGAAGCCGTAAAGGGATGAGACGGCTGCAAAAGAAAATAAGGTACGGCATGATCGGGGAAGGGGTCGTCCTCCGTATCCTCGGGTTCACAGTTCTGGGAGAGGTGAGAGATCCCGTGACACAGGGTTTGAAGCCCTCTTGGTGTCCTGGAAATCAGGAGGGTATCATCAGCAAAAAGTAACGCTGGAATTTTTTTCCCTGCCTGAGTGGGCGATTTGTTAACTGATTTCAACAAGGTATCTATTCACCCATTAATAAACAATAAAAATATAGTGGGGTCCAGCACAGACACCTGGTGCACCCCTCTAGGGACATTTATTTTAGATGTAAGTTCCCCTTCTGAGCCACCTTGGACCCTGGTGTAATTATCTGTATATAAGCGAATGATAATAGACAGCAGGTCGGTGGGTATCCCCGAGCCTGATAAGACTTCCCACAGCTTTGCTCTAGGAACAGGAATAAACACTGCGCATAAGTCCCTAATGGTAAAATAAAGACTGCCCTTACCCAGCGTAATTAACTTCCACCCGATTAGTTGGAACAAGAAAACTTGGTTAATAGTATTAACTTTTTGTTGAAAGCAAGTCTGGAGGTAAGTCAAGATGGAATTTTCTGAGATCCAGGCCGTTGACTTATCCAAGACTTGTTTACTAAAGATTTTCTGCAGGTTGTTGATTAAGCTAATCGGCCAGTGATTGGCAGGGTCACTGCGAGAGCCCTTCTTATGGATGGGGACTATTTCTGCGTCCTTCCAAGTTTCTGGGATCGGGCCTCCCTGTAAAATTGCATTGACTAGTAAATATAAACACTCACGATGCAAGGCTAAGACTACAAAATACTAAAACGGATAAACCCTCAACTTCGGGAGTGCAGACACGAGTCACAAGGAAAGAACAATCCAAGGAAAAGACAACACCTAACAGTTAGTGGTTAATCTTTCGTCGACCCCCAGCATAGAAAATCAGATGAAGATACTTAATAAAGGTTTATCTTTCTGTCCCACAGCCAGCTGGGATATAGTGAAATCAAAGATTGACCTCTTCAAATTCATACGTAGGCTCATATTACAAGCTGTCTTTGCTGACAAACCAAATAAGGCCAGAACGACATCACATCAACCAAAAACCAGTGACCTGACAGCTCAGGGTTTGGAGGATTTACATTAATTTAACAATTTATCTGAAATTTGAAGACAAATCTGCTATCTCCGAAGCATCCAATATTTGCATGACAGCAGCAGAATTGGGAATTAACATCTCCCATACACGGGAGAGTAAATTCACACCCAAACCAATCTTTACAACAAAACTATCTTCAGTAAGCTCTATTGATTTATTCTATAAAGCAGTTTTGAATGACATGGATACAGAGTATCAGAAGTATATTTCCAAAAACAAATATATGCCAAGAAACATAAAAAAGGAATAACGAACAGCAATAAAAGATCTATGACAAAATCCAGAAATAATAATCAAGGAAGCAGATAAAGGAGGCAATGTAGTCATCATTCACATTGATGACTATCTTAAAGAGATAAACAGATAACTGGTGGATACTACCTGTTATATCAAACTGACAAGTAAGCCGACATTAAAAATACCAAAAAGATTATCACAATTATTGGATAAATTACTTAACAAAGGTTTAATAACATTTGAGGAAAAACAATATTTAATACATCAAACACCCAACTACTGCAATAATGTATACACTTCCAAAGATACACAAACTTGGCTTCCCTCCTAAAGGAATAATTAATTGACAGTGAATTACAACCGTTCATGAGATACTTGCCCTCATACATTCAGGTTACTAAAGATGTACTCCAAAAACTTAACAATATTGATTGGCAACCCAATTATATCTTGGCAACCATTGATGTTGTGAGTTTCTATACTTCTGTAAAACACAAAGATAATTTGGAAGCAGTCAACAAAGCCTTATCCACAAGATCAGTACACATGGTGGAAAGGAATCATATGATACTGGAAATTGTGGAATTGTGTCTAACTAACAACTTTTTTGTCTTCAATAATAACATATACTTGCAACAACAAGGGACTGTGATGGGAGAAAAACGTGTGCCACCGTATGCCTGTATCACAATGGGAGAAGTGGAAAAGTACTAGCTGTGGAATGAAAGATTTGAAAATTTTAACAATACAATCTTTTGTGGCCGCTATTGTTGATGATATTTTACTGATATGGCAAGGCTCACAATTCTTATTAACAAATTACATTAAGGCCCTTTCCGACAACAAATTGGGAATAACAGTGACATCTCATATTTCCAAACAGAAAACCCAATATTTAGATTTGACCATTTTTGTGGAGAATGACGGACTACACAGTAAAATTCATAGAAAAACTACAACGTCCAATTCTGCACTGCATGTTACCAGTTGTCATTCCAGAAAGGCCATTTCTAATATCCCTAAGAATTAATTCCGAAGGGCAAAAAGAAATTGTAGCAAAATGGAAGACTATTTTCAACAATCCAATGAAATTATTCATAGATTAAGTAAAAGAGGTCATGATTTAACCACCCAAACTCAAACAAAACAAGAAATAGAACTAGTTAAAAGACAAGAGCTATTGAAAGACTCCTCAAAAATAAAGGCAACCAGTCTATTCGATTTTTTACTGAATTTTTCAATGGTCATCCTAATATCAGGACAATTTAAGGAAAACATTGGCCTTTACGTACAAATAATTCACAGATCTCTAAGAACTTAAAATCTTATCGGCAAATGAGTTTCATGAAGGCACCTAATTTGCGCCAAAAATTATGCAGCTGGTTTTTCTCTGACGAAAGAACAAATAGAGGCGCTTTTTTGGATAAACCTAAATATTTTTATGCATGACACAATTGTTTCATCTGTAAATTTGGGAAAAACAAAATACGAGTTACAACTATAAACAACCAATGACATCCAATTAACGAGTGGATGGCAGTTTTGTTATTTATGTGATTTCATGCCCTTGTAATAAAACATGTACAGGGAGTACCATGCGACCACTTAAAGAGAGGGTTCAAGAACACTACAGAAGTATTAAAAAATCTGATAAACTGCCACTGGTCAAACATTATGAGACATATCATCAGCAGCACTGAATATTCACCTTTTATGGAATTGAAAGACAAAAGAAAAACCCATGAGGCGGTATTCAGGAACAGGAGAGTGAATTGATACTGAAGTTCAAAACAGGAGTACTGTCCATTTTGCTGTTGTTGTTTGTTGGGTTGCCTTGCAGTTGCTACTTCTGTCTTGGGCAGGGAAAGGACTGGATTGTTCCTTCTGCATACTAAGTATCTCCAAGGGCTTGATGTATAGTTTGCCTCGAGTTGGAAGTCTCAGGGAAATCAAAGACTTTTGAGTACCGGCTTCTGGAACTTGAGGTTTCAGCTTCCACAGAAAAGAAAGGTAACCCGACTCTGTCAACGATGCCGCTGCCGGCTCCGTGACCTGAAGGCACCACAACCCTGGTCCCACCAACGATGCCGTCTGCTGCCGCCACTGAGCTAACGCTTGCACCTTGACCTGTGGGCACCGCACTCCGCACCACATCACTTCACACCGCCGACCTGGTATCCCCGATGACGACACGACCCCGTCACTGATGCCGCTGCCTGCATCGTGATCTGTGGCTACCGCTTGTGGTGAACACTGAGCACCATCCCACTTCACACAACAGCCCTAGTCTCACCGACGATGACGCTCCAAGCTGACATTGGCACCGCTGCCTGTACCTTGGTTTAGGGGCACCGCTTGTAAGTTACACGATGCACTGCCCCGTCCCCACCGACGCCAGCGCTATCGACTCCAGTTCATCAACTGACGCCGCTGCCTGCACCACGACTTGTGGGCCCCGCACATCACATTGCCCCGACTCACACCGCAGACTTGGGTCTACTGACAACAGCGCTTCAGCAACGACAACACCGCTGCCTGCACGTGACCTATGACAGCACAACAAGCACCGCCCCGCTTTGCATCGAAGCCCTGGTCTCACCGACGACGCTGGACGAACATCACGAGCCGATGCCTGCACCGCGACCTGAGGGTGCTGCATGTCACACCGCTGCGCTTCACACTGCAGCCCCAATGCCCGCTGGCGCTCCTCACTTCAAACTCACTGAGTTCGACCTGCAACGCGTATGATTTCCAGGGCCCGACGACTCCTGCACCGACATCCAGAAACGCCGCCTGCCGCCGCCGCTTCTCTGGGCCTCACTGCAAGGTCCAATGCCCTGCATCTCTAAAGGTACTATTCAACAGGTCTCCCCGAAACAGTAGCTGGCCTGCGATGCTGTGTCAGCTGGAGCTGTTGGATTTGTTTGCTCACAACGCCGTGATAACCCTGGACAGAGCTATCGACCTCAAGGAACTGTATATAAAGCCTATTTTTGCATTATTCGTATTTTGATCATTGTATGTTGGATTTTTATCATTTTAGTCTTGTTTTACACAGATAAATATTGGATATTTTTCTAAAACTGGTGTGGTGTCCTTTTCACTGTATTACTGTTTGTTATGTAAAATGCTTTACACATTGACTCAGAGATAAGCCTGACTGCTCGTGCCAAGCTAGCAAGGGGGTGAGCAGGAGTTATTTTTAGACGTGTAATCCCCTTATCCTGACCAGATTAGAGTGGTGGATTCTGCCTGGCTTAGGTGCATACCCTAGCCAGCCAGAAATCCTATTTCTAACAAGCACGATATGCAACACACTGTTCTAATTCATTAATGTATTTTGAATATGATAATCCTTTCTACTTCTTTCTTACTTCACATAGACTTTGATGGTGAGAGTCCATTTGTCATGTATACATGACCATTCCAAAAGGGGGTCTTTTTACCTGGCTGCATACTACTTAAGAAATAGGGTTTTTTATGAGGAATACACCTTCCCATCAACTAGATTCATAAATACATAATAGAAGCTGTTGCTATTGTAATCCCTCTTATCATAAGACGGAATTTCTTTATGCTTCCCATTCAAGTACGTAATCATTTGAAATGGTCAAGATGGCGCATACACTTCCAGTTAGGGGTTATTGCTTTGCTTGACCTGGAGACTGACGTAGGGCTACCATTTTAGAATGACCTTAAAATGGGCTGATCTCTAACGCCGTTTGTTTTTATGTCGCGGACGCAGATATATAATCCCGAAAGGGATCCTTAAATAGAACTCGGTAAGCTTATATATGATGTTATATTTCTTCTCTTTGGCGATCGTCTAGAATAAGTGAATTCTTTAAGAGTCCATGTCTTAAGTCCCGGTGATTATCAGTAATATGGTTTACTATACTACCGGCAACATGCTTTCACTTAAAGCTCATCTTCGATGCCTATTCAATTCTGTCGAAGTGGCATTTGGACCTTGCCTGTTCCTTTTGCTTTAGCTGAAACATATTTGCATCATATTTTTGAAGTGCATTAGTTTAATAGTCATTTAGTCTGTACCTGTACACAAGCCTACTCATCCAACTATGGGCCTTATTATGATCTCAGTGGGCCCGTCACCAACAGGCCGTCAGTGGTGGGCCCACCGACATCCATAGAAGCGGTCTGACCACCGGATTATGATCTGGTGCTTGGAGGCATCGGTCATAGGGACTGACTGCTGCCTTTCTGATGGGCTCAAGCAGCCCGTCCGGCAGTGGTGGGACCGTAATCCCTACAATAGGGGCGGTGCCTGCTCAGCTACCTCTATAGGGATTACCATGGCCCTCTTCCCTTTGCCTTTACATGGTGGTTCAACCACCTTGTAAAGGCAGACAGAATTGGACTTTGGGACCCCTAGCAGGGCCCCCGTCCCTCGTGGGCCTCTGCTATGGGCCCAAGGAGGCATATATGGTGCCCCACCCAAACATTCATGCACCGTGTGTCAGGTACCACATGGTGCCTGGCACACGGTGCATGGATGTTTGAAAACTGCTCTTTTGCATTGTGGCTTGTGCTGTGGCCCTTCTCTAGGGCCGTAGCACAAGCCGCAATGCAAAAGAGCAGTTTTCCGACAGCTTGCGTGGTGGTCGCATTGTAATTGGGAAGGTGTAATCACCGACATGTAGTCAGTCGGACACCTGCCCGATACAATGGCGGTTGGACACTCGTCCGACCGCCATCGTAATGAGGCCCTATGTCTTTTGGGGATGTTCTCTCATTTTTCTTTTCTTTTTCTATGTTGTTTCTAGCAAATTCCTATTTGCAAGATTAATATAAAAAAGTTTCTAGAGGTCTTCAATTATAACTCTTGAATTACTTCACTGAATAAATAATACAAAAGTTAAAGGTAACGGTTTCTTGTATAAGAATGTTCTATAAAGTGCTGCCAGCGCCTTATTAATATCAATATCTTTATTAATCGGATGGGTAATCTAAACTAGTGTTATCGCCCGTATGTCTAAATTCCATTCTAAAATTGACACTAATGGCTTTCACTTTCCCTTTCTCACCACATCACATCTTTATTTAATCTTTGTGTTAAATCATTCACGAAAACATGTGAGGAGGTTTTTGTCACAAATGGGGATTAGCAGCAATAACATTGATACTTCATTTGAATATATCTTTATTTTGGTTTGCATATATTTTAATTTTTCTATTAGCCTTGAAAAAGCCCTTGGCTTTCATGCCCCCATAGGGCGAAACACATGTTAGCAACTCTGAGGCAATTCTGAAGTTAATGTCAGAGATAAAGTATGATTTGTGATGATAATTCAGGACCAATCGTTTAAGCTGTAATAATACATACAACAAGGCATCCGTCTTTCTAAGGGAAATAAAACAAAAATAAAGTAATTCACTGTTGAAATATTTCTGATGGAAGACATTTATTCCAAATTATGCTTTGGGAAAATTTCTATTTTCATTGCAAGTGAATCATCCAAAAGGATTTTTTGCTCTAGAGGTTATACTCTTCTTGGTTAATACTTGAATTAATATGCAGTGTTGTTGGCCCTACCCTCACATGAGTGGAAAGTTTTCCTCCAAAATTGTGTTCAGATACTCTAACAAGGGTAATAGCTGGCAGGCCATGAGTGTGTTGAACCTGTAAATATGATTCACAATTTCTGAGTGGAGCTTTAAACCTAGGTGAAGACGTGTCTTCACACCCGGTTTGAGCTTCCTACAATATAATTTAAGATTGTAAAGTTACTACTAGTACCAAAGTGAAGATCACCTTATGGAAAAAATATGGAAGTATAATAAAGTTTTTTATAAAAAAACAAAAAACTGAATTTTAATGTTTGATATACATGTAAAATATTTATTATCAATCTGGAAATATTTTTTTTTTAACAAAACATTAATTTGTTAAATTAAATGCTTTAACGTACTAAAATAATTGGAATATTTTAATTTATAAATATTACTTTTTTAACAATAATTCTAAATAAATTACGCACCCTCACTACCATTTTTATTTTTAATTAACATATGGTAAACTTGGTTAAGAGGTATATAGTTAATTTTTTTGTACATTTTTTTAAACAAACTAAAAGTTTTAATTTACTTATTTAAATTAAGTTCGTTATTAAATCAAAACAATCATTATATATCATTTTTATCATTTGAAATGGATATAGATGGCACTTGCATTTCTTTTCTACTCACATTGTTTGATGAAGCTCTACAAAATGTTCCAAAAAGGTTTATCCTTTTTGGCTCCTCCATGGACATTTTCCCCTGATCCATCAAGCGGAGTCCAAGAAAAAGGGGGATTCCCAAAAGTGCAATTATCTATGTTTGGTCCCCTAGGAATGTTTGCTCTCTGATACAGAAAAAAACAGCTGAATTGATTTACGCCAAATTTGGCAAAAAAAGGTCATAAATTTACTCAGGCAGCATGCTTTTTATTATTTGGTGTAAATCCATTCAGCCATTTTATGGAAATGAGCATTTAAAGAGTGGCTCGAGTTGAGCATGAAGGAGTTGATGCTAGTAAAAGTTAAAGATATCTAGACAGCTGGTGTTTAGATGTGTTCTGATTGGCCTATTTGAAGTGGATTGATGGATCCTGATTGGCTGGCTACAATATTGAGACTATGTTCTGCAGTAATTACAGGACTTGGGTACTTGGTTCCCGATTCCTGAAAAAAAAAAATCTACGTCCACATGAGGGAATGCCAAAGGGGCACTCCCTTAGGTCAAACTCTTTAAAAAAAAATTGGAGTACTGTGGCACCTGGTACTGCAGCTACAAGTGAGGTCACCCCTGTGAAAAAATAGTTATAGACTTGCCCTTTTGGTTAACCGCCATTGTGCATGTTGTAGTGCACAGTGGTGGTTGGTCACCTCAACTGTGTTGGGGGAAAGTCAAAATCACTGCTGTTAACAACTGACGGCTCAGCACAAGGGTTGGGAACACATGGGGTATTTGATGCCCATTGCGGGGGTTGGGCGCTGGGCCTGGCCAGCTCAGCACATAGTTGGCTGCTCAGAGGGGGTTGAGTACCCATGCAAGTTGGCCTCCCCCTGGGGTTTGGGTGCCTGCAGGAGGCCAGACCCCACAATGCATAGCTAAAGACTGTGCACAGTGGAGATTTACGCATTTGCAAGGAGTTTACTGCAGGGCCTGATCAGAGGCCAAGCTTTTCCCAAACCCACTGCCTAGCAACACTGAAGGCCGTGCACAGTAGGGGTATTGGTCGCCCATGGGGCGTTGACATCATCAGTGATATTATTTAGCATGTCATGAGTGATGCAATATGTGAGGTCATAAGCAGTGCATGACGTGGTGGAAGTTATAGTTAGTTCATTGAATTATAAAGGGCAAATTCCAGTGTTTCTATAGTTTATAAACATTAGTTCTTTTCTCACTTCAGCTCCTAATTATAACATTACTTCAAGCTTTGTTTTTTCTGTGAATTTATTTAGATATAGTTTTAAATGTTTAACTAATTTTAACATTAGTCCATATTGGATGTTATTTTAAATCCCTGCCTCTATTGTTTTTTGTGGAAGTATGTTGCTGTACCAGTGATTGGGCATGTGTGGTACTTGACTTACTCGAAGGCTGTGCTGAGGTACATTTCCGCATGGTAATAAACCTTTAGTAACTTTGAAGTGTAGTTTGTAAATTGCAGTTGTCTAACTCTTTTGTATGTATATTTTTGTATTATACTGCTCCCAAATTCCTCCTTAAATTTCCCTAAACCACTCTCATTTAGTAGTAGTTATTCCCTGTTTCCCTAGCACTCCCTTGGTCTCTTCCACTTGTACTAGTATTTGTTATACCTATTTGTGTGTAGATCTCCGCCACAGTTGCGAAGATCTCAACATAGGAATAATAGGGTAGGTGGAGGTCTGCTGCCAGAGGTTTGTGAACTGTACTTTGTACTACATGAGTAGTACTACTGTAATGCTTCATTATGTACTACAAAATGTGGTTTGTGAATCAAGCCCAAGGTTTCTTCTAGTGCAGAACAAAGACAAGGTACATCCTGCTAAAGCGATAATTGTGTAGTGCAGTGGTTCTTAACCTGTGCCCCGCTAAGCCTACTCAGGTGGTTCGTGACTGCTTAGAAAATAAAATAATATTAACAGGTTAATTGTATATAAATAAATAAGCACAATGTCAAAATGAACATTTTAATGCATTTTGTAAATGTGCACAAATTTGAAATTGGAGAGTTAAAATTTAAGTCATTATCCTGTGATTGATTCTTGGGAGCACAGTAATTGCTTCAATCAGGATATAGTACGAACAATGACTGGCCTCTATTGAATTTAGAAAAGCGCCAACCTATCCATTAAAATTTAAGTTTTGATTTTTTTATATTTGTTTGTAAGTTAAATTATATTTAATCATCTGTGAATTTGTTTGATGAATGTCATGTCTGTAATTTTTGTTTATTGTTTTGCTTTTCAAGTAATTGAAAATGCTTAGGCTGGGGTCCCAGGCTTCCTGTAAAGACTCAGGGGTCGATTCCGATTCGGGCCGGAAATCTCTCCGACCGAGCCGGACCCGGAGAGATTTCCGACCGAATCGGACCCGTGCAGTCCGACCGAACGAGTCCGATGCATTCGTATGCCACCGGACACGAGTCGGTCGGACTCCCATTGAACTCAATGGGAGCCGGTCGTACAACGCGTACGCGGGCTCCCATTGACTCAATGGGTGCGAGGCGGACAAGGGCGCCCCCTACAGCGAGTACGCCGCGAAGCGCTTGCGGCGTACACGCACAGGTAGGGGGACCCATGGGTCCCCCCTGTGTGCGACTCGCGCGGGTACGCGTAGCAGGGGGTCCGACACGGACCCCCAAAGTACGGCTCCGACAGCGAGTTCGAGTCGGACGGCGCGAGTCGGTCGGAGCGGTCGAGGTGCGCATCGTACTTACCCGGCCGGAAAACGTCTCCATTGCGCGGTGCGAATCGGGTCCGAGCGAGTCGGTCGGAGCGGTACGATCCGGGTACGAGTCGGTCGGAGCGGTCGGGTCGCCCGGACGAGTCGGTCGGCGAGTCGCATCGTACTCGCTCGGCCGGACCCGCGTACGATTCGGTCGGGAAAAAGGGCTCCGAATCGGATCCGGTAAAGCCGAATCCTATTCGGAGCCCTACCGGCCGAGATCGGAATCGGCCCCTCAGTGGGGATTCTTGGATTCTAGTAATGATTACGTGGGGGTCCACAGAAGTCAAAAGTCTGCTGCCTCTCTTCCTCTCCGTCTGCTGTCCTCTTGCTCTCACTCACTCTTTTCTCATTCTTGCTTCTTCTGTTCTCACTCATTCTCCCCGTTCTGTGCTTTAACCCATACTTTGTCTTTTGTGCCCATTTTGTTGCTCTTTCTCATCATTTGTGGCAGTTTTGTACTCTTTCTCGTCTTTTGTGCCCATCTTGTCTCTTTATGCTCACCCCTTCCTAGCTTCGCCCCCTGTGCTTCTACCCCTTCTAGGACCTACTTAATGGCAGCCACTGCGAGTCCCCATTGAGCAGGTGCCTAGGCCCCTGCTCCCAATTTCCTTGGACTGGTCCTCCAACCAGTCTGAGGCCCTCTCGGACCCAGCTGTCTACCATGAGGCCCCGCCTATACAAGTATAATACATGACTTGCAGTGACAGCACGGAAGTGACACGCTGCAAGGAGTTCACTTCACATCATAGTCTTTGAAATAGTAAGGAACCTTCCCCTCTCTGGTAGATCTGCTCACTTGTTTGTCTGACATCAGCATTGTACCAGTACCAAAGTTTGAGGAGGTCAAGTTCTCTGCTGCTTTCTTCGCAACACTTTCTTTAAGAACCACCACTCTACTGTGGTTCCATATGCGAGAGTCTTCTGTCTTGACAGCATTCAACAAAACCTTCACCACCCTCATGGGCTTAAAAAACCCAGCTGAACTTCCCTTGGCACAGGGTTTTTTAATCAAGACCATATCTCCCCCTTGACTTTAGTTACTTTTACACTTTTCTTAGCATCAAAATTCTTCTTACGAGCTGCTATTCTCTTCCTGACCTTGAGCTTCCAACCCCCACCATTTCCTACCTCTATTGGCGGTGACACCATGTCATTCACCCAAGGTGGAGCTACCAGGGTATTGGGATGTCTCCCATTGAATAATTCAAACGGAGATCTTCCTGTGACTGCATGGGGGGAAATCCTGTAAGCCTCAATTTTCTTGTTCATTTCCTCTTTCCAATTCAAACCACCTGCTTTGGCCATGGAACCGTCTCCTTTAAGACATGGTTAAACCTTTCCACCGCGCCATTGGTTTCCGGGTGATATAACGAGGACTTGTTGTGCTTCACACCACATGATTTTAAGAATTGTTCCATTTCTTTTGACACCAACTGTACCCCATTGTCTGTCAACAAAACACTTGGAATCCCTCCTCTCCCAAACATTAACAAATTCACAACATGCTTGGTTTCGATCCCTGTTGAAACTTTTACCTCCGGCCACCTTGAGAACATATCTATGAGCACCCTCACGTATGACTCTCCGCCACCCATGTGTACAAGGCCCAATATGTCTAAGGCCACATCTTGCCATGGCTTGACCGGGCGCTCTCTAATTACCATGGGTTGTGCTTTGGGTTTTGCAGTTTTTTCATGCATGGCACACTGAACACACTCCCTAATTTCCCTTTCCACCTGAATACCCATGCCTGGCCACCAACAGGTCAACCTTAGCATTTCTTTGGTCTTGGACATCCCTTGGTGACCTGAGTGCGCTAGACTAATGAGACCTTCTCTCAAAGAAAGAGGTGTAATCAATCTTGTGCCCCTGAACTACATTCCATTAGCCACGGACAATCCATCCCTCACGTGCCAATACTTCTCAGAGACACCCTTCGCTCTTGACTGCCATCCTATGCTCAAACAATCTAGCACTTATTGCATTTATTTATCTAGTAGGCAAGCATTACGTCAGGTGCACTCTGTGAGCCCACTGGCTTCTATTTCACAACCTGCCTCCTTGCCTTCCTCACAACTGATGCACTGGTCCATCTCAGACACTTCTACCAGCCTTGAGAGTGTGCCTGCTACCTTATTCCTCACACCCAGTAAGTACTTGATCTCAAAATCATACTCTTGTAAGGCCACCACCCACCTAGTGATCCTGCTGGACACTGCATCAATGGCTTTTAAAAAAAAGATTTCACACCAAGGTTTGTGATAGGTGCGGATTTCAAACCTGTTGCCCCACTATAAATTCTTAAACTTTCTTTTTGCACAAGGCACAGCTAGCGCCTCTCTCAATGATGGAATAACGCGACTGAGCATCCCCGAAGACTGCGTGGGAGAAACAAAATCACCCTCTCAGAAGCGTGGACTTCTTGTTGTAGGACAGCACCCAAACCCTTCATGCTGGCAACAGTGATCAACACTGACCTCCCTTTAGGATCAAACCTCCGCAACTTGGGAGCTTTACTCAATTCAACCTTCACCTGCTTGAACTCTACCTCACAGGCTTCCGTCCACACAAACTCATCCCCCTTCCTGAGTAACTTTCTCATGTTCATGCACATTCCAGCAAAACCTCTAACAAGCTTGCTAAAGTACTCAGCCATCCCAAGAAATCTTGTCAATTCATCCCTATTACACGGGGACTTCAAATTCTGTATGGTGTTTACCAACTCCTTTTTAGGCATTACACCTTCTCCTATAATGGTATGGCCTAAGTAGTCAATGGAGCATCTTCAAAACTTGCATTTATCTAACCTGATGGTAAGATTATAGCTATCCAACTTTTTCAAGACTTGATCCACCTCATAGAGGAAGTTCCTATGACATGGGGTCAATCAGTCATTATCCCTATCTACAAAAAGGGGAACAAATCGGAAGCCAAGAACTATCGGCCGATTTCCTTTTAGATTCATCTGTGAAGGTGATGAGCAGGGCTTTACTTGTAAGATTGGAAGAGTGGGTTGTAGATAATGGGATTTTAACGAAAGCACAACTTGGTTTTAGAAAAGGGCTAGGTACGTTGGAACAGTGTATTAATTTGCAGCTTTTAATTGGCAAATATACATGTGCTAAACAAGGGGTCTCTTTTTATGTTTTGCTGATCTTAGCAGCGCTTTTGATTTAGTGGATCATGCAATACTTTGGCCAGTTTTACTTAACCTTGGTGCTCCAGAGTCTATTATTTATTTTCTTGCGAGGCTGTACGAGAAATTATTGACTAGTGTCCGGTATGGCCATGGGGGTGAATGCACTCCAAATTTTAATGTCAAACGTGGCATCCGCCAAGGCTGCGTCTTGGCACCACTGCTTTTTATTTATTAATGAAGTAGACGCAGTCCTTAAGACGATACAGGCGGATGCCCCCCAAGCAGATGGCCAGGATATACCGGTCCTGCTTTACGCAGATGATGCGGTACTTTTATCTCGGACACCAATAGGCCTAGAGCGTCTAATTGATGGGTTCGTAGATTTCATTAAGGGAAGGAAGCTGCTGATAAACAAGGCCAAAACATATACAATGGTCTGTGGAATAAAACCCAAGAAAACGAAATGTTATTTTATAGACAGGGAAAGAGTGGAATCCGTCGACAATTTCTGCTACCTAGGTATAACTTTCTCGGGTAACGGCAAGTGGTCACGTGAAATGTCAAATGTCCGGGCCAAGATGGTAAAAAGTGTGCACGGGGTGATTAGTTTTGCCTCCAAATTAGGGGATCGCCGAATTAAAGATATGACCTATATATACAAAGCTAGATGTGCCTCTATTGCACTATATGGCGCAGGGGTATGGGGCTACCATTCTAGCCAAGAAGTGCAATTAGAGGAAAATTCCTTTTTAAAAAAGATCTTGTGCCTGCCTGTCTCAGCATCCTCAGAGTTAATCCATTGTGAAGTGGGGCTTGACTATTTGTCAGACCTGATTGCAATGAGACCATTTCTGCTATGGAGATCAATTTGGTCTAAAGAGGAGACCATATTTACACAAACCATTATAAAGGACTGCCTACGATTAGACAATTGTTTTAAAATCCCATGGTTGAATTATATCTCAATGGTATACAAAGATATACTTAAGCTCCCAATTCTGGGAAATCCGTCAGATGTGATAGGCCTGTCTAAACAGGAGATTAAGGTCATTTTCTTGGCTCACAAAAAGGAGCGCAGGATGAGAACTGTGGAGAAACAGGCTACATATCAGCTGTACCATCTGTATATTGACACTGTTGGCTTTCAAAGCTATTTATCACATGTCTCAAGACCCTCCCACCGTTTTGTACTAACGAGGATGAGACTAGGTCTTGTTCATCATTTAGTCGCTTTTCCAGAAACGAAACAGCGCCCAGTCAGTCCTTGCCCATGTGATAAGCACACTAAACAGAGCACCATGCACTTTTTATTATTATGTGAACTGTATCTGAATTATAGAATTATTTATTTAAAACCTTTGTTTAAAAGATATAATGTTACAACTATCCAAGCTGCTATGAGTCTACTGTTTACATTAAGAGACCCCGAGATCTGTTTTTATACCGCGACATACATTTTAAAATCAATTTATGCAAGAAAAAGTTGTTTTTTTTAGAATGAATTTATAGATTATAATCGTACCGAACTGATTGTGTATGTTTATTTGTAGTTATATGAAATTGTAATTGAATTTTAATGCTTGTGTATGTATATTTGCTTTTATGGTTGCTATCTGAACCGAATAAAGCTTACTAAACGAAACGAAATGACTTGATCCACCCTTGCATCATGTTCCTCATTATCTTTACCAAAGACTAAGACATCCTCCTGGTATATCCTCACACCTTCAAGCCCCTTCAAAACTTTCTCTAAGGCCCTCTGAAAACCAGAGGCCTCGGACACTAACCCAAAGGGTAACCTGACGAATCTGAAGGTTCCGAAAGGAGTAATGAAAGCAGTAAGATCTTTGGATGTTTCATCAAGTCTTATTTGATGGTATGCAGACTTGAGATCTATACTAGAGAATACTTTGACTCCTTGCAACAACATTAGCATGTCCGATATCTTGGGCAGAGAGTATTTGTCTACAATTATATATTTGTTTAATTCCCTCAAGTCCACACATAAACGCAAACTACCTTTTGACTTCTGAGCAGCTACCACTGGAGCCAACCATTGTGTCCCCTCAACCTCTTTAATGACCCTGTCACGTTGTAATTTTTCCAATTCTGCCTTCATCTCATCTCTGACCGATACTGGTACAATGCGTACCTTCCCAGCAAATGGGTTTGTCCCATTAACCAACTTGATGTGGTGAACATAGTCACGTAGACACCCAAGTTCCCCTCTAAAAACTTTAGGCAATCTGCGTCCAAGACCCTGCATAAAATCCTCTCCAGAGCCGTCTTGTAGATCAATTTCCTTAACTAGAAAATCTTCCTTCAACACTATAGGAGGAACACTGTTGAGATCTAACATAACTCGCAAGTCTCTCTGGTGGGACCAGCTAAGAATGCTGTTACCCTTCTGTGACACAGACTTTTGCATTGGTGTACCTGTCTTTATACTCCAACAGACCCCAGAAATCTCCGTACAGTTTTATGGGCTCGCCGCCATAGGCACAAGGTCTAATGTCAGGCTTTTGTACTTTGACTTTACCCTTGAGCTTGTCCATGTAGAATTCTTTAGAGACAATGGTGATCTTAGCACCTGAATCAAATAAGACTTTCGTACCGCCACCTTCGATCACCACCTCATCCACTGGACTGTTACTCTTGCACCCCATCACTTGCAATACAATTTGACCACAGTCAAAATCTTCCTCCACTTCCCCGTTGTCACCACACCTTTCACAGATTTAATTGACTCCTTACAACCTTAGCTTTACAGAGAGTTGCAAAATGCCCCCTTTTCTTACAGTTGTTGCAAACTGCTGTACTGGCCGGTGTCCTACCTTCCCACATCTATAGCATTTGGCTTGAAAAATGGATCTTTTACCCGGGGTAATATTTACTCTTTTCTTCTTGTCTTTCTCACCTGACTCATGTGCCACCACCTGAACAGTCTCGCCTTTAACCTCATCCTTCTTGATGACCTCCACACACTTGAGAGAGTGTTCAATTTGTTTGGCAATGGCCAATACCTCATCTAACGAAGGTTGGTCCTTCTGCCACAGTTCATCCTTTACTCTCTCAATGTTGCACCCAAGCATAAATTGATCTCATATCCTTTCTTCAACCAACCCACCAAACTTACATGAGGATGCCAATTTTCTCAAAGTGGTTACATAGTTCTCCACCGTTTCCCCTTCTTTTTGATTTCTGCGGCCAAAATGATACCGTTCTAAGATGGTATTGACCTTCGGCAAATAGTGCCTATCCAGCTTCATAATGCACACCTCATACTCATTCAGATCTTCTCCTACAACCTCTGGATGATGATCGAAGACCTCTTGCCCCTCAGTGGCAAAGCAATGTAACAGTAGTGAAGTTTTCCGTTCATCACTCAGTGACGCCCCACACACCTTGGCGTACCTTTCAAAGACCTTGCGCCACTTCTGCCACCTAATCGGTGGATCCCCAGGTGTTGTTAAAAAGAAGGGAGGAGCTGGTACATTTTGCATGTTGAGTTACAAGTTTTCCAGAGACCAGCACTGTAGGGTTGACTATTAATGTGGACTTACTATTCACCTAACGAGACACTCAGTATGAGCAGCACAGGGAAAACAACAAAAATGTGGAGAATCACATAGTGTGTGCATCACTGTAACATTAAGCAAAGTGTTTAGGAGGAAAAAGTGTGTATAATAGGTTAAAGCACAGGCAGTTCAACTGTTCACCCTAATGTCTTAGCTAGTGTGCGCATCACTGTCGATATGTTGAAAATGCACAGAAATACATAGTGTGCACATCACTGTAGTATTAATGACATTGACAGAGAGTATGCACAACAGCCGACACCACCACAAATACACCCCGGGTGAGTAGCTTGAAGATCACAATACAAGCGGGTGAAAGAGAGTTGCGCTGTATTGGCTTTTCTACCAATAACGATAAACTCACGTGCAGCCTTGCCCCAGGACAAGATGAGGACACGCTTGATGCCGATGCCGCAAATGAAAATGTGCGTATCACTGTTGAAAAACGAACTGCAAATATTCTGTGAAATATCCGGTGTGCGTATCACCGCAACAGGGCGCACGCACAGATGGGTGCATGCAGATGCCGCGCTCTGAGGTGTGCATTTCACCGTGAAAAATACTGGGTGCACGCACAGAAGAGTGCACGCAGATGACGCGCTCTGAGGTGTGTGTGTCACCGTGAGAAGTGTTGGCGCAGGGACTGTGACTCACCACAAGATGGAGTCGGCGTCGTGCAGAATGTAACGTGGTTACATCGGTCGAACGTTACTAATTTTCGCTTTTGATGACAGCAGCTGGCTGCAAGGGGTGGCACTGGAAGAACGTGTAGGATGGCACCCAGCGAAGAATAGAAGCACGAGGCTAGACAGAATGGTGTTCTCGCGCTACTGATTCTCGGGCACAAAGCGTTGAGGGAATCCAACGGCCCACCTTAACGCAGGATAAACATACGAATAATACACACTAGGTACTTGCCAGAAACCTCGATGAAGAGTAGAGTAACGTTGTGCATCTAACCTTGAGTGGCACTCTCCAATGATTGTAGAAACAAGCTGGATGTTGAGACCCTTAGGCTTGCGATGGCATCACTCTTGCACGTAGGTTACGAATTCTGCTCGTCGCCAGTTTAAGATGCGTGCTGATAATAACACTCCCAGAAACAAATGTAGAGTTCAGTTGAAGTTTATTCTAGGAGGTAAAGGGTCCCATCCATCCACGACAGCTGCTCCTCATTAACTGCCAACACATACCTCTGATCGCCTATGATATCCCTCACATTCCATCTCCATGGCATCCACCTAGGTTGGCTTGTACATGCACCAACCTGCAAGATGCCACACTGACACAACTGCTTCCCCCACTCTACACGCCATCACAAGGGCGGAGCATTATCATGTACTCACTGCCACTTCTCATGCAGCATCACTCTTACACCACCGACCACACACACCTCACCTCCCATCGCATACATGATCCTCAAAACCAGATCTCTCTGCAAACACACCAGTGAGGTCTGGCACCTCATCGACATCCTGTATCTCACCAAAACCTGGCTCAATCCATCTTCCACTACCGCCATCGCTGAGGCCATTCTTCTTGGCTACAAGATCGTCCACCAACACAGGCACCACATGTGAGAAGTTGGCCTGGTATATGCTGTCCACTAATTATAGTGGGCACCTTGCACCAGTCCAAACAACCCCTTATTGGAGATAGGTTACAGACAACCTTATTGAAAGCTATCCTAGTGGTAGCTATGGAGAGCAGCCTTCAGGCTAAGTCTTGAAGGAATGTAAAGCAGCTTGTTTTACCAGTCTATAATCTCTTGAGTGACCAAATGAAAGAGCACCACACCAGGTATATATTCAAAATATATGTATTTATTGCTAAACACACCCCTCTAGTCTCTTTTTGAGGCTAGAGTTCGAAGTACATAAGTTAGAAGTTATTTAAACACAGTAATAGCACAAATACACGTTTGGGCCCTAGGGGCGTACCAAACCATATACCAATAAAGTGGTATAAGAACCACGACTGAACTAGACACTAGGCCTAGAGCCTCTAGAAGTGCTTGGACCACAAGGAACCACCCAAGGTAGTGACACAGGGGACCCACAGGGGACGCGTGCAGTGTAAATACACAACCGCGATACGCCGTTGACTTCTATGGAGAAAGTCGCGATCAGGAAATTAAAGAAAGGGACACTTAAAGGAGGACTTGGAGCAAACCCTTTGAGAACTAGTACTTTGAAGAGTCTCTACCCACGGGAGCACCGGAGTACTCGTGTTACCTCACCCAGGGAAGCCGGGTGCATAGGTGCCTTTCGGGGTCGGGTTTCGTCGTCGATTTGAATGGCGATCTGCTGCAAAGTGCTGCTGGCGACCAAGTGGAAAGTGTCCGGGTGGATCCAAGAGTGGATCGGAGATCTGAAGAACCTGAAAGCAGAGGGGACAGAGTCTGGGTCACTAGCCAGTGACCAGGAAGGCGATGGACAGATGCCCACCGATGTCGAGTGCTTCAGGTGCGTTGACGGTCGTCTTGACTCTTCAGCCACGAGGTCCAAGAGGCGTTGTCGGTGACCAGGAGCAGGATTCGGGCTGGTACACAATGTTTGTCGAGTGCTGAGGTGTCGGCGACCGGATTGGACCCAACAAGCCTTGGCAACGGCAAGTCTCGATGCAGAGGAAGATTGTCGATGGTGCAGACCAACAAGGTCTGGGGAACTCACCCAGCGAGGGTAAGTAAGGGCAGGCTTGGAGCAACCAGTATGCCAAGCAAGAAAAAGATTGGCCTTCGTTAAGGGCTACTAGCCAACGGGCTAGCGACCGCGAAGGAGCCTCGAGACGTCGCACGTGGATCTGGCTCACATGACACTCGTGGAGTGGAGGCCAGTGATCTTCGGTGCAGTTGGTGCTGGAGGCTAGGGCTACTCGGAGCCCAAAGCATGACTTCGTGGAAGACCCAGAAGAGGATGCACTTGCAAATGTGCTCGGTGTCCAGGGGTCATGGTCTCACGTCACCCACAATAGCTACGGGCCTCAGCTTTGCTGGGGACTCAGGGTAGCCTCGGGGAAGTCTGAGAATCCACCTCTGGTGATGCGATGACTTCGGCGTCCGACGGGAGCTTCAGAAATGCGAACCGGACAGATGCTTCTTTGGTGCCTGCCAAGCAGGGGAGTCACTCCTTGACCCCAAGGGAGATTCTTCTGTCCTCTAAACGTGAGTAGAGCGTCGAAGGTCCAGGATTCTGTTTCAGAGTGTCGTCCAGGGATAATCTAAAGTCCTAAGGACTGGGTTCCTATACTTATTCTAAGTTTAGGGGTTGGACTACTCTGTGGCCCCACCTATGGGTGGGTCAGGGCAGAGGGGTGGCTACACCCCTTTCCCTTTGTCCAGTTCGCGCCAAAGCAGGGGCTACAAGCCCCTGATCCGGTTTGAACTGGGGTATGCACAGGGACACCAAGTGTGCCCCCAGTGCAGGACTTCAAAGCACCCGAAAGTGCTCCCGCCCAGCCCCAATACACATTATCCTGTCTGGGGAGGTGGTCACACCTCCCTGGGACAGGAAACTATTGTCCAGGCCTCCCCTGCCGGAGTTTCGTCCAGCAGCAGGAGGCCAGACTCGTGTCTGTGGCAGCAGCATCCATTTTGTGATGCCAGGCTTTAGAAAGAAGTTACCGGCCAGGCCAGGGTTAACATGTCTCTCCTCTAGAAGGGTGGAATGCTACCCCCGCCGCCAGAATTGGCGGGGGGTAGTATTCCAAGATGTTTGACACCAAACACGACATGTTTAGGTGCAGCCATTCCAAAGTTAGCATTTAACGCGAGGTTATAATGCGCTTAAGAGTATATGGTCAGGCTGCACTACAAACAGCATCAGAGAAGGGTCTCCGAATGCTGCAGAGGGGCCCTGCTCATGCAGGGGCACCCCCTCACATAGGAACCACGCACTCTGCCTTCAGGATTGATAAGGCCTGCCATAGGAGTGACTTATAGGTTTATATGTGTGTATGTATGTAGTGATATAGGTAACCTATATCACAGTAAGGAGTGCATGCACCACCTTACCCAGGCTGCAGTAGCAGACCTGTGGTGTCAGTTTGGATGGCCTTCCAGGGGTGGCACAATACATGCTGCAGCCCCTGGTAGGCCTCTGAGGTACCTATGCCCTTGGTACATAGTATACCATATACTAGTGACTTATAAGGGCACTCCAGATTCCAATCAGAGATGTGCTTAAGGCACATGGAAACCTTTTTACAGAGAAAGCAGATAGACTGGGGCCCTGAATAGCAGGATCCCAGTCCAACTAAGTCATAAACCAGCAAAACACCATAAAAAAAGTGGGGGCAACCATATAGTCAGATTCCACCTTCCTACACCACAGACCCGGAACAGGTCTCCCAATCATCCACAAAGACACCATCACTCGCACAACTTCAATGGATGAACGCACTACATACGTGGAACACATGCACTTCCGACTACAAATCAGCCATGCCACAACCATCTCAGATACCCTGTCTTGCCGACCTCCAGGACCACGTACCACCTTCAGTAACCTCCTCACCGACTTCATCACTCCCATTGCCATCAGATCCAATGATTTCTCTCTACTCTGTGACCTCAACCTCCATCTCAACGACCCAACAGACCACAACACCACTGCCCTTCTAGAGAGCCTCAACAACATCGAACTCACACAGCTCACCTGAGACCCAACTCACAACGCAGGGCACACCCTTGGCCCTGTCTTCACAGCCAGCAACATGACCACCTTCAACCACCCCCCCGCCCTACCTGAACGGACCACTCCATTGTACACTTCCACATCAAAGCGCCCCACTCCAGCAAGCCAAACACAGCCATCAACAGCAGACGAAACTGGAACAAAATAGCAGAGGCAGACTGAACCCACACCCTCAGATCCACCCAGCCTATCCCCACCGGCGACCTACAGAATGACCTAATCACATTCAACAACTCTGTTTCAGACTGCACCAACACATTGGCTCCTCTGAAGAAACTTAGGCAAACAGGAACAAATGCTTAAACATTCAGATACACGGAAGATCTAAGGGACTCCAAGCGCTGCTGCAAACAACTAGAAAGAAAATGGAGATCCAGGCGAGATAACCCCTCTAAAGACGCCTACAAAATTGCACTCAGAAGGTATCACACCTAGATCAAAGAAGTAAGGAAATTAGCCCCCTTACTGAGACTAGAATCCTCTCTAGGAAGAGCTTTTCAACATCATCAGAGATTTCACCAATCCAACGGCAGCCACCAATACAATTACCCCTTCATGGGACCTCTGCAACAGCCTCTCTGAATTCTTCCACAACAAAATACTCAAGACTTACACTAGCTTTGCACCCTAACCTACTGCAGAAGACATCATCACACAACTATCCACCACCACCAAGAACGCCAATCATCTAATGAACTGGAGCCCCCTCACCACAAAAGACACCACTGGAATAATGAAGACTATCCACTCAAGGGCCCCCACAGACTCCTGCCCTCACCATATTTACAATGTGGGAGGACACTAATCAGTGCCAACCTCACCACCATCATTAACTTCTTCATCCTTAGCGGAACCTTCCCGGACAGCTGGAAACATGCAGTAGTCGCAGCTCTCCTGAAGAAACCCTCAGCAAACCCGAAAGAACTCAGCAACTACAGATCCATTTCGCTCCTACCATTCCTGTCCAAGGTCTTGGGGAAAGAGATCAACAGGCAACTCTCCTGCCATTTAGAACAGCACCACCTCCAAGACTCAGTCAAGGTGTTACAGAAACAACAACATGGAAACCGCCCTCCTGGCTGCAACAGACGACATCCTGTCCATCATTAACACAGGTGACAACGCTGCTCTCATTCTCCTCGATCTCTTGGCAGCCTTCAACACCCATTGTGCCCTCATTGCTGGACTCTGCGACTCAGGAATTCAAGGGTCTGCCCTAAATTGGATCACTTCTTTCCTTGTCAGCAGAACTCAATGAGTCAGACTCCCCTCATACACCTCCGAACCCAAGAAGCTTATCTGTGGAGTCCCCAAGGGATCCTCCCTCAGCTCAACCCCTTTCAACGTGTACATGACACCCCTCACCCACATCATGCGAGCCCAAGACAATAACATTGTCTCCTACGTCAAAGACGCACAGCTCATCCTCTCCCTCACCAACGAGAACAACACCACCAGGAATAACTTCACCTCCTGCATGACCAACATGGCCAACTGGATGAAGGAAACCTGCCTAAAACTCAACACGGCAAAACGGAGATCCTGATTTTTGAAAACAAGAGCTCCCATTGGACTCCTCCTGGTGGCCATCCAACCTAGGACCCACGCCCACTCCCACAGGCCATGCCAGAAACCTTGGTATCATCCTAGTTGACAAACTCACAATGAATCAATAGGTTAACGTTGTGACTGCATCCTGCTGCTTCATTCACAGAATGCTTCATAAGATTTTCAAATTGCTCCCCAACCACACAAGAACTACAGTCACGCAGGCCCTCATAACCAGCAGACTTGACCATGGCAACATGCTGTGCATCGGCATCTCCAACCCGCTCACGCAAAGACTCCAGACCTTCCAAAACACCACCTCCAGACTCATCCTAGACATCCCCAGGATCGATCACCTCACTCTTTACCTCACTGAACTACACTGACTACAGATCCAGAAACGTGGCCAATTCCAACTGCTTGTCCACACCTACAATGCCCTCCACAGCACCAGACCAGTTTGCCTCAACCTCCGACGTCAACTCTACTATCCATCCAGACAGGTACACCCATCCTCTCTCACAGGTCCCCCACATCTGCAGAAGCAAGTCAGGAGGGCGCTTCTTCTCCTTCATCGCCACCAATATCTAGAATGAACTCCCTCACTACTCACCTTCCGCAAGAAACTGAAGACCTGACTGTTCAACTAGGATCTTTGCCCAGCCTACGTTCCTGCTCCAGCGCCGGGATACCCTCATGAGTGATAAGATGCACCATACAAATCAGCATACCATAACCACTGGTGTAGTGATATACAGTAGATAGATTTATGCAAAAAAAATCAAACACTAGGGGCTGTCCTATAACACCCAGGCCAAAACCTTTAATCAAGAGATTGCCTAGATGTCAAGCATATCAACACTAATTAACTATCAAAGTCTAGAGATAGAAGCAAGAAGGGAGGGAGAAAGCGCGCATGGGGGTTCTGAACATCAAACATAATTTTAAAGAGATAGTCGCTCATGGCACTCAATCCCTTTCCTACTTTCTGCGATATCGTCTGGAAACATGCCACTCCGTCCATCAGGTACTGGAGGGACTACCCCCTAGCTCAACAATGAGCACACAAGCATAATGTATATTGTCATCCTATGACTACTAATGTTACTCTGAACTACTATTCTTTATGCACTCTAGGAGCAATTTAGCAGTCTCCTACTGGGTAGGCACACATTTTTCATTGTGGTAGGCAACCTTCAGTTTAGCGGTGAAGTGGATCATAGCCCTGATGTCACGTGGGTCCAACTTATTTTTAATAATCAGCATACCTGACTTCCTGGCGTGCTTTCCAGGTTGCACAGCAAGAAAGAAAAGAAGGCAGGATTCATCTTATCTGATTCTGGAGATTCACTGAGTGCAGTATCACCATGGCAATTCACTCAAATTTCTATTCAGGTATAGACCTTCTTGTGTGTATCCTATAACAGCAGGGCACCAAAGAGCTTTAAGGTGTCACACTGACGCCAATCACTTCACCACCCCCTCTATCTCACTATTAGAGTGAGGCAGCTCTAAAATACTCCTGCTCTGTAATCAATAGACTCACATCGAACATGCTGATTTGAAATCTGGCCTGGATGAGAGGCCTCACATGGTGGACCTGAGCATGGAACAACTGCATCTGGAGAACAGGCAGGCCTGTGAATAACTTGTGGGCACCAATAATTGTGTGTAATGGTGCCAGCAGAGGTCCTACTGGTGAACAATCAGCACTTCCCTCACCTTTAAAAGTAGCTGGAGAACCACAGTTTTGGCAGGGTAGGAGCCTCTTCCAATGTGCTCCAGGGTACCCTCTCCAACAAATCCAACAATCCCTAAATGAGGCTATAGGAAACAAACTTGTGGGAACAATATCCATCCCCTGCTTCATAGAGTCGAGGTCAGGTGGTCATTTATAACTACAGATGAAATTTAGTACCACCAAAAATCTGCCAGTACATCTGTTTTTTGACAGTGGTAAGTTTAGCCATAGGGGTGCTGATAAAACAACAGAAGGAAGAAAGCTTGTTGACTTGAGTAGATAGGGACAGATTCTCGTCAAAGTAAACACCCAAATTTCAAACGGAAAATACAGGTGTAGGAGAGGCCTCAAGTCGGATAGATTAGAAGACCAAGGGCCAGGAAAGAACTTTGGTTATCACTCATAACCCCAAGGATTTGGTTTTGTAGATGTTAAGTTTGAGGAGACAACTACATTCTTGATAAATTTTAAAAAAATGGTCCCTAGCATTAAAGCATTGATTATCGAAAGAAATAAAGAGCTATCATCCATGTAGCACATAAGCACATAAAATAAAACACAGCCGCTCAGATGTTTTGGCCCAGAGGAAGCAAATAGAGATTAAAAGTGTGGCACTTAAAGAAGACCCCTGAGGAACAAAATAGGAAATGGGTCTGAACTCAGAGCGACTAGATGGAGGGTGAACTGCCTGAGAACAGCCTGTCAAGTAAGATCTTTCCCTGGCAAATGCCTTAAGACGAATGTTATATTTAGCCAGGTGATCCGGGAAACCATCAGACAGTGGCGGCCGGCACGGATCGGGGGCTGCGGACGGAGGGCGGGGAGGGTAATGAGGGGGTTAAAAATAAAGAGAGAAACCATACCTGATTATCGGGTCTCTCCTCTGCTGTCCCTCCGTCGTCTCCAGGCCGAAACAGGGAAGCAGGGATCACCCAGCTCTCAGGCTTCCAATAGCCAATCACAATGCTGTAATGCAAAATATTACCTCAACAGAACGCCCTTGGGTTGATGACATGGAGTTGGTGTTTACCTCCAGGTTCTTGAGCAATGTGTCACCCAGTTAAGTAAGGACAGACTCAATGACTGAGTTCTAGGGCAGAAGTAAGTTTAAGGATTTATTACAAAAATTCAAAAGAAGCGGTGCAGGAATCACAAATGCAAATGCATAAAAGCAATGCCATGAAGGCTGTCAGCAAATAGGGGAGATAGAGTAAGTGCAAAATCTAAATAATTCTCAGTTCCAGATGAGCAGCAAAGTCAGAGAGAATTTGGGCATCGCAGGAAATCTCAGGAAAGTTCTGGGTCACCTCCAAACTCTGCGGATTATATGCAATTTCTCTTCATAGAAAATCATTAAATGTGCTAAATCATCACAGTGTGAGCAAAAGAATAACCTTCCTAGCAAATCAAAGCACAACTTCATAAAACATCATATTGCCTTAGCATTTAAGCAGTATGCCGCTACATGAATATTGTTTCTGCCCACTCTATGTTAATGTCATCCGGAGATGGCAGGACAGACTAGTTACGTGTGCCAGGGTTGACTAATATAAATGAATGCAGAACAGAGAGCCAGCATAAAAGCCTTGAAAAGGCAACATTACTGTAGCCATGGTAGGAAGTTTCCATCAAGAACAGCAAAAACAATGTCCATGGAAATAAACAAACATGGCTCTGCTTGACAGTGTGCTGGAGAAATAATGAACAGTATACATCCCGGAAGAGACATCCATTGTGAACACGATGGCATCAGGGCCTAAATTGAGGCCTAGTTAGCAAGAGCTAGAAAAACACACTTTAACACATCACGAATATATCTCTTTACTACGCATACGATATATCGCATGCCATTACAACCCGGTCGTTACAATGACCGCGTTGTTACATCGCGGACCATTACATCGCAAGTCGTTACAACGACTTGCTGTAGGGGGCGCACTGGACTTAGGAATAGTATAATTTACTATTCCAGTTTGTGCAACAGCAGGGAAGGTGTTGGATTGTAAATCCAGCACCTTCTGCCCCCTACAGCAAGTCGTTGTAACGACTTGCGATGTAATGGTTCGCGATGTAACAACGCGGTCGTTGTAACGACCGCGTTGTAGTGGCATGTGATGTATCGCATGCGATCTAAACGCTGTTTCCCTATTAGGAATGTATATGAAATGCTCAAAAATTCTAACACAGTTAAGGGTTGGGGAGAAGAACTTAGAACTAGTGGAATCTGGGGAGGGGGAAGCTGATAGCTGTCCTTGGAGTTAAATGACTGACAAGGGAGGGAAAGTATTTAAAGAGAGCATAAATAATTGGACAATTTATCATACAATGTTTTAGATGGTTCAAAAGTGGAGGCTGCACAATCTGGTGAGGCCAAGGAGTAAGCAGTTTTGAAAATCTGTCTCACAGTATTATCAGCTTTAAAGATATGGGAGGCAAAGTAATTGGCTCAAGTTCAATATTAAGAAGCCGTTATAAGCGAAGAGCAGAACTTAGGACAGTATTACTAGCCGAGAACTAATCTGTGCATCAACATTGCTCCGATGTTTCTCAGCAAAATTTGTCTGCTTTGAGCTTCTGTAGGAAAGTGGATTATTATGTGGCAGTGGCGGCTCGTGGAGGGAGTGCCGAGGGGCGGTGGGGCGGGGCGGGGCGGGTGAGGAGCAGGGTGGGGGGTAGTAAACTACGGCATACGGCCAAACAGAGGTAAGTAAACAAATAAATAAATAAAACAAATTTTCATTGCGCGCTGCATTTCCAAATGCGATGCAGCGCGCGCAACGAAATTCGTTTTATTTATTTATTTGTTTACTTACCTCTGTTCGGCCGTATGCCGTAGTTTACTACCCCCCACCCTGCTCCTCCCACGGCCCACTGCCCCGCGGCACTCCCTCCACGAGCCGCTACTGTTATGTGGTATGGTTGGCGAGCCTTACCTTGTAATATTATCACAATTCCTCAAAGACGGTCCTTGAATTCACACTAATAATATCTTAGCTCAGTCCTGGTAGAGTGGCAATGTGTCAAGCATTTCAGAGTACCAACATGGACGACAAGTAATTGACACGACTCGAGAGAAATTAATCACAAATTATAGAAATAGAGTGTATTTTATCTTAATTTTGACACCAAAACGAATGGAATAGCATACATATAACCGAAGTTATAGATTTTCAAAGCAATATTAAATCTTTTGGGCGACCACAAATCCCACGGAGGACCCGATGGGCAACCATTCTTTAGATCCAGCAAGTGTTTTTACCTTCAGTTTGCAGGGGAATAGTGCCACTAGTCCAGGGGACACTGAGGGTGCTTCTGGCTTTCACAGGGGTCCCTCTCTTTGGGCGTGCTGAGTTTTTGCCAAGGACACGGGTCGTTCACACAGTTCCAAGTCTGTTGCCACCGGGACAGAGTATCCCTCTTTTGCTTTGGCTCTGTGGGCAAAGCCCTGCTGTCGGCGACATGGGTCTCCTCATAGTCGTTCCTTGATGCAAGTTGTTCAGATCTGAGGTTCTGGTGTCAGGGGGGGTCCCTTGAATTCTGGATTAAGGGGAGTTAGGGGTGTAGCCAATGAGCAACTAGTCCCTGCAGCTAATCAAGGCGACTGACGACGGACTAAGGAAAATAAAATAAATAAATAAATAAAACAGTTGTCTGTTGACTCCCCCCCTCACCCGCCCCGCCCCACTGCGGTTACCGTCACCAGCCACGACTGCTGCTGTCAGTAGTTTGCTTGGGTCACCCAGGGTGGCAAAGACCATGCTGCAGCCCTGGGGATACCTTTACCACTTACGCCCTGGTTACCCTTGGTACCATATACTAGGGGCTTATAAGGGGTAAAGTCTTTGCCAGTTTGGAATTACCAAGTCACACATACCAGTTTTGGGAGACAGCACAGGCACTGGGGTCTAGGCAGCAGACTCCAGCACAATATCAGAGTCATGACCATCAGCATTGGAGAAAAAAGTGTGGGGGGGGGTGACCATACACAAAGGGGCACTTTCCTACCAGTCATGTTCTACCAGTTAAATAAATGGAGAGAGTAGTGGCTAGCACTTTGGGAGGTGGAAGCTGAGTCAAGAGTAGAAGTGATCCAGTGATTGTAATCAGTTAGTTGGACTTCAAATGTGGAATTAAGAGGTAGGAATTAGTAAAGGCCCCCAAAAAAGGTGTCAGTAGAATGTTTGGATGAAGCCCATTTGATGGCAGAAAAGAGAGGTGGTCGAGCCAAAATGAGACTAGAAGCAAAAGAGAACCAAAGAAAGGAATTAAAAAAGTGATCGAACTAGGCCTAGGGAACTGTTGTCCCGCAACTATCAAGCCTAGGGGGCCAGAAAGTAGGTTAAGGCAATGATTGGCAATGTGGGCAGAACCAATCATCGTTTGACAAAGAAAAATAAACTAGCAAGGGATTGAACACTAAGGGCAGAGCCTGGTATGGAGATCGACTGTGCCCCAAAAATGTAATTACCAAGTAGAATACAGGCAGAACGACTGGTAATAAAAAGAGACAAATAATCAGCAAATAAGGTCCTAGAGTTGGTATCAGCTGGATGAGGGTGATAACTGAGAATGTAGGATAGGCTGGTGGACCCAGAAATAAAAAAGAGGAAGCCCAGGAGCTCAGCATGAGGGAATGGATCATGAATGAGTGGGGCTATCTAAAGTTGATCATTGAAAATAATAACTAGACTGCCATTCTTCCTAGCATGGCAGGAAAGGTGAAACACTTTAAAGTCAGGGGAACAGCCCACAGCTAGGTCAGTGCCAAAGGCTTTGAAAGTCCAAATGTCTGAGATTAACAATATATACAATTTGGCACATGTGATAAGGTTGTGTATCTCAAGGGAATGTTTAACAAGAGAGCGGCATTGATGAGAGCACATGGAATGGTGGTAGAACTAAAGGGGGAAGATTCAGTACTTCCAACAGGGGAGTGGAAAATGCTCAATATATCTGTTGCAGATACAGGGTTCATGTAGCTCAATGGTATGAAATACGAATAGAGCTTACTGGAGAGTGGAAAGCCAGACTAGGGGAGCAGGAGGCATAGTGACAGGAGTTGTGAGTGGACAGGATGCGGACAGGTGTAAATGGGACATTGAGATAACTACTCATAACTGCACTTTTGAATAGATATATATCTGAGTAGTATATCTGTGTAATCATCCATCCGTACTTCCGTAAGTGATGGGTAATTCCTAAAAACTAAACATGCAAAGCATACGTATCTCAAGTATACTTGTGCATTAGTACTTCTCCCTGCTTTTAAGATCACTACTTCAAGTTTCACATCTGTACACTCATTGGTGAAGGATGACTTATGTATGGTTACTACTTGACTGCTGTAGAACTAAAATAACCAACAACATTAATAACCTGTTGTCTCCCTATCTTTGAATTAGTATGACCTTACTCGAACTCTACTATGTTATACATCACATTATTAAAAACAAATGTGATAGTCCACTTAAAGAGTCCTTCCTTAATATCACAGGGATCCTAGTAAATTATCCCAATATAAATAGTTCAACAAATGTTCAAGAGAATAGTTCAATGTTTATTTTCATCAACAAGACAATACCAGGTTACTTCTCTGTCATTCAATTGTCCATTCAAAACTGCCCTTTGAAGTGGAACAAGACCGTGCGAGAACATCTGGAATCCAAGAAACGGGGACTTGACTACAGCAAAATTTTAACTTGACTGACAAGCAAACAGCTGCATAAACCATGAAAAATGTGATACCCAAAAATCAAAGATGGCCACCACTTTCTGGAACGTTCAAGAGTTCAGGATCTGCTGGGAATCATAGTTAGCTGCACAGCTTCAGTCCAAAGAGTGGCACCAATTTGTGATCACTGCCAGCTTTTCCTTTGCTGAAGGCACCCAGCATGAGCAGATTTGGAGTAACTCCTCCATGAACATTGGACATTTAAAGCGATAAGCATGCCTCCTGACAGTGTCCCTCCCAATGGCCACTGTCTTCACAGTAGGTCTTCTGGATTGTCATGATGCCTTGCATAAACGTCTTGCCACAAGCGTAGAGCGTACAGTTTAGAAGCAGGTTCTCTTGATCATTCCTCCCAACCACAACCCTTCAAATCCACTAAATGCAGTAACTTTCTTCTTACAGTTCTTGCATCCAAATTCCTATTCACCTCGTATTCATTTTCTAAATTCAACTCAACATGCATAAGATGTGAAGCAAGACTGGTCTTTGCAGAGCAAGGTTTTAATAAAGATACATACAAAAACTGAGTGAATTCTCATGGACATATTCAACTTTTGTCTTATGGCAACTGAATTCATAATCTCTTCTATCACAAAAAGATCCACAAATGTAGGTTGCAAATTAGAAGATTTTTTCACATGCAGATTTTTATAAGCAGCCACACCTACTCACCTACAACATACTGGGGTGCAGGTTGCTTTTATGATCAGCCGATCCTCTAAACTTCTTTAACTTTTTACAAGGTTTCTCATGCAGATTTTTGAATATTAATTAACTCATTTAAATGTTCGTGCACAGATGTGACTGAGGTAGACAAAGAATGATCCAGTGAAAATATACATAGGTGATGGTCATACAAGCAAAAGAGGGGTGACATTCCCATAGTTGAATGTTATGTATTATAATATGTTACTCTGTCAATGACAACTTCTTACTCCAATCCTCCCATGGTGCCAAGGAAAGATATCTTAAGAGTTCTTCAACACATTGATTCAGTCTCTCAGTCTGGCCATTCAGCTGAGGATGATAACTAGTGGACTGTGGTCGCCCATATTGTTCTCATATCGAAGAAGGCCAGAATTGTAAAATAAACTGTGACCGTCTTTCAGTAATCAAAACCTGGGGAGCACCAAGCAAATGAATAACATGTGAAAAAGTATTTGGTAAGACTTTGGATGTATGCAAACCAGACAAAGATATGAAATAACCATTATAATTACATGATTCACAACCACTAAAACCACTGTGCAACCTTAACTCTTAGGCAACTCAACTATAAAATCTTTTGACACTGTATTCAAAGATCGATGTGTAACAGGCACAATCCTCAACAACCCCTAGAGATTTTCTATGTGAAGTATTGTTTTGAGCGCAGATTGATTATGGCTGTACATCTAACATGAACTAGAGGAAGAGGAAATTGTTAAAGAAAGCTTTGTCTTCTTCCAAGGGACAGCGGGTATAATCAACTGAACAAGGCCCACTCTCTGTGGTAAATCAGGAGAAGTTCCTCTTTGATCACAATTGCCCTGCAGTGACACCCATGTGGGGTTATAAAATGACTCACATTCACAGATTTTCTGTGGCATGCTTCATCATCAAGTCCCTCATCCAGAATGATACTACACGTGCATGGGCTCAAAACTGGCATAAAGGTTTTCTCTTCATTTTAATGTAATCACAGCACGCCATGTCTTCTCTCTCTCTCTCTCTCGCTTTTCTTAGATATGAGCTTTCTTATCCTACCCTACTGCATTGGCTCAGAATTTTCCTTAATTCTGTTCTCTTCCACCTTAGTTCGGCCTCCTAAGAATTTTGTTTTTTCTGAATGGCGTTCATATAAATGATGTTCCAACTGTAACCCAGTTCTATAAGCACATCACCCTGAATAAGCAGATTAACCACATGCACTAAAACATCTTTCAACTCACTGGAAAGGCCTTGATAAAATTATGATGTCCTTCTTGCATTGGGCCAATTAATCTACACTGCCAATTGATTAAATGTGGTAATATAGCTCAATAGATTCTCCTGACATATCAAAGGAAGGAGCATTTTACGTTCTATCAAATAACTTCTGCTTCTGGTCATGAAAAGCCAAAAAGCAGCAAAATTGTGAAGCCACAAATCATGTTCTCCAGGAATGGAATGCTCCAATTAGCTGCATTTCGACTCAGATATGATAGAACAAAAGCCACCTTGGTTTCATCATCTGGAAAATTCTCTTTTACAAAAAAATTTAACTGACACTGATTAATGAATAGTGCAAACTCCTTTGACCTCCAGAGAACCTCTGTGGAAATGCTAGGGGTATGACTGGAGTACTGTAAAGCAAGAAAATTAAAAAAAAACTTGCTCTGAAGGGAGGTGACAAAGGCCATGGACCTGACCTCGTAATATTTATGGGCAAAGGTGCTTGCCTTTCATTTTCTTATTTGACTTCAACAAATTACCTTTCTCCTATTTGATGGATACTAACTCTATATGTGGTGACCTACTGCCTGATTTATAGTTTGGTGGAAGGGAATTTACTCCATCAGGTCGACTGAGTAATGTACTCTGTGATCTGAGGGAGTACCCAGCTGCCAAATTTATAGATGTCTGCCAGCCCAGTGGACTTCTCTTTTATTGGCAGGAACTGCCACCAAGGCAGTTTCTGTCAATGCAATGAAAGTTTGATGGACGGTTCAGTCAATGTGACGGTTTACTCCGTCAACATGACGGAGCCATGCAGCAAACATTCAATGTACTTTATATTTTTTTAAGAAGATCCTACAGCAAAATTTTCTTTTTGAAAATAACAAAAAACAATGGCCCTTCATCATGGGTGATTTCTCCTATGGCATGGGTCAATTTTACAGTTTTCATAATCCATTACCACCAGGCTTTACCTGGCGGTGACACACATTGAAAACATGGGCAAACCTTTGATGGCCGTTACTTTGCCAGGCCGTTTGAAGGTGTATGTCGATGACGGAGATGAAGTGAAAAATAACATCCCCAGGCAACAAGGTCAAGAGAAAGATATCTAAACCTGTAACAGCATGATCATACTATAAGAGAACTCAGTGTACATAAAAGCCAAATTAAAAAATTAGATTCATTTTATTGATATATTTTTTTGTCTCGTAATAAAATTTCTTTAAAAACATATAGAAAAACATATATAACTGGACAATAATAGTCTAACATACAACTTACAATAAATCATTACATATATACATATAAAAGAAATCACAGTGACTATAGATGGAATAATAATCAGACATCAGACATCCATAAAAAATATACATATAATACAATAGAACAGAGTAGTGGCTGATTGATAAGTTTTCTTGTATATATTTTCTACGCTCGTTTCGGCGAACAGAGCGCCTTCTTCAGGAAAGCCACAGAGATTCCATGAATGAGTAAATAGAGGTCCGAAAGGAGTGGAAGGTTTTTGATGACTAAGGGAACCAAGATGATTCTTAGTGTATCCTATAATGGCACTTGAGCCCAAGTAGCCAGGCCTGTGTAGGTCCCTATGCTCCAAAAGGTTGATGATTATTATAAATGAATGCCAGTGGGTTCTGTAACCTCAAAAAGTTCTATTCCGAGTTGACCTGCTGTAAATGGGGTACTTGAGCCCAAGTACCCAAACGGAAGTCTCTCTAAGGTGAAGAGAGTGTGATATTCTTAAAGACTGTCCACCGCAATTCTGGAAGGTGCAGGTGTGTAGCTTGATATGCGGTATGCTAGACGTGTGGTAGGCAAGAGGATTCCCACTATAGTGGTTCTACAAGTTGCCAGTAGCGGCTCGTGGAGGGAGTGCCGCGGGGTGGCGGGGCGGGGGAGGAGCAGGGTGGGGGGTAGTAAACTACGGCATACAGCCGAACAGAGTCAAGTAAACAAATAAATAAATAAAACGAAGTTCATTGCGCGCGCTGCATTGCCAAATGCAATGCAGCGCGCGCAACAAAATTCGTTTTATTTATTTATTTGTTTACTTACCTCTGTTCGGCCGTATGCCGTAGTTTACTACCCCCAACCTGCTCCTCCCCCGCCCTACCGCCCCGCGGCACTCCCTCCACGAGCCGCTACTGCGAGTTGCGCATTCATTGAAGCCATAAAAATGTATAGCATGATGATATTGAAGGTACTCCTGGCTCTAAATAAGGTGGGCGGACCTTCAGCTTGGCAGAGGGGTTACGCTGTCGCCAGTACTAAACTGTAAATCAAGCCCTAAGACTCTGATTTGTCTACCTTAACTTCTTGTCCATTAAAAGCAATCATTTGAGGCACAACACATCCTTGTGAGGAAGTACAGAATCAATTTAGCGAGGTCCTGGTTGTAGCAATATTGTAGCTTGATTGCCTAGGAAAGGACTCTATGAACCACAAAGAAACTTATATCCAATAATCCAAGGTGGCTGCTGTCTCTTTGGAACATGTAAGAGTTTGTGGCCTTCTCGTAATCGTAGCTTGTTGTCAGCATGCTGCCATGCAGCACATCCTGAATGTGTGGTCAGCCTCAGTACAAACAGTGCCAACATTCTATGATGACCAACAGTCTATACTTCACTAAAAGATACCCACTGTAAAGGTATTTGGAATTCTGCTTCCATGCCCCTGGGCCTCCCAAAAGAGTAAGCATAACCTTCAGCCTCACTTCCTGACTTCTACATTACTGTCAGAACTATTTGTTCCATGAAAGTGTCACTTTCTGAGAGTGTTGGGATTCAGGCTCTTTATGTTTGGGCACAGTACCTTTATGGTTATGGTCATCGTCAAAGCTTGGAATGCTGTCCCACTTTAGCCTTTTAGTGCCAGGTCACCTTATCCCTAGTTATCCTAGTGCTCTACAAATTTGTCATTCATCCATCCATCCATTCATTCATTTATTCATAAATTCATTCGGGACAGGACAGGTTACCCTATACACTTTGTGGACCCTTTGAAAATGAGGCATGTGTGGCATCCACCCTTGAAACATAATCTGAAAAGTACATGCTGTCATCTAACATTTGTAGGAGAAGTTGTCATTTTTTATCTACTTTTTGTATTAAATGGTAGTGCATACAGTTCGACTTCTGAGCCTTTCTCTCTCTTTTTGTCAACATTGAGCAACAATCAAACAAGGGAATGCCAGGATGATACAGGGCTAGAAAAGAGGAGATCTTCAGCAGGTTGGCATCCATCACAACAACAACAGTGGGTGAGCAGGAGTCCTCCTCTGCATAGGCAGGGCCTCCTGGGCTTCAGAACAGGCACAAGATTGTCTAGAAAATGACTTCAGGAGTTGGGCACATTGGAGGGTGAGGTAAAAGGAGGGTCCTGTTGGTCAGGAGGAGCAAATAGTGTCTACAGCTTAGGGAATGAGAGCTCCTCATACTGAGCCCACCTCACCTTTCCCTCCTTCTCCCACAATCAGTGCCCTACTAACTGAAGATGAGCAGGGAATGATTCCTATTGTTTAGGCTGACCATGATTGCCATTCTTCCTTCCTCCTTCTGCACCTCACTGAGGTAGATATCCTCCACATCTTGCCTAATTCTTTCTTCTACAATTCTTCCATACTCCATCTCTTCATCACTCAACCATTAATACTGCTTTTTCCTTGAATCCTCTTCACTTTCCATTCCAACCCCGCTACATCTTGCCAACCTACTCATACGCCATACACATCCATCACTAAATCTCGCTGCATTTAAATACACTTCCTCCACTCTCAAAGGGTTAGAAAATTTACTTTCGTCACTTTTCCTGTTTTTTTACAATTGCCATTTCACCCACTCACACTCTTATTCCCTGGCACCTGATTTTCTATTGCTATAAATTTTATACTTATCCTGCACACCTTTGATGTTCCTTTTTACCACCTCAGGTGACCATTGAACTTGGCTTGAATTTTCCATCCACCCCTGAGTATCTTTAGTAAAGGGAATTCTCCCCCGCATGATGGTGAAGGGACTGTACCCAGTCACTCCAGGTGTGAATTGATACATCCAAATGATTTTCCTTACTTCTAACATCCAATTCTTCTTTTTGTTACTAACCACCTGCAAATTACCCTTGATCACTTGATTAAATTTCTCGACTTCACCATTCCCTTCTGGATGATATGCCTAGGTGCATTTATGCTCCACACCATTATGTTGAAAAAAATGATTCAACCTGTGCCGCCTTACACTGTGGGCCATCATTCGTAATTGCCTTCTTCTGTAAACCTTCCCTCTGAAATACCTCATCCAGAAATGCAAGCACACTTTCAGCATTGGCAGTTTCCACAAAAGCTACCTCCAGCCACTTAGAGAAATAATCCATTGCAACCAAAACATAGAAACATTTACCACAGGGCCTAAAATTTCCACTCCAATGGTTTCCCAAGTCATACTGGGACTGTCCACCGCAACTAAAGGTGGTCTCAATGTGACTTTAGATTTGTCCACATATTCTCTTACTGCATGATCCACATCACCATTCATACCATGCCACCAGTACCTTTCTTTCACCTTTTTCTTACTCTTTACAATGCCAAAATGACCTTCATGACATAATTCCACAATTGTGTTCCTTATACTTTGTGGTGGTACCATTCTCTCTCCCCTCAGCAATTTACCATCCCACACTGATAATTCATCCTGTACCTCCCAAAATGTGCAACACTTTTTTCTTTCCAACCTTCCATCTCATAAGATTTAACACTTTGCAGCGAAGCATCCTTACTTACCACTCATCCTTAGTAATGGCACTCTTTCCTTCTTCTGGCCAAGCCACTCTTAACTCCTCCAAATTACCTTCTGGTACCTCACATAACGGCAGGGGAAGTCGACAAAGACTGTCTGCTTCTTTGTTTTTTACCCCTGGTGCATGCTGTACATTGTAGTTATAATCCATGACCCTTATGGATAACCTGGCAGTACGGGGTGGGGCTGTTAACAAAGCTTCAGTGGATAACAATTTTAACAGGGATTTATGATCACATCTAATCAGCACTTCAAAACACCCACAGAAATTCCATAAATTCCCTAGTCCCCATACCGTAGCCAATGCCTCCCTTTCCACCACTGAGTAGAGTCCCTCAGCAGGAGAAAGTGCTCTATATGCAAAGGCTACTGTTATTTCCATGCCACAATTATCCTTTTGAGATAATACTGCTCCAATTCCTTTGCAGCTTGCATCCATAGTAATAATACATGTCATGTTAGGGTCAAATCCATGCAGAGAGCTAGCCCTACTTAAACCCTCCTTGATAGACTCAAACTCTTCTTGTAACACTTATATCCATTGAAATTTGACCTTGGATTTCAACAGTTCAATCAATCAATCAATTAGGGTTTCTAAAGCGCAACTACTCACCCGTAAGGGTCTCAAAGCGCTGGCGGGATTAGGGGGGAGGAAACTACTGCTGGTCTATGGAAGGCGCTGTGGTTCAGTCAAAGAGCCGGGTCTTGAGGTCCTTGCTGAATTGAGGCAGTGACGGTGATTGCCTGAGGTGGAGAGGCAGGGTGTTCCAGGTCTTTGCTGTGAGGTATGAGAAGGATCTTCCTCCGGCCGTGATCTTGCGGATCCATGGGATGGTGGCCAGGGCCAGTTGGGCGGAGCGGAGGTCTCTGGTGGGGGTGTGTAATGCGAGGCGATGGTTAAGGTACGCAGGTCCTGAGTCATGTAGGGCTTTGTAGGCATGTGTGAGGAGTTTGAAGGTGATCTTTTTGTTGACTGGTAGCCAGTGGAGGTCTCTCAGATGGCCGGTGATGAGGCTGCAGCGGGGGATGTTGAGTATGAGTCTTGCAGAGGCGTTCTGAGTATTCGGCAGTTTCTTGAGTAATTTCTGGTGATGCCGGCATAGAGTGCGTTGCCATAGTCGATTCTGCTGCTGATGAGTGCGTGAGTGACCGTCTTTCTGGACTCGATGAGGATCTACTTGAAGATCTTTCGGAGCAGGCGTAGCATGTGGAAGCAGGATGATGAGACGGCGTTGATCTGGTGGCTCATGATGAGCGAGGAGTCCAGGATGATGCTGAGGTTCTGTGCGTGGTCTGTGGGGTTCCAAGTGCTGTGGGCCACCAGGAGTCATCCCAGGTGGTGGGGTGGAGCCCAAGATGAGGGCTTCGGTCTTCTCAGAGTTGAGTTTGAGGCAGCTGTTCTTCATCCAGGTGGCGATAGCCTTCATCCCGTCGTGAAAGTTGTTCTTGGTGACAGTGGATTAGTTGGTGAGGGAGAGAATCAGTTGGGTGTCGTCGGTTTAGGAGACGATATTGAGTCCGTGGTTCCTGACGATGGCTGCGAGCAGGTCATGTATATGTTGAAGAGAGTGGGGCTCAGGGAGGACCCCGAGGCACCCGACAGCAGATCTCTGTGGGTTCAGGGGAATGGTAGTAGTCTGACTCTCTGTGTTCAGCTGGTGTGGAAGTAGCAGATCCATTCCAGGGCTTTGTCGCAGTGCCGGCGTTGTGATGTCTTGTGCATAGGGTGCAGTGAGAAATGGAATCGAAATGGCCAAGATGTACTGGAGGATGAGGGCTGCAGTTTTGCCTCGGTCGAGGAGGGTGTGAACGTCGTCTGTGGCGGCGAGGAGAGCGGTCTGGGTGCTTTGGTTACTTTGGAAGCCAGATTGGGAGAGCTCCAGGATGTGGTTCGCTTTGAAGACCTTGGAAAGTTGTGCGTTGATGGCCTTCTCAATGACCTTGGCTGGAAAGGGGAGAAGAGAGATGGGTCTGAAGTCCTTGAGGTCCGTCGGGTCGGCAGAGGGTTTAATTAGCAAGGAGTTGATCTCTGCATGTTTCCGGTCTTCCGGGAAGGTGGCAGATTTGATGGAGCAGTTGATGGTGTGACATAGTTCGGGGGCGATGGTGGTGCCTGCTCTGTTGAAGATATGGTGCGGGCAGGGCTCCGGAGTGGATGCTCTTCATGATCTTGAGGGTGTCGTCAGCAGTGAGGGGAGTCCAGGTGAGTAGGGTCTGCTGGGGTCCGGTGTCGTTGGGTGCGGTGGTTGCGGGTGGAGTGGGAAGGTCTACGGGTATCAAGGCTGTCGAAGCGGTTGTATATCTCGTTAATCTTGTGCACATAAGATGCCTCATTCCATACGTTTTCTCCCACAAAGTTCTTACATGCTTTGTCTGAAATTCCACTAGGCCCAGAAAGGACCTTAGCTCTTCTTTGTTCATTGGTACAGGTGGCATCCTGAATGGCACTCAATAACTCCTTCTTTGGTGTTATCCCATCCTCATTGCCACTTCTGTCATATATGAAGATGATACTTCCACCATTGGATTACCAGTTAGTCCTCTTTACTCGGCCCGTTGGGGATACTTCCACCACTGGATTACTAGTAAGTACTCTTTATTCGGCCCAGCTGGGCAGCAATCATCTACACAGGTTATCTCCTCCACTCCCTGGCTCAACTGTCTCCCAGCCCACAAACACAAATCAAACCCCGCTTTTCATTACTACTTAAGAAATCTAGAATCTTACATCTCATGCAGGAGATGAGAATTAAAGAACAAAACAAGGATTGCCTGGGATTGACTCAAAAATCCTACAACAGTGAGCACCATGCCAGGGTTGAGGGATTGACTTTATTTATGTTATATTTTTCACCCGTTTGACAATTTACTTCTAGATTTTTGGATATTTCATTTTTGGTTTGGACAATTACTTTGAAACATTAATTTGTTGGCTTCTTTTCTAGGGGCAATTTTTTCATGCCTACTCCCAAGTTAACCACCCCTCCCTGGAGCCAGGCAGTAGTTTTATTATTTTTCATAATAGTTGGGAGAATGAATTCCCTGTATGAAAGACTGTCTCTAATGTCCTCAATACAGCCTAGTTGTGAGGTCATAATGCCTACTGCCAGAGTGAGCAGCCAAAATGTGAATTTTCTTATCTGGAGAGTGTAGAGCTCCTGATGGATGTTTCTAAGAAAAGGGTAGGGAACCCGTGCTGGTTCATCAGACTGATTCAAAGGGTCCCTTCCTTTCCTCCTGTAAAATAGACAAAAATGGCATGCGGCGAGGAGGTACTTTTTTTTTCTTTACCCCCTCTCCCTCTCTGCCGTCAGCCCTCCCAACCCCGATCTGTGCCAGCCACCACTGCTAAATAAGTGGAATGCAAAGTGCAAAGGAGAACAGGACATGGACCAAAGGACTTAGAAGAGCTTGGAGAACCAGGAACCACCCAAGGTAAGTACCCAGGAATCCCAAGGAGGCTGTGTGCAGAATGGAAACACAGCCACATGTTCAATAGAAGTCAATGGAGAAGTCGCAATTGCAGTTTTAAAGAAAAAGGACACCTTCCAGAGGACCCCAAAGAAACCCTTTGGAGGACAGAAGGTTGGAGAGCCACCCCACCCGTGGATGCCCCAGGAACCAGGTTACCTGCACCAGGGAAGCAGGGTGCATAGGGGCGAAGTGACGTTGGAACCTCTCATAGACGACAATGTGTAACTTAGGAAGAAAGGCCTCTGGAGAAGTCTGTGAAGAATTCTGAAGGAATCCAAGGGTATATTCTTGAAGGGGAGAACCTGCAAGCAGAGGGGACAGAGTCTATGTTACTCAGAGGTGACCAGGAGGCACAATAGCACAATGCCCACCCTTGGCAGGGAGTTCAAAAGAGTTTAGGAGGACCTTGTTGCTACAGCTGTGGGGACCCGTCAATGCTGTGGGAGACCAGGAGCTGTTCACAAGCTGTCCCACCTCGGTGTCCAGGTAGCCGCAGCTGGCATGGCAGATGAAAAGATGCAATCTTTGGGACCAGCAAGGTCCAAGGGACTCACCACATGCAGGGGAGTCAGACGAGGCCCAAACAAGCAGTGGAGCCCACCAAAGCAGAAGAAGACCCTCAAGAGGACTCACAGGCCAAAGGCACAGGAGTTGCAAGAGGACATCAGGCAGCTCAGCAAAGAGGGAGGCCCACAATGTAAAGGATGCATAGAGGACACTAATCTTCAAGGTATGAGGTGCTGGAGGCTGGAGCTTATTGTAGCCCGAAGATCTCTTGAGCACAGAGCCAACAAGCCGACACAGTGCACAGGGGTTTGGACCCAGCAGCTCAGACGTGGAATACTGTCCTCAGGGAAGACAGGTCAGGCCTTTGGGGAATCACAGATCTAACACCTGTGTCGCTGAGCCTCGGGAAGTCTGTAGAACGACAGGAGCAGCAGATTGGTCCTCTTCGATGCAATGCCCGCAGATGCAGGGGAGTGACTCGTTCACTCCAAGGGAGATTACATTGGATGTCCTTGATGCCCACGGGTCCCTGGAGATCGTGAGGAAAGCACAGCCGAGGCAGACTTGCACAACAGCGAGACCAGGAGCAGCAGGAATCTTTCTTGATGCAGTCTCGGTTCCTGGTGAAGTCTAGCGAAGTCCACGTGTCCATACAGTCGAAGTGTGTCTTGGTTTCAGAGGTGCATATTGTTCCACAACAAATCTGAAGAACCACCCACGGGGTAGCCCTTAAATACCCAAGTAAATGGTTGGAACGACTCAGAGATCCCTCCCAGAGGAGGTGCTGGACAGAGGGGAGGATACTCCCCTGTCCTTTGTCCAGTTTTGCACCAGAGCGAGAACCAAGGGTTCCTGAACTGGCTCAAACCGCTGTATGCAAGGTTGGCACCAAATGTAGCCTTCAATGAAGTCTGGTGGTGCTGGAAAGCACCCCCACCTCAGTCCAATACACTAAGTCCTGTCTGGGAGGTGGTCTCACCTTCCTGTGACACGAAAACTATTGTTCTACCGTCCCCTGTTTGAGCTCAGCTCAGCAGCAGGAAGGCAGAACAGTGTCTGTGGTCGGCGGTAGCATTAGCCTGCTGGCAGACCCTTGAAAGGCTGTAACCAGGAGTACAGGGGGGCCCTCTAAGGAGCTACAGAGTACATGTGATCATACCTCCAACACCGGAATCGGTATTGGGCTATGATTCCAATATGTTTGATACCAAACATGACCAGGTTCGGCGCAGCCATTATATAGTTAGACATCTCGTAATGACTGATGTTCACCAAATGTCTTAAAATGGCTGCCTGCACTTACAAAGCCTAGAGAATCAACTCTGAGATTTGTAGGGGTGTCCTGCTCATGCAGGGGCACCCTCACACTTATAATCAAGCACCCTGCCCTCAGGACTGAAGGGCCTACCATAGTTGTGACTTTTAGGTTTTAAGGGCAGTGACCTCAGATATAAGAAAACGTATATCTGTTGTGAGTGGTGCAAGCACCATCTATCACAGGCTGCAATGGCAAGCCTGTAGTCTGAGTTTAAGTGGACTTTCATGGGTGGCACAACAAATGCTGCAGCCCATGGGAGACCCCTAGTGTACCTATGCCCTGGGTACCTTAGTACCACATACTAGGGACTTATAAGGGTACACCAGTAACCAATTGTGGAGGTAACAAAGTACTTACCAAAGCCATTTTGGGAGAGAGAGCACAGATGCTGGGGTCCTAGGTAGCAGGATCCCAGCAAACTACAGTCAAAACATACTGACACCGGGCAAAAAGTGTGGGTAACCATAAAAGAAAGATCCTACTGTCCTACAATATATATATATATATATATATATTTTTTAAATGAAATGCCGCAATTGGCCAATCCACTTCCTGTCGACACCGGTGCCAGCAGCGGCAGCAGCGACCGCTATATTAAATATGCATAGAGTCTTTTTGAGAAGTCCCAAACAAGAAAACCAGCGGCAAACCAAAGGACAGCACAAAAATTATTTATTGTGCCCACAAACGACGCGTTTCGGCGAAGCCTTTTTCAAGTGAGTTACCTGTGCGCAATCTCCCTTAGAAATACAGGGCACCGTTGCTAAACAGTGAAAACATACTGCAATCAGCCAGGATCGTAAGAACGGTGAAATTAACAGAAATAATAATAATACCTTTACAATTCATGTTAAAGTACAGGCACTAGAATATGCATGGTGAAAAATAAATATTAACTACTTATCATCAATAATTATTTCTGTTTGTTAATTCATCATAAAACACTTTGATGTCTGATATTGTGACAATGATATGTTACGAGATATAGTACTTCAAGTTAATGCTTTGTCTCAAAAAGACTCTATGCATATATATATTCACTGAAAAAACCATAGGTTTTAGGGACAGTTATAGTTAGTTGGACATTGCACTCATACAAAACCCGTGAAGTTACCCCGTTATAGTTAGTTCAGCTAACTATAACTCGCGCCCGCAATGCACTGCTGATGACGTCACATATTACATCACTCATGACATGGTCAGTGACATCACTGATGACATCACTGATGACATCTCAAATGACATCACTGATGACGTCATCCAGTGACTGTGTGTTTCTGTAAAGTTTAAATATGTTTAATATATATAGGGAACGGTGTATTGAAGAATGAGTGGGTGTATAAGTGTGTGAAAGGATGATTTAGTAGGTGCGTGACTAACTCTATAAGTGAGTGATTAAACGTATCTTACTGAATACATGGGTTAGTGACTAAACTGGGTGAATGTCTGTATCCGTCTGTCTGTTGCTCTGTAAGTGGCTGCATGGGTTTGTGAATAGCTACATGAGTGTCTATATGAGTTATTGATTGGTTGTCTGAGTATCTGTATGGATGCCTGAGTGTTTGTGTGGGTGGGGTGTGTGTGACTCTGTGCATAGATGTGTGAGTGGGTGATTCACTGGATGCATGGTTTCAAGAGTGCATCTGTGATGGTCTGTATGGGTGGGTGAGTGTGTGTATGGGTGTGTTAGTGAGTGAATGTATATCTTAGTGGTACATGTGTGAGTAACTACATATGTGAAAGGCAGTATATATGTGTGTTGGAGTATATAAATGGCTATAAGTGAGAGTGTGTGATTGTGAGAGTGGCTGTATGGATGAGTGTGTACTTGTATCAGTGATTGTATAAGAGCGTAAGAATGTGCTGGTATTTGTATGAGTAAGTGAGCTGGTGTGTGTATAACTTTATAGGTGAGTAAATGGCAGTGTGATTAATTATTTGCATGACTGACTAGGTGTGTGAGTACCTCTATGGATGAGTGGTGGTGTGTGAGTGTCTATGTAGGTGTATGAGTGCATATGATAGTCCTGTACTGAGTGACCGTAAGTATGAGTGACTGTACGGGTGAGTGAGTGGATGTGTGTGTAGACCTAAGAATCAGTGAGTGGGTATGTATTTATTGGTGTTGGAGTGTCTATGGTTTTGAGAATGGCAGTCTGTAATTTTGAGTGGGTGTATCAAGTTTATATTAGGGTGTGAGGAGGTGCATCAAATTATCACATGGATGATGTCATCAGTGATGTCATTTGAGATGTCATCAGTGATGTCATCAGTGATGTCACTGACCATGTCATGAGTGATGTAATATGTGATGTCATCAGCAGTGCATTGCGGGGGCGCGAGTTATAGTTAGCTGAACTAACTATAACGGAGGAATTTCACGGGTTTTGTACGAGTGCAATGTCCAACTAACTATAACTGTCCCTAAAACCTATGGTTTTTTCAGTGAATTTGTAAGGTTTTTTAAATGCTAATTTCTAACTATAACGTGCCTGAAACCTATGGTTTTTTCAGTGAATTTCAAAGGTTTTTAAATGCTAATTCCTAACTATAACATGTCTGAAACCTATGGTTTTTTTCAGTGAATTTCAAAGGTTTTGTAAATGACAATTTTTAAATGTATTAATTGTTATATTTATTTTTTTGATACCGATTTACTACTTTTTTTAAACTATTTATTTTTAGATATTTTATTTTTTAAATTACATTGTAATTACATTATACATTACATTACAAAATATACTTTCTCAGAATGAATTACTTTAGTTTAAATACTTTGCAAATAGGCAATAGACTTTTAAGTACAGTAGTTACAGTTGTTGCAATGGGCAACACAATTTCAAACACAATGCAACATTGAGCTCAATGTGAATTTCTAGTTAAATGCAATTAGTTACTTTATGGATTACTTTTCTAACCACAGGACTGGATCCTAGATGCAGTCCTGGGACATCTCCTGTAAACAGTTGAGTAAAAGCGTTTTGGTTACAGTAGTGATTTTTAAGGAATATTATTGTATTTTAAAAGTTGACACTTAGAAACTTTTTCACATAGAATCACCAATGTTATCCTATGGGAGGAAATTCACTTAGCAGGTAAGTAGTGTTATCGTTACTTTTTCTTACTCAGTGGTGGATCCTGGCTCCAGCACTGGTGCATCTCCTGTAAACAGTTGAAAGAATGCGTTTAAGTCATACAGGCGATTTTTAAGGAATATTTGTAGTTTGTGAAAATCGACACAAACTTTTCTGCTGAAAACCAGACAATGGATTCCTATGGACGGAAATACAAGTTACTGGTAAGTACGGTTAGAATTACTTTTCAGGGTCAGTGCTGGGCTAAAAGATGCAGCACTGGGTTCTCTCCTGATAACAGGTGAGTAAATCGGAATTCTTAGTTCAGCTTATTTTAGAGGAATATTATAAAGTTCCAAAACTCCACACTTAGAAGAATTTCCAAGTGAAACCAGTCAATGTTAGCCTATGGAAGGAAATTCAAGTTACTGGTAAGTACGGTTAGAATTACTTTTCAGGATCGGTACTGGGCTTAAAGATGCAGCACTGAGGTCTCTCCTGATAACAGGTGAGTAAATCGGAATTCGTAGTTGTGCTGATTTTAGAGGAATATTTGTAAGTTTCAAAAATCGACACTTAGAAACTTTTTCAGCAAAAAGCAGGCAATGATATCCTATGGAAGGAAATTCAAGTTACTGGTAAGTACGGTTAAAATTACTTTTCAGGATCAGTACTGGGCTCAAAGATGCAGCACTGAGGTGTCTCCTGATAACAGGTGAGTAAATCGGAATTCGTAGTTCGGCTGATTTTAGAGGAATATTATAAAGTTCAAAAATCCACACACAGAAGAATTTCCAAGTGAAACCAGTCAATGTTAGCCTATGGAAGGAAATTCAAGTTACTGGTAAGTACGGTGAGAATTACTTTTCAGGATCTGTACTGGGCTCAAAGATGCAGCACTGAGGTCTCTCCTGATAACAGGTGAGTAAATTGGAATTCGTAGTTCAGCTGATTTTAGAGGAATATTATAAAGTTCCAAAACTCCACACTTAGAAGAATTTCCAAGTGAAACCAGTCAATGTTAGCCTATGGAAGGAAATTCAAGTTACTGGTAAGTACGGTTAAAATTACTTTTCAGGATCAGTACTGGGCTCAAAGATGCAGCACTGAGGTCTCTCCTGATAACAGGTGAGTAAATCGGAATTCGTAGTTCGGCTGATTTTAGAGGAATATTATAAAGTTCCAAAACTCCACACTTAGAAGAATTTCCAAGTGAAACCAGTCAATGTTAGCCTATGGAAGGAAATTCAAGTTACTGGTAAGTACGGTTAGAATTACTTTTCAGGATCAGTACTGGGCTCAAAGATGCAGCACTGAGGTCTCTCCTGATAACAGGTGAGTAAATCGGAATTCGTAGTTCGGCTGATTTTAGAGGAATATTTGCACAATGGTGAAGGAAGGGGGTGGGGCCTGAGGTGACATGTCTGCAAACACGCCCTGTGGCGCGTTTTAAGTTGGAGAATTAATTCCTCCTCAATCCCGAGGGTCCCCAGGGGCCAACTAGCCCACCAGGTACCTACAGTTAGGACCACAGAGCTGAGTTGCAGAGAGGCGCTCCGAGGCCACGCCCCTTTTTACACCTCTCTGCAACGCAGGACTGTGGCGCTTACTGGAGGTACCTGGTGGGCTAGTTGGACCCCAGGGACCCTCAAGATTCAAGGGGACTTAATCCCCCAATTTAAAACACGCCACAGGGCATGTTTGCACACATGTCACCTCAGGCCCCGCCCCCTCCCTTCACCACTGTGCAAACGCGCCCCGTGGCACGTTTTAAGTCGGGGGATTAACTCCCCTTGAATCCTGAGGGTCCCTGGGGTGCAACTAGCCCACCAGCTACCTCCATTAAGCGCCACAGAGCTGCGTTGCAGAGAGGTGTAAAAAGGGGCGTGGCCTCAGAACACCTCTCTGCAATGCAGCCCCCTGGTGCATACTAGAGGTTCCTGGTGGGCTAGTTGACCCCCAGGGACCCCCAGTATTCGAGGGGAATTCGTTCCCCCTCTGCAAACGCGCCAGGGGGCGCATTTGCAGAGTGCTGACAAGGAGGGGGCGTGGCCTCCGGCGCGATGCGGGATTATTATTATTTTTTTTAAAGGGGGCTTTGTGGCCCCCCTTCTTTTTAATTATTTTGGGCCCTGGGGACCCCATCCCCCAGGGCCTGCCCCCTTTTATTTTTTTTTTAAAAAAGGAACGGGAAGGGGACCACGTGGGTCCCCCTCCCGTGGTCAATTTCGGCCCGGGGATCCCATCCCCCGTGGCATTGCCAATTTTTTTGTTTTTTAATTTTCATGGAGGGGGGCTGCGTTGCCCCCCTCCTCAGGCCTTCTTAGGCCCCGGGGACCCCATCCCCCGGGGCCGGCCCTTTTTAAATTTTTTTATTTTTTTTTCCTTTGATTTTGGGGAGGGGGCCGCGTGGCCCCCCTCCTGGGCCACTTGTAGCCCTTTGACCCCATCCCCCGGGGCTGGCCCTCTCCGTTGGGGACCGCCGGTTCCCCGCGTCCCTCGGGAGCCGGCATTGCTTTTCCACATGGGGAGCTGCTAAGATGCAGCTCCCCGTGTGGAAAAGCAATCGTCTTTGGTTTTTGGAAGAGAGAGCAGGTTTCCTGCTCTCTCGTCCAAAAACCAAAGCAGTTTGCTATGACAGGACGGGAGCCGCGAGGCTCCCGTCCTGTCATAGCAAACTACAGTGTCCCGGGGGTAGGTACCCTGGGACACTGCAGGAGCCGGCCCTGGGGGGTGGCGGTCCCCAGGGCCATCACAGGCTCCAGGAGGGGGGCCGCGTGGCCCCCCTCCCTTGAATTGCACAGCCCCGGGGAGGTGGTGGTCCCAGAGGCTTCGGGGGTCCGAAACGGACCCCCACATTTCTTTAATTAGTGCCCCGGGGAGGTGGTGGTCCCCGGGGCGTGTGGGGGGCTGGAGCCCCCCCACACAGGTATTTAAAATTTTAAAAAAGAAGCCCCGGGGGGTGGCGGTCCCCGGGGCTGCGGGAGGGCGGAGAGCCCTCCCGCACCATTTTTTTTTATAAAGCCCCGGGGGGTGGCGGTCCCCGGGGCTTGGGGGGCCTTAGAGGCCCCCCACTTAAAACATAAACCCACCCCCGCATGCCCCCGGGACTTGGCCCACCCGGGGGCAAAATAGCATCGAAGCGCGGGAGCCCGCGCTTCGATTTTTTTTTTAATCGGCTGGATCCGTGCACCTAGCGCGTTTTTTGCCGATTTTTTTTAAAAAAAAACATTTTTTTTTTGGCCTAGGGGGTCAGGGTGTTTCTACCCTGCCCCCTTTTTGCGTTTTGCGCACTTTTTTACTGCTTTCTTGTTCCTCGGTTCTACCGAGGAACAAGATGGCTGCCAACACTTCCTGATTTGGAGTGTTGACAGCCAATTAGCATACAGCTCGTGATCGGGAGGGTGCGCGGACCCTACGCGGCCATAGATATATATGTGATTTTATTTTTGATTTTCTCAGGAACTACTGAACGGATTTACACCATTTAAGCAAAAGGCACGAGTCTGAACCAAGGGCTACCTCTTTGCCAAATTTGGTGTAATTCCGTTCAGCAGTTCGAGCTGTAGCCGCGATGAACGGTTCCTATGGAAAAATGAATGGGGAAAACACGTTTTGGGACCCCCCTTTTTTCTCGGCCCCCGCTTGACGAATCTCCCCGATACTTTCAGGATAGGAGCGGAGCGCCCCACGAGTTTTGAAAATTTCGCGAAGATTCGTCAACCGGCGCCAAAGTTATTTCAAATAGAATGTTGCGGATTTCCTATGGAAAATAGGTCCTAACTATAACTATCTACTGGCGACCGCCAGTATATAGTATATATATATATATATATTCACTGAAAAAACCATAGGTTTCAGGGGCGTTATAGTTAGTTGGACATTTCACTCGTACAAAACCATAGAAATTCCCCCGTAATAGTTAGTTCAGCTAACTATAACTCGCTCGCCCGCAATGCACTGCTGATGACGTCACATATTACATCACTCATGACATCACTGATGACATCTCAAATGACATCACTGATGACATCATCCTTGTGATAGAGTGGCAGACCTCCTCTCACCCTAATATAACCTTTGATACACTCAAAAATACAAACTAACATTTTCAAAACAATGGATATACCAATACCAATTACAACACACCTATTCAGTAATTCCAAGATCTACACACACATCCACTCATTCACCAACAGTCCCTATACAGTCACTCATAAATGTACTCACTCATCATATGTACTCATACACCTATACATCCTGTTACACACCGCCACTCATCCATAGAGTTACTCACACACATAGTCACACATGCAAACAAAGTATCAAACATCCATTTACTTGCATATACAGTTATACACACACTACCACACTTACTTCTACAGAAACTTACACATACTTACTCTCTTAAACAATCACTTATAGAAACACCTACTTATTTGTACAGGAACTCTTCCAATCTCTCACTCTCACATATACTCACTTATATACACCAATACTCACATATACTAGTTTAAAACATATGTAGTTACTCATAAAGACACTATTGAGACAGTCATTCACTCACTAACACACCCATACACATACTCATCCACCTATACAGTCCTGCACACATGCTGTCTTCAACACATACAAACAGTGAGTCACTCATTCATGCATCTATGCACTAAGTAATACCCCCACCGAACCATACAGACACTCAGACACTCATACTGATACTCAAAAAACCAACTAATACCCCATATAGACACTCATGTAGCTACTCACCAACCCATGCAGCCACTTATACACAAAGTGAGAGACTGATACAGATATTTTCATATTTAAACATTACTCGCTAACCCGTGTATTCACTAAGATACACTTAGTCAGTTATACAATCAATTTGACAAAAAAAATCATCCATTTAGACACTTATATACCCATTTATTCTTCCATCGACCTTGAGATATACATATATAAAACATATTTAATTTTCAGAAAAACACACATTCACTGGATGATGTCATCAGTGATGTCATCAGTGATGTCATTTGAGATGTCATCAGTGATGTCATGAGTGATGTCACTGACCATGTCATGAGTGATGTAATATGTGACGTCATCAGCAGTGCATTGCGGGCGCGCAAGTTATAGTTAGCTGAACTAACTATAACGGGGGAATTTCTATGGTTTTGTACGAGTGAAATGTCCAACTAACTATAACGCCCCTGAAACCTATGGTTTTTTCAGTGAATTTCTAAGGTTTTTTAAATGCTAATTTCTAACTATAACGTGCCTGAAACCTATGGTTTTTTCAGTGAATTTCTAAGGTTTTTAAATGCTAATTTCTAACTATAACGTGCCTAAAACCTATGGTTTTTTCAGTGAATATATATATATTTATTATACTATGTATACATGTGAAAATGTCTCGGTCCCCTGTTTGCCTCGGTGGCACGGAAAAAATGGGTGGAACTGATGTCAGCTCGCCGACGAGGTCCTCTTATGGCTCCGATGACGTCATATGGTGTCGCGAGCGGAGCCGTGCTCGTTGACGTGGGAGAGCTAGGAAAGAATTTCCGTGGAATGCTGGTGCAGGGGACATTCACCTAAGTGTTCAGGCCACTCCTTTGGGAGCAACTGTTTATGTTGCCACTCCAGAAGCCGAAACCAGTGATCCGAGGGCAGAGGCCCTGCAGATGGCACACGAGGTGGGGTGCCCAGTCGTGTGCACCTGCGGGGCAGCAAAGTGACAAGCACCACAACCCACAAAAAAGGTAACGAGGGCACTGAATAACACAGGATCTTCTCTTTGTATCTGGCAGGAACAACGAAGTTAAAATGCCCTAGTACCAAAATGTAGAATTAGTGCTACAACGGTCTTCAAGAGGACCTGCGATGCCGCTTCTGCCTCCCGTACCCTGAAGGCGGCACATGGGTCACGCGGTACGGTCATACTGCGGTGGGACGCACACTCGTTGACCTCTCATGGCACTGCTCCACACTTCAGGGAGGATGCTTTCCATTAGCTATGTTTTCTGATGACATGTCGCGCCGGCCCCGTCCAACAACAGAACTCCTTTAGATCCAAACAGACTCTTCCACTCTCTCACCGGAAGTCAAACCAGGCCTCGCGGACACTTTCACAATACAACAGCCAGGAATGCACTTTTCAGTAAAAAAAACACATTCCTTCCTCCTAATTAATCAAATAAACGTCTCACTGAAGAACAGGGGCCAGCTTCGATCGGTAAACAGCCGTTACAACGACTTTTTACTTTGCGATACCATTACAACGCATGCATTACCACGCATGCGTTGTACATCACGAAGTCATTACTACGCATTTTTTAGAACGCATGGTCATTTACCACGCATGCCTTTACAACGAATTTTGTTGTAAAGGTATGTATGGTAAATGACCATGCGTTCTAAAACATGTAGACGATCCATGTCGTTGTAAGGAAACAGAGGCTGTTCCATTTCCTCACAACGACGTGCACCGCCCCTCAGAGATGACGTGAAGCAGGAACCACGCGGAGAGAGGAACCATGAGGAGTGAGAGGTAAGGGGGGATTGGACATGGGGTGGGGGTTTCTTTTCTAGGGTTTAGGGTAGTGCAGTGGTGTTTGGGTGGTGTAGGGGGTCGTGCTGGGGGTAGTGTTTTAGGGTTTAGGGTAGTGCAGTGGTGTTTGGGTAGTGTAGGGGGTCATGCTGGGGGTAGTGTTTTAGGGTTTAGGGTAGTGCAGTAGTGTAGGGGGTCGTGCTGGGGGTAGTGTTTTAGGGTTTAGGGTAGTGCAGTGGTGTATGGGTAGTGTAGGGGGTCGTGCTGGGGTAGTGTTTTAGGGTTTAGGGTAGTGCAGTGGTGTTTGAGTAGTGTAGGGGGTCATGCTGGTGGTAGTGTTTTAGGGTTTAGGGTAGTGCAGTGGTGTTTGTGTAGTGTAGGGGTTCATGCTGGGGGTAGTGTTTTATGGTTTAGGGTAGTGCAGTGGTGTTTGGGGAGTGTAGAGGGTCGTGCTGGGGGTAGATTTAGGGTTTAGGGTAGTGCAGTGGTGTTTGGGTAGTGTAGGGAGTCGTGCTGGGGGTAGTGTTTTAGGGTTTAGGGTAGTGCAGTGGTGTTTGTGTAGAGTAGGGGGTTGTGCTGGGGGTAGTGTTTTAGTGTTTATGTTAGTGCAGTGGTGTTTGGGTAGTGTAGGGGGTAGTGCTAGGGTAGTGTTTTAGGGTTTAGGGCAGTGCAGTGGTGTTTGTGTAGTGAAGGGGGTCATGCTGTGGGTAGTGTTTTAGGGTTTAGGGTAGTGCAGTCGTGTTTGTGTAGTGTATGGGGTCATGTTTTAGGGTATAGGGTAGTGCAGTGGTGTTTGGGTAGTGTAGGGGGTCATGCTGGGGTTAGTGTTTTAGGGTTTAGAGTAGTGCAGTGGTGTTTGTGTAGTGTGGGAGGTCATGCTGGGGGTATATTTAGGGTTTAGTGTAGTGCAGTGGTGTTTGGGTAGTGTAGGGAGTCGTGCTGGGGGTAGTGTTTTAGGGATTAGGGTAGTGCAGTGGTGTTTGGGTAGTGTAGGGAGTCGTGCTGGTGGTAGTGTTTTAGGGTTTAGGGTAGTGCAGTTATGTTTGGGTAGTGTAGGGTGTCGTGCTGGGGGTAGTGTTTTAGGGTTTAGGGTAGTGCAGTGGTATTTGGGTAGTGGAGGGGGTAGGGTTTTAGGGTTTAGGGTTTAGGGTAGTGCGCCCAACCAGCCACAATATCCGTGGACAAAGGGGATCCTGACTCTTTGGAACGCTCCGTCAATTGAATAATTTGGGTCAAGGGCCCTACCACGTCCAAGACCTATCAATTCCTTTCTTGGGATCCCTCATATACTTGGAGAAAAAGGTACATAGTTTCTCATCAATTTCAGGCATGTGTGCCACCTTCCCCTTCAGTGAGGGCCTGGGGCATTCTCCCCTCATCCTATTCCTGACCTCCCTTTCAAGGGGTTGATGGATTTTCCCCACCACATACTCTGCCACTTTGGCGTCAGGTGTCCACTCTGCTGACCTAGGATGGTTAATTTGGGTAGGCTCGAACATGTCCGAGTGGACCCCGTCCCCAACCTGGGACTGAGAGGAGTGGGACTCTGGACGCCAGGGATGCCCCGAGTCCTTATCCTCATCGGAGGAGAAATCGTCCTCCGATACACCCTCTCCCTCTAAGGGAAACCCGCCGTCGGGGTCTACAATAGTGGTGACAGTGTCGCAATTTTCTCCGGGCCTTTCCTCCTCCCGGCAGGGTGCATGTTTTAGCGTTCGCGCACTCTTGAGGAAGGTCTCCGTAAGTTTATCAAATCCTTCCAAGTGCCCCGCGTTATGCTTAACGGCCCTTTTATTCCCCATCTGGGAGCTACTTGGACCCGCCACCACCAGATCTGGGTCACTGAACACCCCAGGGATGCTTTTCGCCAGCTTATCAACCTGATCCCTAAGAGGAGCCAGCGCCCTAGAAATAGCCAGAGAGAGGGCTTGGTCCACTGCTGGAGGCAGAAGTTGGGGGGCCATTCCTCCTCCACTTCCTGGTAGGAGGAGTAAAAATGGTCTTCTGGAGAAGACATGATAGCAGAGGGTTTGAGCACAGAACAAATGCCCTTAAAATCCTTAAGACAGCCCCCTTGCCGGTGCTCCAACAGCTGGGCTTTCCCCGAAGCTGTTATAAGAATAGACTGAGGCGCAATACCAATTACCACCACCAGGTGGCGCTGGTCACTAACGTGGCCGTGTGGGGAAATCACCGCGTAGCGGTGTCAAAATTAGGCGAGGTGTGCTCGGGAATCAAGCGGACACTAAAGGAGTGACCGGATTCCCAAACGCGCATAAAGACCAGCGGGAGCGCTCGATGGAGCTGCCTCGCTCGGACCAGACGCGCCTGACAGGATCTCACCGCGCGCAGAGCACACAGCGGGAGAAACTGCGAGGGGGAGAAAGCACTCGGGCAAGAGCCTGCTGCGCAGTGAATATGAAACAATACCAAGGCAATAATGCTAATAACGTGCACAAGAAACCGCTATACAAACAGCAACAACGTCAGATAAGGCCAAGAATGTAAGGAATGCACTTAACTGACGAGCAGTGAAGAAAGAGGAAGCTTAAGGGATGTCACGATATTATATACGATGGACTGTGATATGATTGGACTACAGTTGCCTTGGAGACTACCCCCCTAATGGTTCATGGGTTGTGTAGTCTTTTGTTTAATGATTGTTGTGTTACGTTTTCTTTGAACTGCTATGCAAATAAAGTGAGGAAAGATATGCATAATCCTCGCCTCCGTCCTGCCATAGAATTCATTAAACTTTATTTGATCTGATTTAGAAACATAGATCATAAAAGTGTACATAAAAACAGTAAATCCTCTTTCCTAATACAATACAGTGAGAATTAATTAAAACCAGTAGGTAAAAACGGGTGTTACAAAGCCCGGTTCAGAGCAACTTCAGGTTAACAGAATCGTAAAGTTCAATGTTTCGCAAGATCAATCTCATGTACTTCGTGCAAAATACGCAATAAGGGGTCCAAGTAAGATGTAACGCTCCAATACCTGACCAGTTTGCACTATATAAAACTGCAGAAAAACTCAAAATAAAAAGTGTTTTGCACACTTCTGTCATTGGGCTATATGTGGGCTACATCTGGGTGATATTTGTGCTACATTTGGACTCTTTTTTCCCTGGTGGCCATCTTGGGAGACTTATTTGTTATGAAGTTTCCTAATTTCGTCATTTATTGCAGTCTCCTCAGTAGGAAATGCTTTCAGTTTTTTACTTTGATTCCATCAAGAAGGCATTCAGATGTGTCACACATTTGCCATAAATTCAGAATGTTAGCACTCTAGTTGTTCATTAGATCACTGTAGTAAAGCTACTGCTCACCAGGGAGTTAACTGGAAGTCTACTGCTGGTATTGAAAGTGATTGTTTCAGTCTGCATGTCAGAATTTTCTAATGAAATAGAAGAGGATTTGAGATCTCACTTAAAACATGCCCTAAATTTTCTTTCTGCAGCACTAACCATAATTTCTATGGCAAAATGAACCCCCTCATTTTGTTCCTTTTTAAATTAAATGTTTTAAGTGTTACCAGTTTATTCCAATCAAGATGGCTTCAGGTGTGCCATACTTTTGTCATAAGTAAGACTGTTAGCGCTCTAGTTGTTCTTTAGAACACTCTGGGAAGCTGCAGTAGAACACAAAGGCATCAACTGACAGGCTGCTCCTGTTGAAATATAATAGGAAGATATTTGAGATCTCACTTAAAACATGTCCTAATTTTTCTTTCTACAGCACTAACCATAATTTCTATGGCAAAATGAACCCCCTCATTTTGTTCCTTTTTAAATTAAATGTTTTAAGTGTTACCAGTTTATTCCAATCAAGATGGCTTCAGGTGTGCCATACTTTTGTCATAAGTAAGACTGTTAGCTCTCTAGTTGTTCTTTAGAACACTCTGGGAAGCTGCAGTAGAACACAAAGGCATCAACTGACAGGCTGCTCCTGTTGAAATATAACAGGAAGATATTTGAGATCTCACTTAAAACATGTCCTAATTTTTCTTTCTACAGCACTAACCATAATTTCTATGACAAAATGAACCCCCTCATTTTGTTCCTTTTTAAATTAAATGTTTTAAGAGTTACCAGTTTATTCCAATCAACATGGCTTCAGGTGTGCCATAATTTTGTCATAAGTAAGACTGTTAGCGCTCTAGTTGTTCTTTAGAACACTCTGGGAAGCTGCAGTAGAACACAAAGGCATCAACTGACAGGCTGCTCCTGTTGAAATATAACAGGAAGATATTTGAATCACACTTGAAACATGTCCTAATTTTTCTTTCTACAGCACTAACCATAATTTCTATGACAAAATGAACCCCATCATTTTGTTCCTTTTTAAATTAAATGTTTTAAGTGTTACCAGTTTATTCCAATCAAGATGGCTTCAGGTGTGCCATACTTTTGTCATAAGTAAGGCTGTTAGCACTCTAGTTGTTCTTTAGAACACTCTGGGAAGCTGCAGTAGAACACAAAGGAATCAACTGACAGTCTCTGTCCTTGTTGGATGTACATGTTTTACTGAGAATGTCAGACTTCATTCTCACATGACTGAGAAAGATAATGTGAATTTACAGAAAATATGCTCTCATTTTAGCTTCTGGAGCACCTTCCAAAACTGTATGGGACAAGCATGTGAAAATAGTTTTCTCTCAAACATGATTCATGATATCCCAGCAGAAGGTTTTTCACAGGGTAAAATCACCTTAGAACACACCACAATTCCTGAAATTAGTATGGTACCATCAACAAATGAATTCCAATGTAACTAAAGTCTGTTATCACCCTTTATAGTTCTCCTTTTGGTAACCCTCAAAATCTTCGATTCACTACAATGCATTTCAATGGGGTACTATCATTTATATTGGTCCCAAGATGGCTGCCAGCAATTCCAGGATGAAGTGCTGACAGCCAATCAGATCTCACGATGACATGTGTAGATAGGCTCCGCCCAGATATATATGTGTTTTCTTTTTCAAATTTCTCAGGAACTACTGAACGGATTTACACCATTTAACCAAAAGGCACGACTCTGAACCAAGGGCTACCGTTTTGCCAAATTTGGTGAAATTCCGTTCAGCAGTTCGGGCTGTAGCTGCGACTAAAGGTTCCTATGGAAAATTGCATGGGGAAAACACATTTTGTGACCCCCCTTTTTTCTCGGCCCCCACTTGATGAATCACCCCGAGACTTTCAGGATAGGAGCGGACCGGAGCGGGCCATAAGTTTTGAAAATTTCGCGAAGAATCGTCAACCGGTGCCAAAGTTATTTCAAATAGAATGTTGTGGATTTCCTATGGAAAATAGGTCCTAACTATAACTATCTACTGGCGACCGCCAGTAGATAATATATATATATATATTCACTGAAAAAACCATAGGTTTCAGACACGTTATAGTTAGAAATTAGCATTTAAAAAACCTTTGAAATTCACTGAAAAAACCATAGGTTTTAGGGACAGTTATAGTTAGTTGGACTTTGCACTCGTACAAAACCTGTGAAATTCCCCCGTTATAGTTAGTTCAGCTAACTATAACTCGCGCCCCCGCAATGCACTGCTGATGACGTCACATATTACATCACTCATGACATGGTCAGTGACATCACTGATGACATCACTGATGACATCTCAAATGACATCACTGATGACATTATCCAGTGACTGTGTGTTTCTGTAAAGTTTAAATATGTTTAATATATATAGGGAAAAGCGTATTGAAGAATGAGTGGGTGTATAAGTGTCTGTATGGATGATTTAGTAGGTGCGTGACTAACTATAAGTGAGTGATTAAACGTATCTTACTGAATGCATGGGTTAGTGACTAAACTGGGTGAATGTCTGCATCCGTCTGTCTGTTGCTGTATAAGTGGCTGCATGGGTTTGTGAATAGCTACATGAGTGTCTATATGAGTTATTGATTAGTTGTCTGAGTATCTGTATGGGTGCCTGAGTGTTTGTGTCGGTGGGGTGGGTGCGACTCTGTGCATAGATGTGTGAGTGGGTGATTCACTGGGTGGATGGTTTCAAGAGTGCATCTGTGATAGACTGTATGGGTGGGTAAGTGTGTGTAAGAGTGTATTAGTGACTGAATGTATGTCCCAGTGGTACATGTGTGAGTAACTACATATGTGAAAGGCAGTATATATGTGTGTTGGAGTATATAAATAGCTATAAGCGAGAGTGTGTGATTGTGAGAGTGACTGTATGGATGAGTGTGTGCTTGCATCAGTGATTGTATAAGAGCATAAGAATGTGCTAGTATTTGTATGAGTAAGTGAGCTGGTGTGTGTATAACTGTATAGGTGAGTAAATTGCAGTGTGTTTAATTATTTGCATGACTGACTAGGTGTGTGAGTACCTCTATGGATGAGTGGCGGTGTTTGAGTGTCTATATAGGAGTATGAGTGCATATGATAGTCCTGTACTGAGTGACCGTAAGTATGAGTGACTGTACGGGTGAGTGAGTGGATGTGTGTGTAGACCTAAGAATCAGTGAGTGGGTATGTAGTTATTGGTGTTGGAGTGTCTATGGTTTTGTGAATGGCAGTCTATAATTTAGAGTGGGTATATCAAAGGTTATATTAGGGTGTGAGGAGGTGCATCAGATTATCACGTGGATGATGTCATCAGTGATGTCATCAGTGATGTCATTTGAGATGTCATCAGTGATGTCATCAGTGATGTCACTGACCATGTCATGAGTGATGTAATATGTGACGTCATCAGCAGTGGATTGCGGGGGCGCGAGTTATAGTTAGCTGAACTAACTATAACGAGGGAATTTCACGGGTTTTGTACGAGTGCAATGTCCAACTAAATATAACTGTCCCTAAAACCTATGTTTTTTTCAGTGAATTTCAAAGGTTTTTTAAATGCTAATTTCTAACTATAACGTGTCTGAAACCTATCGTTTTTTTCAGTGAATTTCAAAGGTTTTTTAAATGCTAATTTCTAACTATAACGTGCCTGAAACCTATGGTTTTTTCAGTGAATTTCAAAGGTTTTTTAAATGCTAATTTCTAACTATAACGCCCCTAAAAACCTATGTTTTTTTCAGTGAATTTCAAAGGTTTTGTAAATGACAATTTTTAAATGTATTAATTGTTATATTTATTTTTTTGATACTGATTTACTACATTTTTTTAAACTATTTATTTTTACATATTTTATTTTTTAAATTACATTGTAATTACATTATACATTACATTACAAAATATACTTTCTCTGAATGAATTACTTTAGTTTAAATACTTTGCAAATAGGCAATAGACTTTTAAGTACAGTAGTTACAGTTGTTGGAATGGGCAACACAATTTCAAACACAATGCAACATTGAGCTCAATGTGAATTTCAAGTTAAATGCAATTAGTTACTTTATGGATTACTTTTCTAACCACAGGACAGGATCCTAGATTCAGTCCTGGGACATCTCCTGTAAACAGTTGAGCAAAAGCGTTTTGGTTACAGTAGTGATTTTTAAGGAATATTATTGTATTTTAAAAGTTGACACTTAGAAACTTTTTCACATAGAATCACCAATGTTATCCTATGGGAGGAAATTTACTTAGCAGGTAAGTAGTGTTATCGTTACTTTTTCTTACTCAGTGTTGGATCCTGGATCCAGCACTGGTGCATCTCCTGTAAACAGTTGAAAGAATGCGTTTAAGTCATACAGGCGATTTTTAAGGAATATTTGTAGTTTGTGAAAATCGACACTTTGAAACTTTTCTGCTGAAAACCAGACAATGGATTCCTATGGAAGGAAACATAAGTTACTGGTAAGTACGGTTAGAATTACTTTTCAGGGTGAGTGCTGGGCTAAAAGATGCAGCACTGGGTTCTCTCCTGATAACAGGTGAGTAAATCGGAATTCGTAGTTCGGCTGATTTTAGAGGAATATTATAAAGTTCCAAAACTCCACACTTAGAAGAATTTCCAAGTGAAACCAGTCAATGTTAGCCTATGGAAGGAAATTCAAGTTACTGGTAAGTACGGTTAGAATTACTTTTCAGGATCTGTACTGGGCTCAAAGATGCAGCACTGAGGTCTCTCCTGATAACAGGTGAGTAAATCAGAATTTGTAGTTCTGATGATTTTAAAGGAATATTTGTATGTTTCAAAAATCGACACTTTGAAACTTTTTCAGCAAAAAGCAGGCAATGATATCCTATGGAAGGAAATACAAGTTACTGGTAAGTACGGTTAGAATTACTTTTCAGGATCTGTACTGGGCTCAAAGATGCAGCACTGAGGTCTCTCCTGATAACAGGTGAGTAAATTGGAATTCGTAGTTCAGCTGATTTTAGAGGAATATTATAAAGTTCCAAAACTCCACACTTAGAAGAATTTCCAAGTGAAACCAGTCAATGTTAGCCTATGGAAGGAAATTCAAGTTACTGGTAAGTATGGTTAGAATTACTTTTCAGGATCAGTACTGGGCTCAAAGATGCAGCACTGAGGTCTCTCCTGATAACAGGTGAGTAAATCGGAATTCGTAGTTGTGCTGATTTTAGAGGAATATTTGTATGTTTCAAAAATCGACAGAAACTTTTTCAGCAAAAAGCAGGCAATGATATCCTATGGAAGGAAATTCAAGTTACTGGTAAGTACGGTTAAAATTACTTTTCAGGATCAGTACTGGGCTCAAAGATGCAGCACTGAGGTGTCTCCTGATAACAGGTGAGTAAATCGGAATTCGTAGTTCGGCTGATTTTAGAGGAATATTATAAAGTTCAAAAATCCACACACAGAAGAATTTCCAAGTGAAACCAGTCAATGTTAGCCTATGGAAGGAAATTCAAGTTACTGGTAAGTACGGTTAGAATTACTTTTCAGGATCAGTACTGGGCTCAAAGATGCAGCACTGAGGTCTCTCCTGATAACAGGTGAGTAAATCGGAATTCGTAGTTGTGCTGATTTTAGAGGAATATTTGTATGTTTCAAAAATCGACAGAAACTTTTTCAGCAAAAAGCAGGCAATGATATCCTATGGAAGGAAATTCAAGTTACTGGTAAGTACGGTTAAAATTACTTTTCAGGATCAGTACTGGGCTCAAAGATGCAGCACTGAGGTCTCTCCTGATAACAGGTGAGTAAATCGGAATTCGTAGTTCGGCTGATTTTAGAGGAATATTATAAAGTTCCAAAACTCCACACTTAGAAGAATTTCCAAGTGAAACCAGTCAATGTTAGCCTATGGAAGGAAATTCAAGTTACCGGTAAGTACGGTTAAAATTACTTTTCAGGATCAGTATTGGGCTCAAAGATGCAGCACTGAGGTCTCTCCTGATAACAGGTGAGTAAATCGGAATTCGTAGTTCGGCTGATTTTAGAGGAATATTTGCACAATGGTGAAGGGAGGGGGCGGAGCCTGAGGTGACATCTGTGCAAACGCGCCCCGTGGCGCGTTTTAAGTTGGGGGATTAAGTCCCCTTGAATCATGAGGGTCCCTGGGGTCCAACTAGCCCACCCTGTACCTCCAGTATGCGCCAGGGAGCTGCGTTGCAGAGAGGTGTTCAGAGGCCACGCCCCTTTTGCACCTCTCTGCAATGCAGCCCCTGGCGCATACTGGATGTTCCTGGTGGGCTAGTTGGCCCCCAGGGACCCCCAGTATTCAAGGGGAATTCGTTCCCCATCTGCAAATGCGCCAGGGGGTGCGTTTGCAGAGTGCTTCAAGGAGGGGGCGTGGCCTCCGCGCGATGCCGGTATTTTTAAAAAAATTTTTTTTAAGAAGGGGGGCTGTGTGGCCCCCTTTCTTTTTCTAATTTTTTGGCCCTGGGGACCCCATCCCCCAGGGCCTTCCCCCTAATATTTTGTTTAAAAAAAAATAATTTGAAAGGGGGCTGCGTGGCCCCCCTCCCCAGGTCTTAATCGGCCCCGGGGACCCCATCCCCCGGGGCATGGCCTTCTTTTTTTAAAAAAATGTTATGGAGGGGGCTGTGTTGCCCCCCTCCTTAGGCCACTTATGGCCCCGGGGACCCCATCCCCCGAGGCCGGCCTTTGTTTTTTTTTTTTTTTAAATTAACATTTGGGGAGGGGGGACACATGGCCCCCCTCCCGGTCCACTACTAGCCCCAGGGACCCCATCCCCCGGGGCTGGCCCTCTCCGTTGGGGACCGTGGTGGGGTCCCCAATCCTCCCACGGTCCCGCCGGCTCCCCGCGTCCCTTGGGAGCCGGCATTGCTTTTCCACATGGGGAGCTGCTAAGATGCAGCTCCCCATGTGGAAATGCAATTGTCTTTGAATTTTGGAAGAGAGAGCAGGTTTCCTGCTCTCTCCCAAAATCCAAAGCAGTTTGCTATGACAGGACGGGAGCCGTGAGGCTCCCGTCCTGTCATAGCAAACTACAGTGTCCCGGGGGTAGGCACCCCGGGACACTGCAGGAGCCAGCCCTGGGGGGGTGGTGGTCCCCAGGGCCATCAAGGGCTCCAGGAGGGGGGCCACGCGGCCCCCCTCCCCACATCTGCAAAGCCCTGGGGAGGTGGTGGTCCCCGGGGCTTCGGGGGGTCCAAAACGGACCCCCATTTTAAATTTGTTAGTGCCCCGGGGAGGTGGCGGTCCCCGGGGCGTGTGGGGGGGCTGGAGACCAACCACACAGGAGAATTAAATTTAAAAAAAGAAGCCCCAGGGGTTGGGGGTCCACGGGGCTGCGGGAGGGCTCAGAGCCCTCCCGCACCATTTTGTTTAAAGCCCCGGGGGGTGGCGGTCCCCGGGGCTTGGGGGGGCCTTAGAGGCCCCCCATATAATTAATAATAAACCCCCGCATGCCCCCGGGACTTGGCCCACCCGGGGGCCAATTAACCACGAAGCGCGGGAGACCGCGCTTCATTTTTATTTTTATCGGCAGGATCCGCGCACCCAGCGCGTTTTCTGCCGATTTAAAAAAAATATATATATTTTTTTGGCCCTGGGGGTCCTTGTAGGACCCCCTGAGCAGGGCTAGGGGGTCAGGGTGTTTCTACCCTGCCCCCTTTTTGCGTTTTGCACCTTTGTTTTTGTCTTTTCTTGTCCCTCTACCGAGGGACAAGATGGCTGCCAACACTTCCTGGTTTGCAGTGTTGACAGCCAATTAGCATGCAGCTCGTGGTCGGGAGGGTGCGCGTATCCACCGCGGCCATAGATATCGAAACTTTTATTTTGGATTTTCTCAGCAACTACTGAACGGATTTACACCATTTTTAAAAAGGGTGCTTTCTGAACCAAGCACTACCTTTTTGCCAAATTTGGTGTAATTCCGTTCAGCAGTTTTTGCTGTAGCCTTGCATAAAGTTTCCTAGAGGAAATTGATTTTTTCACTCTTATTTTTTGAATTTCTCCGCAACTACTGAACGGATTTACACCATTTAAAAAAAAGGTCGCTTTCTGAACCAAGCACTACCTTTTTGCAAAATGTGGTGTAATTCCGTTCAGCAGTTCGGGCTGTAGCCGTGGCTAAAATTTCCTATGGGAATTAACATGGAGAAAACACGTTTAGGGACCCCCCTTTTTTCTCGGCCCCCACTTGATGAATCACCCCGAACTTTCAAGACAGGAGCGGACCGGAGCGCCCCACTAGTTTTGAAAATTTCGCGATGATTCGTCAAACGACGCCAAACTTATTTGGATTAGAATGTTGCGGATTTCCTATGGATAAAGGTCCTAACTATAACTATCTACTGGCGACCGCCAGTAGATAATATATATATATATATATATATATGTGTGTGTTTTTAAATGGCGGTAGGGTCAGCCTGTAATAACATGAGGCCTTACCCACAATCTTGAACCCCCAACAGTATTTCTGTCCCACTGCCCCTTGGATCTAGAGCATCCTCATGGTAAGCAAGAGTAAATTTGGATTCTTTTCAGTGTAATTTTGACATATGGGCCAGAAGAGAGGGTGTAAATCCCGATTTTTTCTCTCTTCTTATGATGAATGAACACACTTATTTCTGTACTGGAGTTCCCATCACAATTTGGTGGGGAGTAGTGACACACAATTACTTATAGTTTATTAATTCAGTTTCTCAAGAAAGATATCAGCTAAAATTAATTTTTAATCATTAATTGGTTTAAAAATAAGTTTATATTTTTAGTAGAGAAAAAAACGTTTTTTAAAACATATATCAGTTAATGATTTTTCCATAGTCAGTCCAAACCATATAACTGGTAATGAGCCAAAACCACTCATCACAGTTTATGATATATTTGACGACTACAATAATCATTGGTCGGAACACACAGCAGCATTCATTGTGATAACAAATATATTAATTCTGATTGTGCAGCGGTTCAAGTGATCTTCAATCATAACAGTTCATCCAACACTTATTTCGCAGAAGAAGAAACTCAGCTTCTTCAGGGAAAAAGAATATAAATCCCTTCTCAAGACATCCTTTGTCATCATACTCGCTATCTAGGATGTTGAGTATGCTTTATTTTAATCCCAGTGTTTTTAAATGTCTTTCAATTGAAAAAATATTTTATACCAAATCGATATTATTATGAGGCTCTTCGAATTTGCAAAGTGGAATCCCTGTTTAGCAAAAGGTCATTGTGCCGATACGAGCTTTATTAATAGACCCCTGATAACATTTTGAAACATTTCCATCACGAAGCGTAAAAACTCTCTGTCTTTGTACCCACAATCATCAATTGACTGGCAACATCATTTGGGCTCAGGGTGTTCCAGCAACCAGGGTACCTCTGAACCCTGGACATTTGTGAAATCTAGAGGCCCAGGCAAATCCAGGGTGATGTGGCTTGCATGAATCCCACTTTCTTTTCTTACCCAGAATGTCCTGCAAATGTCAAACTTTGGCCTATTATTGACAAGACATTACTGACAATAACCCAGGGACCATGCAAAGACAACTGTAGTACATTAAGTTAATATGCTCATAATTTTTATCAGTTCTTTACATGGGTGATAGACCCAGTTAGTTAATGAGTACATTACCCACTTTTTCAACAGCCCAGCTATTGCTTTTTAAATATAAATATGATTTTTTATGATTATCAGATGTACCCACAATGTGTGGCTTGTTGGGACCACACTATTATCAATGCTTGATCAAATCCTGATATCATCTTTATTCTGTGTTATGTATATGTTTTGTGATTGTATGCAGTGATATTTTTATGACACATTGTTTATTGTATTTTTTTATGTTTGTGTTTAAAAACATTTTTGTTTCCATGTCTTATAATAAAATGTATTCATTTTAAACAATATGGCTGTACACTGATCTTGCACTTATTTATTGACATTATTTAGACTTGATTTTCGACAAGTTTTAAGTTGCCTAGGATTGTTTATATTATATTTGCTGTTTCCCTGTCCTAGGAACTATTATTAGTTTCAGGGGGTCCTTGTTGTTTTTATTTCAACAGAAGAGTTCACCAGTTTATTGTCATGCCACGCTCATGTAAAGAAAGAGTGGCACAGACGTTTTATGACCTTGTCTAATTTCCTCGTGTGTTAGGTGCCCTTGATTGTATCCAAGGAACACTTCAACCACCTCACCTTACAGCACATCTTTTCCACAACAGACACCACTGGCACACCATCAACATGTTAGCTGTCTGCAATGCCAGCAGCTGCTTCACCTATTGAACGTCGGTTCACTGCTTGGGGTGTTTGTGAGATATGGCTTAGTAGTAAGTAAGATTATTTCAAACTGGGGCTGCAAGTGCATCTGGGGGATAACATCTCCAATATACTCATTCAATTACTTGTTAAAAACACAATAGGTACACATGAGTTTCCAGCCACTGAATGCATGTACATATAATACATTACATTCCAATAGAAACACATTTTAAACAGAAACAGATGTTTTTGTTGCAGATGATGCTAGTTATGCATTGTCTCCCCCTTTCCTAACACCACACAGAGGTCCACCCACACAAACTCAATAGAGGTACAATAGGGCCTCTACACAAGCCATAATTGAACACACTTTTGGAATCCAGATGTCTTGACCATGAAAGGGGTGCTGGTGTACTCCCAAGAAATTTTCGGCAAGACTGTTGCATGTTGTGGGGTTTACCCATCAACATAATGCTTGATCTGGCTAAGATGGCCGCCTAGTTGGGCCTCCATGAAGGCTTTTGCCTTTACTTGAGCTCCTATCCCAAGAATAGGACATTGAGGTGGGTTATTTTTGATTTCTTAAAATTAAATCTGAAGCCCATGTGAGCGAATCCCTAAACAATGCGATTCACTTCTGTCAAGTGTGTAGATAGGTCATCATCCATTAAGTAAATGTCTTCGACATAGGACAATACCTGGTTGTCAATATGTTGTAAAAGTTCTGTAACCCAGGCTGAAAACAACCGTGGGCTGTTCTTATACCCCTGGGGCAAACAACAGAACCGTTTTAGAGAACCCAGTGCGCGAAATGTGGTCAAGTACCTGCTTTCAGGCACTATATTTTGGCAGAAAAATCCATTCGATATATCTAGTGTGGTTTTGTATTTTTTACGCACTATATTGTTCATTAGTGCTGTGCTGTGCATGTTTTGTACTGCAAATGTAGCTGTAGCTGTGTTTAGATGTCTGTAATCTGATAATAGACAATATGAATGGTCTGGTTTCATAACTGGACACAGAAGATTATTCATAGGAGAGGTGCAACTTTCTATTACACCTTGGTAGTCAAGTTGTGTGAGAATCTCTCTAACTTGTTTTTTAGCCTCATTTTTATTGGGGTATTGGCTTTGAGGTGTGGGCTGACCTCACTGGTATTAAATGATAAGGGGAACCGTCAACCCACCCCACATGGTTGTGGTATAACGCAGGAGCTAGCACTAACGCCCACTCCTTGGTGTATGAATGTTTAACTGATTCTGGACTGAGGTCAGAAAAAGCAGGTAAAATTACCATTTCTCCCGCTGGGAAATCCCTCACAAATTCAGGTGACCAATCCTTTTTGGCCAAGAGAATGCCATAGCCAAATGAAAAGTTCTCACAAAAAGAACATTAATGTATTACGGTATGTTCCCCTTCAATTGGAGTTGCATCTGATATAATCGATGCAGGTCACTTACCCTAGTATCCGGTGTTTCCACTTGGATATAGTCACTCAACGCTACTGTCACCAGCCAATCCATCAGGTTCCGACATACTATTGTGACTTCTGCCACGCTGTCCAGCATGGTCAGAGTCTCAGAGTCCACTCCCCACTCAGAAGCAGTGTCCTCAATATCCGTGGCATGCTTTTTTTTTTTTTTAGAGTTTTATATAGAGCAAACTAGACCTGAGTATATCAGTTATCAGAGCGCTTACATGAGCACCAGCTTTGTTACAGATGGACACATTCATTTTTGTTAGGCACAGGGAGATTAAGTGATTTGCCCAGAATCACAGGATGTTGAGCGTCGTTGCCGAGACTTGAACCCGGTTCCCCTGCTTCGAGGTCGACCGCTCTAGTCGTAAGGCTACATCCTTTCCCCGTGCTTGACTTTCAATCCAGCTACCTTCTTTTTGAATTGAGACTTTGACTGTTTAGGTTTGTCTTCCTTTTTTATTATGTAGTCAGATGAGTGTTGTGAGTCCTTCTTCGGTTTCACGTGCTCCTCTGTTCTGCGCGCTGACTGTCCACATCTCTCCAAGTGTTTTTCAGATGACTCCTGAAGGGCATGAGATGAACATGTATCAGTATCCTGATACCTGTCAGGCGTCTCATTATTATTACGGTTACGTCAATTATAGCACTTCTCAGTGGCCTTCTGTTAAGGAGATCCGCCTGTGACTTATTTTCTTTATGTTTCTTATTATCCCACTTCTTCTTCATAGAATTGTGGGGCGCTTGCTTCGAGTTATCCATTTCAGAATGACTCTTAATTTGAGGTTTACTATGTCTGGCTCCCAAATTATCTCTACCCACTGTTGCGTAAGTTTCTTCAATAATTTTTAGTAATTCGCGCTCCTGCTGTCTCTGGGCCAAATTAGTGAGTCGCTGGTGTATAGCCAACGCTGCTGCTTCCCCTTTAATATTACTTAACATAATGGTGGACACTGTGGCAAAATTGCCTATCAGTTTCATCCCCAAATCCAGGGCAGCGGCTGCCCCGTACTCATTTTGTTTCTGTTTAAGCACCTGTGGCAAAACAGCTAATGAGGGGGTACCATGAGTTCTGGTGTATACCGCAGCAAAGACTGTTCCTCAAGTGGCGCAGTCTTCCACAGGGGGAGCCATCATCATTGGCAAGCATATGGTAAGAATTCTGGGGGTTTCCTGAGGTCCCGTATGACAAAACACTGATTTAAACTGACTTGTTTTTTGTGCAATCCAGAACGGAATCTCTTCTCGTCTGGTGGGAATTTTACCCATAACAGTATTGATAGTCTGTGGACTAATGCCTGCTGTAGCCAATTGTGACTGTGCAGCTTGAGCAGTCCCTTACAGGATTGACTGTCATTGTTTGCATGATGAACTGGGTCAGACATCTATATATGCCAACTAGACACGCATATAGGGGCCGATTCCGATCTCGGCCGGTAGTGCTCCGAATCGGATTCGGATTTACCGGATCCGATTCGGAGCCCTGTTTCCCGACTGAATCGTACGCGGGTCCGGCCGAGCGAGTACGATGCAGGCACCCGCGAAATCTCCGACCGACTCGAACGCGGCTTCAACACGCTCCGACCGACTCGCATGGACACGACTCGCACCGCGCTATGGAGAAGTTTCCCAGCCGGGTAAGTACGATGCGCGCCGCGACCACTCCGATCGACTCGCGCCGTCCGGCTCGAAAAAGCTGTCGGAGCCGGACTTTGGGGGTCCGCGTCGGACCCCCTGTATGCGTAGGCGCGCGAGTCGCACACAGGGGGGACCCATGGGTCCCCCTACCTGTGCATGTATGCCGCGATGCACATGGACGCGTACACGCTGTAGGGGGCGCCCTTGACCGCCTCGCACCCATTGAGTCAATGGGAGCCCGCGTACGCGTCGTACGACCGGCTCCCATTGACTTCAATGGGAGTCCGACCGAATCGAGTCCGAGAGCATGCGAACGCATCGTACTCGTTCGGTCGGACTGCTAGGGTCCGATTCGGTCGGAATTCTCTCTGGGTCCGGCTCGGTCGGAGAGAATTCTGGCCCGAATCGGAATCAGCCCCATAGTCTTTGTAACTGTACTGCTGTCATATTAGCTGCATTTGGGTGTGGCGTGTAATTTGCTAAGACTGGCTATGCTGCTCCCTCATTACAAAGGGGACCTCGTCTGACTTCTTCTGTAGTGTGTGGTAGGGCGCCTTCAAACCAATTTCTTAGTTCTTGGTATGGTAATGGTATCTCTAGTGCTTCGAAAGCTGTATAGTTATTTGAAACGTTAGCTGGAGTGTAAGTGTGAAACAGCTTTTTTTGGTCATCTGCTGCCGAGAATGTAACCCATGAATAAAATACACCTGTCCTAACTGCTTTGTGAGCCTCAACCACAAAAGTAACATCCCCACCCGTAAGTTTGAGCAGTGGCGGCTGGTCCATAGGGGCGCCGGGGCAGCGCCCCACTAGGCAAAAACTGCTCACTAATCGGGCAGCAAGAAATGTAAGTAGACGAATTGACAGCTTTGACAATTCATCTGTTTACATTTCCGGCCTGTGCTGGCAGCTGCTTCACAGCCTCAAGTGCGCATGACAGAGTCTCTGTCATGGGCACACAGAGTCAGCAACAAACGCACATCCCACGCAGGCAGAGCAGCAGGAGTCCAGACTCCGACTATGCATCTGCGAGAAGAGCGATCTTTATTTCTGCTCCCCACTCCATTGACATTACATTAGGTATGCTGCGCATGCCTAGTGTAGTGCAGGAGTGTGAAGATAGGGTCCTGCTCGGGCGGTGACGTACAGTCGCCCCATGCCCTGTTAAATGGCAGGATACGGCCGAGTAGCCGCCCCCAGTCGCGTCCAGTCTTCAGATTTGCCACTTGCCAGTCAAGCAAAAGAGGGGGAAAAGTTAGTTCCACGTCTGTGAGAGGAGAGTGGAGACGTGATGCGACGCGGGACCGGTGGAGGAGATGCCTGACTGGTATGTTTGTTTTTATTTTATTCACTTTAATTAAACGCCTCCCCCCGCGCGTACCCCCCCCCCGAGTCATCCTGGCCGCGACTGGTCGCTCTCCTCATACGTTCTTGAAGTTCACCAACACGCGCAGCAGGGTGACAGTTCTGCGGCATTTCTTGCTTTTCATTATCAAAGGTGAAAGGTGAATTAAAAAGGGCCGCCTGGCAAGTCAGGGCAAGGGGGCGGCTGAGTTCTGGAGAGCTTGGCAGTGCTCTAGGAAAGCAGGGGAGGGGCTGCTTTAAAGCAGCGCCTTCGGGACTGACTGGGATAGCAGGCGTTGTACAGACACTGGCAGAGGAACGGGGGAGCTGAAGGCAGCTTGGAATGACGTCGCATTTTATAAACAGCAGAAATATGATGGCAGGAAACATAGACATGGCATGCATCGCAGCAAATGATATTTTTGGACGGTGCACCACTGTTATGCAAACGTTCTGCGTTTCCCAATTATTTCTGCTACATCTTTTGAGGACTCGCTCAACAGTCACTGGTCCTGGACGTGAGCAGAGGGCATACAAACTGCAACAGCATTGGCAGCAATTGATGGGCATTTCAGGTGCCATGGAATGCACAAAGGTGTTCCTGTTGGTGGCGTGGGCCGTGTTTCAGGAACATTTAAATGGACTGTCTGCAGCCGACACAAGACAACCTCGACTGCGGCTGTCACACAAAGGTAAGTACCAGTTCACTCTACAGTCAGATGACGGAGGAGTCTCGAAATGTTTGTTCTTCCAATAGGGTGAACAGAATGTAATTTATCTGCAATGGTTATTTATTTCTTCCCAAGTGGTGAATTTTTACTCAAGTACTCGTAAAATAGATAAATAAGGCCAAAGTTATGTAACTTAATTATTTTTAAAATACAGATTAAATACTAGAGGCTCGATTCTCAATAGTATTTGTAAGTACGAGAAATAGTCCCACATGAGCACTTTTTATGTACTCTACAAGCCCTTTTGAACTTTCCCCAATACGTCCAACTCTCTGTTACTAAAAGCGCAATATTATTTCCCGTCCCGTCCTTTTATAGAAAAAAATGAGGGTGACTACGGTAGGGGGCGAAAGTATCGCCTATAAAGATGTACTTGCGTTCGATAAAAAAAGGAAGTCAGGCTCGCGAGCTCAGATTTCAGACGTGTTCAGGCTCAAAGCTACAAAAGGTATAATTTCTGACTATTTTACATTGCTCCTTGACTCTGGGAATTGGATTAAGCTTATTGTCGAAACAAATTACCAGTTGCGTGGTCTCTGCAAACTGCTTTTTGATGACAAATCTGTTGAGTTTATGCATTGCTTCTTGAAAAATGCGTATTCACCACATTGTGCTGTGAGGTGATCAGTAAGTAGTCTGTGGAGCATTTCTGGCAGGCCCTTGTCACTGAGCACTTGAAATGTTGTTCTTATCGGGGCAGTAAAACCACGGAAGACAGGATGCCTGGTCTGACGGCTTCATTGTGCAGGTCAGGCGCAGCACTTTGTTCAGCCACTCATTGGTATTAAGTTACACACATTTAATGGAAAACTAGATTGAGTGCGCAGTTCCTCGACAGCATTTGCAATTAACCTCCGCCTGTTGCACAAAATGTTTTTTGTTTTTTTTAAATAACCTGCGTGCTTACTCAAGCAAGGAGAAGAGTAATCTGGTGGCAGTTTTAAAATATTAACTAATCCTTGTAAACTGGCCAAACATATTTTTTTTATACGGGCAGTACTTAGTAAATAAAAAGCCCAAAGAAGACTGTTACATTATGGTTGGCCACTGTCATCTGCACTAAACCTCTTCCTGCCGCCCGTTTCTTTGCTATATTGAGCTTAGCAGTAACATCTCTGCTTATTATTAACAGTAAACGAAGTGGGTTTTAGTGTACTGTGCTGTAATTACGCTTTGTGTACAGTTTAAAACATGAATTTAACCAAGCTTCGGTGAGCTTGCAGATTTGCACGAACAAGTTAACTTTCAACAGCAGGGCAAGTCAGCGCCGCTTCATGTTTTTATACAGGCTGGGGTAAGCTTGCTTGAGGCTAACAGTCCCACAGGTGTGTTGCCTGACACTGACTAGGCTGGCCAAGCCGTGAGACGGAGAGCGGGCCCCACTCTCGTATTAGAAAATGTTAATTGAGCTTTTCTCTGCCTCGGCACTGCACATTTCTTTGTTTAATGCCTCTTTGACAGAAATTCACACAGTGAAATAAAAATATATATTTATTTTAATTGGCAGGTCTGCATCTTACTCGTTTAGAACGGAGTACAGGACTGATGTCACACACCTTTTGACTCTGGGTCATAACGCTGGAGGTGCTCAAACTTAAATTTCCTCAGCCCGCACTGAGATTGAGTTGCAAAGCTGCTTACAAGCCGTTTATTAACAGTTCACTATTGCTGTGATTGTCGCACTGCTCATGGTGAATTTCACTCGCTATACTGCCGCTTGTCTCCTTAGAATTTAGTTGATATGTTGCATACTCTTGTAAGTGATAAATGAAGAGCTAAACAGTGTTTAGCTCTTCATTTAAACAGAATAGCAATGGTTATAATTATTCTGTGCATGATTGGACCTCTGTTGCAAGTGGGTGGTGGGTTTTTGACCAGGCTCGCTCACTTCTGGGGGATATATGTGCAGATGCAGACATATAATAGATTGGAGTGCAGGAAATTTGCGGAATTTGCTTTTGAGGCACGAGGATGCATTTTGTGGGAAACAAAATTTCTAAAAAACACAAGTAACATTCCAATTGCTTTATTAACCTTCCTGCTTTCTCAAATTTGCTTGAAAATGCACCATTTGTCCACTCTTTTTTCAAAATTTTCTCGGGGGGAGAACCCGCTCGAGCCCCCCTTAGGTTGTTCGGGCTCGCTCGCTACGCTCGCTCACTTCGGTGCAGTATGCCAATCATTTTACGCCCCACCACTTTCAAATGTCACCAGCCACCACTGGGTTTGAGATCATGTTGTAGCCGCTTCTGAGTAACCGCATATCTGCAGTTCTCAGGTATGCTATGTGCTGCTGGTTTAGACATAAGAATATGTGGAATTCATAGAGGGTACCAATATGGGGTGATCCTTTTGAAAGGTTCAAGCTTGAACAACCAGCAGCCAATACATAGGAGTTAACCTACTTAGCTGAGGAGGATTTGTTCCCTAACACCAAGGACGACGCCTGTTAATAGGTGAGTAGGGGTCTTTGGGCACACAAAATAAAACTACTCAGGCAATCCATTAAATAAGAGCCCAACCTAGAACATTGGGTGCCATGTCATACGGTTTGTACCTCTCCTGTAAAACTGTGCGTTTGTTGGACAACATAAACATAAGGATTGTGCCAGGCTGATTCCGTGCACACCCTGAAGTGACATACATTTAGTGGGATGGGTTGTAAAGCAATCTCTTTATTCTAGCAACCCCGAGCGCGGCCCAGGCAAGCAGAGTACCAAGCAGCCAACATCTGGCATAACATTCTAAAGTACAGCAATAAATACAAGGAACACTGTAATTGTTCTGATTCTTAATTCCTAAGAATCAGAACAATTCCAGCAAGGAATTACAAGGGAGACACATGACACATAAGCATGATGCCCCAATACTACACATCCTCTTTCTTACAGAAACAAAACAAAAAAAATAAAAAAAATAAAAAATAAACAGGAGCAAATGTACAATAAGAAGAAATTTAAGATTCACATACATAGTCTTCCAGTCGCTTAGGTTTAACAATGCTTCTACCAAAAGTACTAACTCTCTTCTCCGAAAACTCACAATGACCAGCGTCAGCTCTAGAATCAGAGCAACTTTCAGTAGGAAAATCATCAGTAGAAAGGCCACTCAGACCATCGCCACTCTGAATACAAAATTTTGACTTAGTATCAGAAGAGGATGAATTCTCAGGATGAATACTAATCCACCAGTAATTGCGTGAAGGAGTGGAATGTTTGGAGTCTTTCGGTGTGAGATCATGAATATTTTTAACTAATGATAAACTGCTCATGTGGCACACATTACCATCTGATAATTTAACAGTGTTGTTCATAACTTTTACAATTTGTATAGGAGAACTAAACTTGCTTTGACCTTTAGCAACCTTCTTGCTTGATTTAACATGAACCCATTGACCCACAGTCAACTTAACATCTCGAACACCATGTTTCTTATTAAAATATTCTTTGTTTTCACGTTGAGAAGCTAAAATACAACTCCTGATTCTTTCTGCATCCCACTCTACTTGTTTACTTCTATTCATCCAGCCAGGATTGACCTTGGAATAAGGAATGCGACCTCTCATCACACCAAAAGGACTCTCACCAATGGAATCATGACTAGTGACTCTGTAGGTCCAAAGCATTTTCATAAGTTCACAATCTAAATTCTTTTTTACCTTGGACGGCCAATTGTAAAACACCTTTGATAATGCGGTTGACCCTTTCCACAGCACCATTTCCCCTAGGGTGATAGAGTGCAGAAAACTTATGCGAAATGCCAGCCACATCAAGAAACTCCTTCATCTCAACAGACTTAAATTGAACACCATTAGCGGTGAGAATATTTTTGGGAAAACCTTCATGTACAAAAACACTACCTAAGAAGTCAATTAGTGGTATCAGCTTTACTAAGAACTTTGAGTTCAAACCATTTGGAAAACAAGTCTACAAGTACAAGAATATATTTGGATGAACCATCACTCCAAACGATAGGACCCATAATGTCTAGTGCCAAATCATCCCAAGGAAGGGAAGGACAACCTAAGGAACTCAAGGGAGGATTAAGAGTTTTCTGTGACTTGTCAGCACACTCACATTCCCTGCAAGACCTCACAAACCTTTCGGTTTCTATGTCAATTTTAGGCCACCAATACAATGACTTAACATTTCTTTTTGTACGTGTAATGCCACTATGGCCCTCATGACACAGAGAAATGATCTTATTCCTTAAACTAAGGGGAGGTATAATTTTATCTCCTCAATCGACAAACAAGTCATCAACACCCAATTCATTCCTAACCTCCCAAAATGCTTTCATTTCACCAAGAAGTTTGGATTTAATAGAACCCCAACCATTTTGAATTTTAAGTTTTACAAGTTTGAGAGTTTCATCATCCTCTTGAGCTTTCTCCCATTCTGCTCTTTGTAAACCTTTCTCTTCATCAATAGAAAAAATACTTGCAACACAAACATCATTCCAAGGATTGATATCAATTTCCCTGAGTGGCAGGAATAATCTACTTAACAAATCTACGGTAACATTTTTTTTTCCAGGAACATACTGAACATCATAGATAAAATCTTGAAGTCTCATCCTATCCTCGTCGCCAAATTCTTGAAGTGACATACATGTAGTCGAATGGGTTGTAAAGCAATCTCTTTATTCTGGCAACCCCGAGCGTGGCCCAGGCAAGCAGAGTATCAAGCAGCCAACATCTGGCATAACATTCTAAAGTACAGCAATAAATACAAGGAACACTGTAATTGTTCTGATTCTTAATTCCTAAGAATCAGAACAATTCCAGCAAGGAATTACAAGGGAGACACATGACACATAAGCATGAAACCCCAATACTACACACCCCCAGGATATGTTGGCCTATCTCCCAGCTGGTTCACGATGCACCATCTGCACCCCGAACCATACAGGGTAACAAATGTGTTTGCAACCTTAGATCATGACCACCCTGATCCCCCAAGGAAATCGTGGTAGAAGATCTAGAACCATTTCGTTTGGACTCTTGTGCATACCCAAAGAAATACACAAGAAATACCGAACCTGCAGTTTCAATATTTATAGAAGCATTGTGATTCTTGAGTAAAATACGTGTGCTGCAATGATTAATAGAAGGAAACAGAATAATGTAATTAGCATTATGAGAATAGTGAAAAAGATTAACAATTCCACGATTGTGCTAAAACAGTGAATAAATGCTGGCTTATACATACTGTGTGTAGTGTACTCCTACCTAGCGCTCCCTGACCTAGTCTTGCCTAGGGTGGGTGATCTGCAAAAACCCTGTCAGATGGTCTAACTCCCAATTACCTGCATGTAAGTGTCATCCGGCTGTCCCTCTTGGTGTAGAGCTGACATCACTTGTGTTGGTAAACAGGAATCAGCTGAGCTGGAATTCCGGTATGTAGTAACCTCCCAGTGCCAGCTGTGTGCTCCTCTGCCTTAAACAAGGAAGTGGTTCTGTATATAGAATTAACAGCACCCATGTGGCCATATCAAAACCCCAGTCAGGCTGCAACTGTTTATTCTAGCTTGATGGCTTCGTCGCCTACCAGACAATAACAACAATGACATTTGTGCAGTGAACTTTATCCCTTGTACTGAATATGCAAGGTATTGTGATAGTGTGCCTACGAAGCAGAAATGTAAGCAATACCGATTCAGAGAATGTTATTCTGCATTGTCACGTACGCCAATGTATGTCATAAGTCATTGTGTGTCAAAGAGAAGGAACTTAAGAAACATGAGCATATAAATGGAGGTGTTCTTTACCAGGCGTATCCTGGCCACCTGACAGTGTAGTGGTAAATTTACATATGAGAAAATCTATACATGTAAATTTACCTGTGTGAATAGGGCCTTTGCAATCACCAGGTTAATGTTTGTCGCCTTTCCTGTTGCAAATGATAGGCCAAGCCACTCAAGTGGGGCAACATTTATCTCGAGGGGAGTGTGGGAACATGGGGTGGAAAGAATTTGGCAGATTATAGAACTTTCTGTCATAGAAATGTGAGGAAAATGGTGTGATTTTAGCCAAAGTTGGAAGTTTTTAGGCCATTCTGGGTATGAAAAGTAGTGGGAGCCACACAAGTTACACTACCCACACTACCCTAGAATTCTCTCAGTGTCTAGTTTTCAGAAGTGCCTGGGTTTGGTAGGTTTCCCTAGGTGGCGGCTGGGCATAGCCCTTAAAATCGCTGCCACCTACATTGCCAAAACGGGTCAATTTTCAAGGTGAAAACTTGATGTCTTCAAGTTACATTCCGAGCCCTTGCGTGTCATGGGCGATAGGCCCAGCCACACAAGTGGGGTGCCCTTTTTATTATGAGAACACAGACCAGTAGAACATTTGTTATTATCAACTTCATTTATCTATTTTTTCTAAACTCAGTACCTTAAACACATTTACAAATGCATGGATTTCCTTCATTTTTTATTTAAATCTTTTTATTGACATTTTTGTATTTTCATACAACATAAACAGTGCGTCAGCACCCTGCATGGTAACAACAAAGTTATGCGGTTCAGCATACAATCGATCTTATTAACAGGTAAGCTAGCGGATGAGTTACTGGTAATAGTTCCTGGAGGATTGTCCTTGCAATGACTGCGGCAGTACCACGTCAGACATTGTGATATACTACATCTTAGCCATATTAGCCGTGGTGCGATACTAATCAAACTGTGGGCGTGGGGTACAACAAAATGAGGACAAAGTAACCAAAGGAAGGATAGGATAGGGTAGTCACCTGAGACCCGCTGCCGCATGCGTTTAAAAGGGGGGGGCCTTGTTAGAGCCGAATGACAGCATCTCCGTGATGTGGAATCATATGTTAGTAAGTGAGGCCAGCTCTGTGTGCGTGTACTGCCACTTGCTAAGCGCTGGGTTCCTGATCTTGCTCCCTTTCTTGGGACCCTCCTCCGTGACATTATCCGTGCCCTGCAAACTCGACATCATAGCTTCCCAGTGGTGCGCCAGAGGAAACATGTGGATCCCAAGCAAGTCCTCCCGGTGTAATGCAACCACCTCCGCCCTAGCCCAGTTAAGCAAGGAACGTCGCCAGGCTATGGCGAGAGGAGCCGTTGGGGACTTCCACTTCTTGGTGATTAGGCGTTTAGCCACTATGAACAACAGATCAAGGAACCGGGTGGCTGCTCTGTGTTTCTTTCTCCTACTAAACAAATGCAGTATGTGTGCCTCCCAGTGAAGGGGGATGTCTCGAGAGGTACAGGTAGCTAGTGTAGATGTCGCATCACATATAAGCAACTGCTGCTGCCTGAATTTCCTTTCGGATATCAAGCCTTTCCCGGAGGAGAAGAAAAAGGAGGAAAATCGGGTCCCGAGGTGGTATTGTAGTGTAGTTCCTATTTCCCTAATAGGCTCTGCGCATTGGAATAATATACCCTATAGGTTTGACATAGGACTGAGGTCAGTATGTCCCTATCGAGTATATTAAACTTAATTACTTTTGTGCCAGCTAACTCAGAGGCCACTAGAAACTCCTTGTAAACAAGAAGGGAGTAGTATCTGGCCACCGCATAAACATGACAACTTTGTTTCCCTTTAGAATCGGAACACTCTCAGAATCGTGGAAACAATAGATAACAGTTTCACTCAGCTAATCGTGCATGCTTAGTTTCCTCAGAGTTACACAGAAAGAATAGACGGGCGTTTCAATAAAAAGGTTTTATTGAACAGTCTTGTTTCTCATGTAAGAGATATGAGCTGTTATGATCACAAGACAGTATGCAAGATATATAATGTACAGCGTAAGCAGTAGAAAGAAATAATACTGCGCCAGCATTATCTTTTAGCATATATTCACATACATAAATAACATGAGCTAAAAATGCGAGTACTCATACGATGCTTCTCTAAGCTAGTTCTACCCCAGTGTACCTAACCTAGTCTAGGTGTAGGGCAAGGTAAGAAGTAGGTGAAGTATTCTCTAGTATGGTCTACTAAGAGTATGTTAAGTCTAGTATGCCAAGAGTCCCTCTAGGTTCTAGTCAGCTCCATAACTTGAGAATCAGAGTGGTGGGAATCTCCTGCCGTATCTCAAACTCTAACACCCGTGAAGGGAGTCAGAACACTGGAAGCTGGATTCTCTGCGAGCAGGGATGACAGCGTCTCTTCTCAGTGCGTCAGGCCGGGATACGGGCTCCTCTGAAGTCGAGGTCTCCTCTAACTTGCTTGGGCAAGGGAAGGTATATTTATACCTGGTAGGTGCCTTGGAATGTTAGCATTGACGTGAAGTTGGACAGAGGAAGACGTCAGGAATGAACCCTTAAGGTATAGCGGTTCATGCATAATAGATGAGTTCTTGGAGAAATCAATAATCCTGTGCTAGGGGAACTCCCAAGAGCTTAAGGGTCTGGTTTCTAAGAACTCGTTGTGACGTTAGGGTGGATGGATGTCGGTGACCATGCCTGTATTTGGAGTGCATGCCTAATGCCTAAATAAGGACTGGGATTTTATGCCTATATAAGGGCAATGCGAATTGTGCCTATATAAGGACATGCTTCAGGAAAACCTATATACGGACACCTAAAGCGGAATACAACACCCACTCCACTTTCAAATGAACGATAATACTAAATGCTAAACATTAAACTTGAGTACCACATATTGCTAAAAACATTTCTAAAAGCATAGTAAAAGAAGTTTTTAAAAGAACTGTTGCTAAAACATGTAAAGCAATAGGTACTGTACATTTTAAAGCATTTTTTCATTCTAAGCATATATTGGAAATAAATGCAACATGAATGAATAAACAGAAATATATACATTTGATGAAATGGTTGACAAGTTTTAAAAATCAAAGCCATTGCATAGCATGGTATTAAATGAAATTTTAGACAAATAAGGTGACAATGTGTCCCTGGAAGTATTCAAAGAAGTCCGTTTTATAAGAATAGTTCTACTGTAAGCAGATTGTTTTGCCATGTATTTTCAAAAAATAAAGAAAAAGAAAAAGTTCAATTTTAGGAAGAGTTCCAAGTTTTGAAAATATGAAGGCCAGATTCATTGCTTCCCTGGTACACTGTGAGCCGAATCAAAGTCAGTGTATGGGTCTGGTGTAAACATGAAATCATCTATTTCTGTAGACAAAATATCGTCTACCAATGTTGGTGACATTTGGAACACCCAGTTCAGAAGGTTAATTGCACAGAGATGAGAAACATCGCCTTCAGCAGAAGATGCCGCAGCAATGTTCGTGTCCGTTGTACCTGTGTGCCTGTTGATCCATCTTGTACCTCAGCAGCAGCAGGAAGTGTCTGTGAGATCTCAATGAATGCCGTCATCAGGATTGGTAGCCTCTGGGGACAACACAGAGCATGGGCCGTTACCGGGTCCAGCAGAGTATCGATATCCGTTGGCATGACTGATGGGAGTGTTAGACAGGTGTCTAGCACGCATTCTTCACCGCAAAGCAGGCAGCGTAGAACAGGTAAGATGCAATCTTGCCAGATTGGTCTGAATGACAGGAACCATGTTGTATTAAGTTCCCGTAGATGAGGCATGCCCAAAAGCTGCACTATGCGCTCACAGCACTTCCGTTCTAGGAGAGCTTTCTCCACATCGCTCGGAGTGATGTTGGTGGATAGGCTTGCCATAGCGTAATAGTAGGAATAGAAATAGGATTCCTGCAACAAGTGCTAGAATTAATGGCACACCACCAAACACCGAATGTGCGAAGTTTGGGATGATTCCGAGGACTGCCTGGAAGGGTGCTAACAGTCCTGAACAGATGGTCGTAAATACATGTACAATACCGCTCGTATCAGACATGTTAAAGATACGTCCCATCATTTCTGCAAAATGTATAGGGCAGTTTGTACGAATTAAAGCCTGTATCTCAGCCGAAGTCCTTGCAATTTGTAAATCATAGATTTCTTTGGCCGAGGTCAGAGGCACGGTCTGTTGCAAAAGCATGGCTTTCATTCTGCTTAAAGTATCAAAACGTATAAAAGAAACATTCAATGAAGGCCATAGAGGCGACTCCCTGACTGTGTCTATTGGGGGAACAATACTTGCATACAGCAAGTAACCCTGGAGTCGACCGTTACCAGATATGGGATGCCTGGCAACGTGCCACAGCAACTCTGATCATTCAACATGAGGTAACTCCCGTTAGAAAGTTGGCCAAACGTTGGATAAATCACAGTAGCCGGTGTACCCTGCTGGTGGCAGGACAAATTTGCCACAGAACCATTACAAGCCCCGTGTAAAGAAATGTCCTGACATATGAGTGAACCGCTTAGTGCATTTTCACAGTTTGTACCGCTTAGAAACACTTCACGATCCCCACTCCAACATCTGTATTCGTAAGGTAAATTCCAGGATGTCTTAATGTATTCTTTACCCAACCTTTTATTTTTGCCTGCTTGCATTTGTTTGAGGCAATACTGAAACTGAAAAGTAGTGACAGGCAGAGTGATTTTGCCATTGATAAGCCATTCTATAGCTGGTTTTTTTGCTACCGTAAATGGTAATTTTTCCAGTTTTTCAATGCTCAGCACTGTATACTTTGTTCCCCTTTGTGCCAGTTCGATCTGTTTATCAGTTAGATTGTACTCTGCAAACAGAGCCGACGTGTTGATAAAACGCCAAGGCACATAGCCCGCATGCAAAGATTGCAGCGTCCAGCTTAATAACATAATAGAACGAAACTGAGATTGGCCTTGTTGTAACATGGCTAAATCTTGTTCCAGTATGTCAATAGCAGAGGATACAATGTTGTCCAATGAATAAATTCTGGATGACAAAGTTGTTAACCCATTGTCGACCACAGAGAGAGTTTTCTCTAAGTTAATACGATCAAGTTCACGTATTCGTTCTGCGGCCTCTGCCTGTGAAACCTTCCATACTTCATTATAAGCAGCATGAATGCCGGCATATATGAAACGTTTTTGACGCGGTTTTCTTGGTCCTAGCAAGAATTCCCTAAGGTCTGCGTCTTCTTTAAGTAAAGATAAGTGTTGTTTCACATCCTCAAGTGTAGATTTTTGTAGCCAGTCGAGGCACAATTTTCCTACACTGTATGTTGTTACTACCCCCGGATGTTGTCTTTGAACGTATCGTGGGTCTGGCCTATGGATAGTAAAGCCCTGTCTTCTATTCAGGAATCTTTCTTGACAGATGTTTGTGTCTGTAGGCCAGAGTAACCAGTTTTTCCAATCAGGATCTGTTCTGTTCGTTTGTAGTATTGTGTCAACTGTAACCGCTCCCTGTGTAGTGTTATTACTTGCAGGTGTTGGTACAGAAGGTGCTTTCATGTCTTTGATCTTAGCTAAACCAAGGCAAGACGTTTGTTGCACAGTGTCATTCAAAAACATTATTTGCTGAGGGATGATACATGCTCTAAACAAAGCTTCTATCCCCTGCAATTGCCAATCTTTAGAACCCCAGACAGATTTCGTGTCTATTGTGTCTTTCCACAAGTCAAATCCATGTCTAGACAGTTGGGTAATAAATGCTGCAGAGTAAATCTGTTTTGTATTTGTTAACATAATTTTCTGTCCTGTTTTGTTTACATTTTTATAGTAAAATGTTTCTGGATCAGATGTATTGTATCCTGAAAAATATGGAAACTTTTGGCAAACGTTTTTGAACTACCTTTTGGTGGTGTAGGACAATGTTCCCATTGGTTAAACATAAACACATTTCTAGGTGTTGCAGATTTATGCAAGAAATGATGACCATAGTGGTTGTAACAATAAAGCTGTTCATAGTCTGATGAACCCTCTAAGTATTCATTGTTAGAGAATGCAGCAGACCTTTCTAGATCAGACATCATATCATTTACAGTCTCAAAGTCCCAATCATCAGAATAGGTACTGGAGGTAATAAAATCACTTAGTGAAATTTTAAATAAATGTGGAATGTTCAAAAGTTCCGTAGGGACGAAGATATCGAAATCGATTTTGTCCCACACTATACCATGCTGTATAGGAACGGCTGTGATGTTCACTGCTGACAAGTCTCTAGCTTCATAATGGGATGATTTGTGTGGTTTCAGAAGTAAGTTCAAATTTTTACTTTCAGTGTCCAAACGGATGTATCTGCCATTTATAAGCACGCTGATAGTCATAACCAAAGCTAGCCAAAGCAGAAAGAAAAATATTCCAGAAATAATCCACAGTTCAATCCATGGGGAAACCAGATAAGTCTCTTTCAGGAAATGAAAATGGTCCTGTACTTGTTGTTTGAAAGTTTTGGATGCTGGTGTCGTTTCAGGTTCACTCGGATCCTCAGAAAACGTATCAAAGTTAATGAAATAGCCAGAAGCAGTTCTGTCAATTGTTAGAATTGCATCAGGATTTGTTGAAATCGCTGGAACCAGTTGATCACTTGTTACGTTGGTGTAGACAGGTGTATCTGGACGAACTGTTACTTGAGTTTCAAGAGGGACGAGTTCCATAGCATTGTTGCTTAGTCCTTCATCTGTTACTGCTGAATTCTCGATTGTTATGAGTCTTTCAGTCTGAACCTCTTGGATAGTAGCGAGAGGACTGCGTCTGCTACTAGGTCGGAGTCCACGAGGCCTACTATTTAGTATTGGCCACATACTATGGTTTGATGAGGTCGATTGACACAAATCTTTTCTCCTTTTTTCCAGCAAGGGGCGGCAGAAGTACTGTTCTTGTTCGGTGTACGGCTAGGACAGGTACTGGTTGTCTGTAAGAAGGTCCAAATTCCTTCTTGTCCGCAATCTTCTCTCTGACTAGATCCCCAACTTTTGGGATCCAGACAGGCCTTGCTGGGACTGCCGGTTTTTCCCCAGTGGTGGTTGGCTTCAGGAACACGTTGCTTTGTTTCGATCTGAGTTCAATTAGATCCTGTAAAACAGCCAAACGATCTTTGATATCAAAGGGTTTATTTTCCACCACTGTGCCTTTACATTCGAGATCAGGAACCCACATTCTTGTCCCAAATAGGACCTCATATAGAGTGACCCCCCTAGAGAACTTCTTGGCAAATTATTTAATGAGCGTTGGACCCCATAAAGATGTTTGACCCACCCATCACCCGAACCTAATACTCTAGCTGTTATAGACTGCTTTATGTCCCGGTTTTTCCTTTCCACAACAGAATTTCCCTCAGGATGAAACGGAGAGGAGTACCGCAATGCTACGCCCAAACTGGCCATGGCTTCTTTGTAAGCCCGAGAGCTAAACACAGGGCCCTGGTCAGAATGTAGTGTGCCAACTGCGTATGTGCCGATAAAGACTCGCAAATCTTTTATAACAGTTCGAGCGTCAGCCGAGCGCTGAGGCCATATCCATAGGAACCTTGAGCACGAATCCACTGCGACCATTATATATTTATAGTTACCTTCCCTTTGCAAGGGACCGCAGTGGTCCAGGTAAACACAAGCTAATGGTTTGTCTGAAATCAACAGGGGTGTCTGCGCAGGACGTTTCACTGTGGAGACTTTCATCTGTTGGCATATTTCACATTCCAAAACATAGTTCTTGGTCTGTTTCCTAATGCCAGGCCACCAATATCTTTGTTTTAGTAAGGATACTGTTGCAGAAACACCTGCATGGGCAGAGGCTATCCCCTCATGTGCTGCTAGGATTAGTCCTAATCTACGTTCCATGTTTGGTATTACCCTATCCCCCACTCCAGGGATTCGAGCAAAAGGAACGTTGTTCGCATCAATTACATAAGAGTACTTGAGTGGAAATTTCTTTGGTAACGCTGCACACCTGCCTTTGCTTGAAGCATTGACAGCCAACAATATCTCACTGTCTATTCTCGTTTTTGAACGACTGATCGCAGCTACGGAAGCCGTCTGAACAGCCCCCTTTGCGGCTTCGTCAGCCAATGAATTCCCTGCAACGTGAACGCCATCACGTTGATGACTCAGCGTGTGTATTACGTGAGCCTTTGGTAGTTCGTTTTTTAACTGAACTACTTGTTCCCAAAGCGTTTTATGCTTTATTGTGCCACCTTTTGCATCTTTGAACCCGTTTTCAAGCCAATTCTGTATATATTCATTATACGACTGAACACAGTAGAAAGAATCGCACACTATTAGTGTGTGGAATTCGCAATCTGTACTTTCGAGTGCCAGTTTAAATGCTTGTAGTTCAGCTCGCTGAGCTGTACAATCTCCTAGAGATTGAGTTTTAGTGACCATTGGTCTGAAGTTACCATCACGCATGCGACCTTTAACGATTGCGCACTCTGCACTGTAAGCTTGCTTACTCCCTGTAGCGGGTTGTGCGGATCCGTCAGTGTAAATTATAAATTCATACTGATCGAGAGGCAGAATTTCAGTGGGCAGAGGACATTCATGTTCATATTGCAGGAACGCTTGTGTTTTTAAATCAGGATCAAAAACATATTTAACATCTGTTGCAGCAAGAGAATTAACCCATTGTAAACATCTAGGATGTAAAGCTTTTGCAATTGGAATGCTTGCTTTTGTGACCGCCTCTAAGGCTGGTCCTGGAGTCACGACAATAATGCGTTTCCCTTGGGCTAGAGCTCTTTCTTTTGCTACAGCGGTTTGAACTGCTGTCAGTATTTTTTCTGTTGAAGTGAAGCGCATTTCTGCTTGTGTATACAAATGTGATTTGTATGCTATTGGTACTTTTTCACCCTCATTAAATGTTAAGTAGGTGAATCCGCATTGGCCCAAAATTATTCGGATCATTAAATTGCGTTGACTTACGCGTGTTTGTAAGGGATTTGTTGCTAACATATTAGCTTGGAGTGAACGCAAGATTTCTGTGTGTTCCTGTGTCCAATGTTTGATTGAAAAATCAGGTTTGATTAATTCGTAGAGAGGTTTAACCCTTTGTGCGTAATTTAGAATGTAAGTTCTTCCAAAATTTAGGAAACCCAAGATGGATTGTAAGTTTTTCAGCGTTTTTGGAGGTTGGAGCAGCGCACACTTTTCTAAAAAGTTAGCTGCCAGGCTCTTGCCTTCACTTGAAAGTTCATATCCTAGGAAAAGGACATTGAGATGGGCAATTCTGGATTTTTTAAAGTTGAATTTATAGCCCTCAGAGGCGAAGCCCAATATAATGGTACTCACCCTGTTCAAGTGCCTATCTAGGTCATCGTCTGTCAGATAGATGTCATCGACATATGACAATGCCTCATTATCATAAATTTGTAGTAACTCTGTTACTCTTGCTGAGAATAACCCCGGGCTGTTTTTGAACTTTTGTGGGAGTCTACAAAATTGACACTGGGTCCCCATTATTGAGAAAGCTGTTAAGTACCTGCTTTCAGGTGCTATGTTTTGACAAAAGAAACCATTTGAAATGTCCAATGTGGTTTTATATTTTTTACGCACAATGTTATTCATTAATGCTGTACTATGTGTATTTTGCACTGCAAATATTTTTGAACAAGTGTTCAAGTGTCTGTAATCCAAAACTAGACGATATGTATTGTCTGGTTTGGATACAGGAAACAAAGGATTGGTCATTGAGGAGGTGCATGTTTCAATCACCCCTTGGTATTCAAGTTGATCTAAGATCTCCCTGACCTGTTTTTTAGCTTCTTTCTTTATTGGGTACTGCCTTTGTGCAGTAGGTTCATTTTTTAGATGTATTTTGTGGTGAGGTGAGTCCTCATCCCATCCTACATGATTTTTGTATAATGCTGGGACCTGGGCAACTGCCCATTTCCTGGCATAAGTATATTTTAGGTGAATTGGAATATGGTTGGAGAAGGCAGGCATAATGATGTCCTCACCATGTGGGCACTCCCTGACAAATTGTGGTGGCCAGTCTTTTTCTGCTAGAAGTATATCATAACCTCTTGAAAGTTTCTCCCAAAAGAGTATTTTCACTTTTCTTGGTATGTCTCCCTCCATTCGGAGTGTTATTTCATATAACTTTTGTGGAGTACTAACCCTGGTGTCTACAGTCTCTACTGTGATGTACTCATTCAAGTCCACTGTCTCCAGAAGTTCCTTCAGGTTCTGGCAAGCTATTGTGACTTCTGCTGCACTGTCCAGCATTGTCTGAGCCCATTCTCCGTTCTTGAGCTGTGTTCTCAGTATTCTCGGCATGTCTGATCTTCAGACCTGCTACCTTCTTTTTTGTGAATTGAGGTTTTGATTTATTTTTCTGAACGTGTTTGTCGTCTTTGGATTTCACGCGTTCTTCTCTATGTTCTGACCGTCCTCTTCTTTCCGATGTCTGTGACGATATCTGAAAGGTACGAGAGGAACGTGTATCAGTATCTCGATACCTGTCAGGTTTTCTTAAATTATCCCTATTCCTGAGGTTATACCTCCTTTCAGAGGGCTCCTTTTGAGGAGACCTACCTCGGGATTGAGAACGTTTCTCTTTTGAATTTTGTTTATTAGTTTCCCACTTCATTTTAGAAGATGTAGGACTTTGTTTAATAGAGTCCTTCTCAGGACTTTCAGATAGTTTTGGCTTCAAAGGTTTTCCACCCAAACTCTCTCTGCCTAATTCTGCATAAGATTGTTCTATTATTCTGAGTAGTTCATGTTGATGTTCTGTAACATCAAATTCCCTTAAGCGTTGGCGGATTGCCACTGATGCTGCCTCCCATTTAATATTAGATAATATTATTGTTGAGACCTGGTCGAAGTTTTTCAGTAATTTCATACCTAAATTCAGAGCAGGCTCTGCCCCGTATTCGTTTTGAATTTGTTTCAGGACATCTGGTATTACTGCGATTGACGGAACACCATGTGTTTTAGTATAGATGGCAGCAAAGACTGCGCCCCAAGTGGTGCAATCTTCCAGTTGTGGTGTGATCCCCATTGGTAAACAGATTGTTAGGATTCTGTGTTTCTCATAAGGGCTAGTATTTGGAAATACTGCTTCGATTTGAGTAATTTTTTGAGCTATCCAGAATGGAATTTGCTCACGTTTTGTGGGCATTTTACCCATGACTGCGTATAAAGTCTGTGGAGTAATTTTTAGTGTATTCCCCTGTTGAGGGGTTTGAATTGGAATGGTCATTGGTGGTTGGACTGTGAAAGTCCGCATGACATATTGGACTAATTGTCTGTAAATTTTTATTAACTCTTGTAGTTGAGTAAGTAATTCCTCGTCTGACATTACCTCGATGTCAGGATGAGGTGTGTAGCCGGCTAGAATTGGCCATGTTGCTCCTGGTCTACCTAGTGGACCGAGCCTGGTAATGATTTTGTGATGTTTTAGGGCGCCTTTAAACCAGAGATGATGCTCCTGGTATGTGAGTGGAATTTCAATATCCTCGAAAGGAATATATTCCTCTGGTGGTTCATCTTCTTTAAAGAAGTGAAACACTCTTGTTACTGGATTTGATTCTGGGAATACTATCCATGAATAGAATACCTCTGTCTGAAAGGATTCGTGTGCCTCTATCACGAAAACTGCTCTACCACCTCTTGGTGATAGGCCTTGTTTTATAAGTTTTAGAGTGATGGCTCTCCTTAAATTTGGATGGATGCTTATAACACCCTCATCGGCTTCATTGAAACCGGTAAAGTTAAAAGTTGTTACGACTGGGTCAGCCGTATTTACACCGTTCTCAGGGCCATTGTCCTCGTGATCGGACATTTTGTTTTTTGAAAAATGTAGTACAAGTTTCAAGGAAACAAAAGATAAGGTGCACAATATTTTGGAACACTGTATCCTTCAACGTGGAACAAACCAAACAGCTATTCTATAGGTTTTTTGTCCTATTTAGCTTTGGCGGATATTTAACCCTACCCACTCCAGATGTCTTATGGAGTATGTGAGTAGGGGTTTCTGAGAGAAAAGCACGACTGAGTTACTCAGTATCTAGCGTTAAATTAGTGCCTTACCAAACCATTGGGCGCCATGTAGTGTAGTTCCTATTTCCCTAATAGGCTCTGCGCATTGGAATAATATACCCTATAGGTTTGACATAGGACTGAGGTCAGTATGTCCCTATCGAGTATATTAAACTTAATTACTTTTGTGTCAGCTAACTCAGAGGCCACTAGAAACTCCTTGTAAACAAGAAGGGAGTAGTTTCTGGCAACCGCATAAACATGACAACTTTGTTTCGCTTTAGAATCGGAACACTCTCAAAATCGTGGAAACAATAGATAACAGTTTCACTCAGCTAATCATGCATGCTTAGTTTCCTCAGAGTTACACATAAAGAATAGACGGGCGTTTCAATAAAAAGGTTTTATTGAACAGTCTTGTTTCTCGTGTAAGAGATATGAGCTGTTATGATCACAAGACAGTATGCAAGATTATATAATGTACAGCGTAAGCAATAGAAAGAAATAATACTGCGCTAGCATTATCTTTTAGCATATATTCACATACATAAATAACATGAGCTAAAAATGCGAGTACTCATACGATGCTTGTCTAAGCTAGTTCTACCCCAGTGTACCTAACCTAGTCTAGGTGTAGGGCAAGTTAAGAAGTAGGTGAAGTATTCTCTAGTATGGTCTACTAAGAGTATGTTAAGTCTAGTATGCCAAGAGTCCCTCTAGGTTCTAGTCAGCTCCATACCTTGAGAATGAGAGAGGTGGGAATCTCCTGCCGGATCTCAAACTCTAACACCCCGCAAAGGGAGTCAGAACAGTGGAAGCTGGATTCTCTGCGAGCAGGGATGACAGCGTCTGTTCTCAGGGCGTCAGGCCGGGATACGGGCTCCTCTGAAGTCGAGGTCTCCTCTAACTTGCTTGGACAAGGGAAGGTATATTTATACCTAGTAGGTGCCTTGGAATGTTAGCATTGACGTGAAGTCGGACAGAGGAAGACATCAGGAATGAACCCTTAAGGTATAGCGGTTCATGCATAATAGATGAGTTCTTGGAGAAATCAATAATTCTGTGCTAGGGGAACTCCCAAGAGCTTAAGGGTCTGGTTTCTAAGAACTCATTGTGACGTTAGGGTGGACGGATGTCGGTGACCATGCCTGTATTTGGAGTGCATGGCTAATGCCTAAATAAGGACTGGGATTTTATGCCTATATAAGGGCAATGCGAATTGTGCCTATATAAGGACATGTTTCAGGAAAACATATATACGGACACCTAAAGCGGAATACAACACCCACTGCACTTTCGAATGAACGATAATACTAAATGCTAAACATTAAACTTGAGTACCACATATTGATAAAAAAAATTCTAAAAGCATAGTAAAAGAAGTTTTTAAAAGAACTGTTGCTAAAACATGTAATGCAATAGGTACTGTACATTTTAAAGCATTTTTTCATTCTACGCATATATTGGAAATAAATGCAACATGAATGAATAAACAGAAATATGTACATATGATGAAATGGTTGTTTCAAAATCACAAGTTTTAAAAATCAAAGCCATTGCATATCATGGTATTAAATGAAATTTTAGACAAATAAGGTGACAATGTGTCCCTGGAAGTATTCAATGAAGTCCGTTTTATAAGAATAGTTCTACTGTAAGCAGATTGTTTTGCCATGTAATTTCAAAAAATAAAGAAAAAGAAAAAGTTAAATTTTAGGAAGAGTTACAAGTTTTGAATATATGAAGGCCAGATTCATTGCTTCCCTGGTACACTGTGAGCCGAATCAAAGTCAGTGTATGGGTCTGGTGTAAACATGAAATCATCTATTTCTGTAGACAAAATATCGTCTACCGATGTTGGTGACATTTGGAACACCTCGTTCAGAAGGTTAATTGCACAGAGATGAGAAACATCGCCTTCAGCAGAAGATGCCGCAGCAATGTTTGCGTCCGTTGTTACCTGTGTGCCTGTTGATCCATCTCGTACCTCAGCAGCAGCAGGAAGTGTCTGTGAGATCTCAATGAATGCCGTCATCAGGATTGGTAGCCTCTGGAGACAACACAGAGCATGGGCCGTTACCGGGTCCAGCAGAGTATCGATATCCGTTGGCATGACTGATGGGAGTGTTAGACAGGTGTCTAGCACGCATTCTTCACCGCAAAGCAGGCAGCGTAGAACAGGTAAGATGCAATCTTGCCAGATTGGTCTGAATGACAGGAACCATGTTGTATTAAGTTCCCGTAGACGAGGCATGCCCAAAAGCTGCACTATGCGCTCACGGCACTTCCGTTCTAGGAGAGCTTTCTCCACATCGCTCGGAGTGATGTTGGTGGATAGGCTTGCCATAGCGTAATAGTAGGAATAGAAATAGGATTCCTGCAACAAGTGGTAGAATTAATGGCACACCACCAAACACCGAATGTGCGAAGTTTGGGATGATTCCGAGGAATGCCTGGAAGGGTGCTAACAGTCCTGAACAGATGGTCATAAATACATGTACAATACCGCTCGTATCAGACATGTTAAAGATACGTCCCATCATTTCTGCAAAATGTATAGGGCAGTTTGTACGAATTAAAGCCTGTATCTCAGCTGAAGTCCTTGCAATTTGTAAATCATAGATTTCTTTGGCCGAGGTCAGAGGCACGGTCTGTTGCAAAAGCATGGCTTTCATTCTGCTTAAAGTATCAAAACGTATAAAAGAAACATTCAATGAAGGCGATAGAGGCGCCTCCCTGACTGTGTCTATTGGCGGGAACAATACTTGCATACAGCAAGTAACCCTGGAGTCGACCGTTACCAGATATGGGATGCCTAGCAACGTGCCACAGCAACTCTGATCATTCAACATGAGGTAACTCCCGTTAGAAAGTTGGCCAAACGTTGGATAAATCACAGTTGCCGGTGTACCCTGCTGGTGGCAGGACAAATTTGCCACAGAACCATTACAAGCCCTGTGTAAAGAAATGTCCTGACATATGAGTGAACCGCTTAGTGCATTTTCACTGTTTGTACCGCTTAGAAACACTTCACGATCCCCACTCCAACATCTGTATTCGTAAGGTAAAGCCCAGGATGTCTTAATGTATTCTTTAGCCAACCTTTCATATTTGCCTGCTTGCATTTGTTTGAGGCAATACTGAAACTGAAAAGTAGTGACAGGCAGAGTGATTTTGCCATTGATAAGCCATTCTGTAGCTGGTTTTTCTGCTACCGTAAATGGTAATTTTTCCAGTTTTTCAATGCTCAGCACTGTATACTTTGCTCCACTTTGTGCCAGTTCGATCTGTTTATCAGTTAGATTGTATTCTGCAAACAGAGCCGACGTGTTGATAAAACGCCAATGCACATAGCCCGCACACAAAGATTGCAGCGTCCAGCTTAATAACATAATAGAACGTAACTGAGATTGGCCTTGTTGTAACATGGATAAATCTTGTTCCAGTATGTCAATAGCAGAGGATACAATGTTGTCCAATGAATAAATTCTGGATGACAAAGTTGTTAACCCATTGTCGACCACAGAGAGAGTTTTCTCTAAGTTAATACGATCAAGTTCACGTATTCGTTCTGCGGCCTCTGCCTGTGAAACCTTCCATACTTCATTATAAGCAGCATAAATGCTGGCATATATGAAACGTTTTTGACGCGGTTTTCTTGGTCCTAGCAAGAATTCCCTAAGGTCTGCGTCTTCTTTAAGTAAAGATAAGTGTTGTTTCACATCCTCAAGTGTAGATTTTTGTAGCCAGTCGAGGCACAATTTTCCTACACTGTATGTTGTTACTACCCCGGATGTTGTCTTTGAACCTATCGTGGGTCTGGCCTATGGATAGTAAAGCCCTGTCTTCTATTCAGGAATCTTTCTTGACAGATGTTTGTGTCTGTAGGCCAGAGTAACCAGTTTTTCCAATCAGGATCTGTTCTGTTGGTTTGTAGTATTGTGTCAACTGTAACCGCTCCCTGTGTAGTGTTATTACTTGCAGGTGTTGGTACAGAAGGTGCTTTCATGTCTTTGATCTTAGCTAAACCAAGGCAAGACGTTTGTTGCACAGTGTCATTCAAAAACATTATTTGCTGAGGGATGATACATGCTCTAAACAAAGCTTCTATCCCCTGCAATTGCCAATCTTTTAGAACCCCAGACAGATTTCGTGTCTATTGTGTCTTTCCACAAGTCAAATCCATGTCTAGACAGTTGGGTAATAAATGCTGCAGAGTAAATCTGTTTTGTATTTGTTAACATAATTTTCTGTCCTGTTTTGTTTACATTTTTATAGTAAAATGTTTCTGGATCAGATGTATTGTATCCTGAAAAATATGGAAACTTTTTGGCAAACGTTTTTGAACTACCTTTTGGTGGTGTAGGACAATGTTCCCATTGGTTAAACATAAACACATTTCTAGGTGTTGCAGATTTATGCAAGAAATGATGACCATAGTGGTTGTAACAATAAAGCTGTTCATAGTCTGATGAACCCTCTAAGTATTCATTGTTAGAGGATGCAGCAGACCTTTCTAGATCAGACATCATATCATTTACAGTCTCAAAGTCCCAATCATCAGAATAGGTACTGGAGGTAATAAAATCACTTAGTGAAATTTTAAATAAATGTGGAATGTTCAAAAGTTCCGTAGGGCCGAAGATATCGAAATCGATTCTGTCCCACACTATACCATCCTGTATAGGAACGGCTGTGATGTTCACTGCTGACAAGTCTCTAGCTTCACGATGGGATAAGTTGTGTGGTTTCAGAAGTAAGTTCACATTTTTACTTTCAGTGTCCAAACGGATGTATCTGCCATTTATAAGCACGCTGCTAGTCATAACCAAAGCTAGCCAAAGCAGAAAGAAAAATATTCCAGAAATAATCCACAGTTCAATCCATGGTGAAACCAGATAAGTCTCTTTCAGGAAATGAAAATGGTCCTGTACTTATTGTTTGAAAGTTTTGGATGCTGGTGTCGTTTCAGGTTCACTCGGATCCTCAGAAAACGTATCAAAGTTAATGAAATAGCCAGAAGCAGTTCTGTCAATTGTTGGAATTGCATCAGGATTTGTTGAAATCGCTGGAACCAGTTGATCACTTGTTACGTTGGTGTAGACAGGTGTATCTGGACGAACTGTTACTTGAGTTTCAAGAGGGACGAGTTCCATAGCATTGTTGCTTAGTCCTTCATCTGTTACTGCTGAATTCTTGATTGTTATGAGTCTTTCAGTCTGAACCTCTTGGATAGTAGCGAGAGGAGTGCGTCTGCTACTAGGTCGGAGACCACGAGGCCTACTATTTAGTATTGGCCACACACTGTGGTTTGATGAGGTAGATTGACACAAATCTTTTCTCCTTTTTTCCAGCAAGGGGCGGCAGAAGTACTGTTCTTGTTCCGTGTACGGCTTGGACAGGTACTTGTTGTCTGTAAGAAGGTCCAAATTCCTTCTTGTCCGCAATCTTCTCTCTGACTAGATCCCCAACTTTTGGGATCCAGACAGGCCTTGCTGGGACTGCCGGTTTTTCCCCAGTGGTGGTTGGCTTCAGGAACACGTTGCTTTGTTTCGATCTTAGTTCATTTAGATCCTGTAAAACAGCCAAACGATCTTTGATATCAAAGGGTTTATTTTCCACCACTGTGCCTTTACATTCGAGATCAGGAATCCACATTCTTGTCCCAAATAGGACCTTATATGGAGTGACCCCCTAGAGAACTTCTTGGCAAATTATTTAATGAGCGTTGGACCCCATAAAGATGTTTGACCCACCCATCACCCGAACCTAATACTCTAGCTGTTATAGACTGCTTTATGTCCCGGTTTTTCCTTTCCACAACAGAATTTCCCTCAGGATGAAACGGAGAGGAGTACCGCAATGCTATGCCCAAACTGGCCATGGCTTCTTTGTAAGCCCGAGAGCTAAACTCAGGGCCCTGGTCAGAATGTAGTGTGCCAATTGCGTATGTGCCGATAAAGACTCGCAAATCTTTTATAACAGTTCGAGCGTCAGCCGAGCGCTGAGGCCATATCCATAGGAACCTTGAGCACGAATCCACTGCGACCATTATATATTTATAGTTACCTTCCCTTTGCAAGGGACCGCAGTGGTCCAGGTAAACACAAGCTAATGGTTTGTCTGAAATCAACAGGGGTGTCTGCGTAGGACGTTTCACTGTGGAGACTTTCATCTGTTGGCATATTTCACATTCCAAAACATAGTTCTTGGTCTGTTTCCTAATGCCAGGCCACCAATATCTTTGTTTTAGTAAGAATACTGTTGCAGAAACACCTGTATGGGCAGAGGCTATCCCCTTATGTGCTGCTAGGATTAGTCCTAATCTAGGTTCCATGTTTGGTATTACCCTATACCCCACTCCAGGGATTCGAGCAAAAGGAACTTTGTTCGCATCAATTACATAAGAGTACTTGAGTGGAAATTTCTTTGGTAACGCTGCACCACTGCCTTTGCTTGAAGCATTGACAGCCAACAATATCTCACTGTCTATTCTCGTTTTTGAACGAGTGATCGCAGCTACGGAAGCCGTCTGAACAGCCCCCTTTGCGGCTTCGTCAGCCAATGAATTCCCTGCAACGTGAACGCCATCACGTTGATGACTCAGCGTGTGTATTACGTGAGCCTTTGGTAGTTCGTTTTTTAACTGAACTACTTGTTCCCAAAGCGTTTTATGCTTTATTGTGCCACCTTTTGCATCTTTGAACCCGTTTTCAAGCCAATTCTGTATATATTCATTATACGACTGAACACAGTATAAAGAATCGCACACTATTAGTTTGGGGAATTCGCGATCTGTACTTTCGTGTGCCAGTTTGAATGCTTGTAGTTCAGCTCGCTGAGCTGTACAATCTCCTAGAGATTGAGTTTTAGTGACCATTGGTCTGAAGTTACCATCGCGCATGCGACCTTTAACGATTGCGCACGCTGCACTGTAAGCTTGCTTACTCCCTGTAGCGGGTTGTGCGGATCCGTCAGTGTAAATTATAAATTCATACTGATCGAGAGGCAGAATTTCAGTGGGCAGAGGACATTCATGTTCATATTGCAGGAACGCTTTTGTTTTTAAATCAGGCTCAAAAACATATTCAACATCTGATGCAGCAAGAGAATTAACCCATTGTATCCATTTAGGATGTAAAGCTTTTGCATTTGGAATGCTCGCTTTTGTGACCGCCTCTAAGGCTGGTACTGGAGTCACGACAATAATGCATTTCCCTTGGGCTAGAGCTCTCTCTTTTGCTACAGCGGTTTGAACTGCTGTCAGTATTTTTTCTGTTGAAGTGAAGCGCATTTCTGCTTGTGTATACAAATGTGATTTGTATGCTATTGGTACTTTTTCACCCTCATTAAATGTTAAGTAGGTGAATCCGCATTGGCCCGAAATTATTCGGATCACTAAATTGCGTTGACTTACGCGTGTTTGTAAGTGATTTGTTGCTAACATGTTAGCTTGGAGTGAACGCAAGATTTCTGTGTGTTCCTGTGTCCAATGTTTGATTGAAAAATCAGGTTTGATTAATTCGTAGAGAGGTTTAACCCTTTGTGCGTAATTTAGAATGTAAGTTCTTCCAAAATTTAGGAAACCCAAGATGGATTGTAAGTTTTTCAGCGTTTTTGGAGGTTGGAGCAGCGCACACTTTTCTAAAAAGTTAGCTGCCAGGCTCTTGCCTTCACTTGAAAGTTCATATCCTAGGAAAAGGACATTGAGATGGGCAATTCTGGATTTTTAAAGTTGAATTTATAGCCCTCAGAGGCGAAGCCCAATATAATGGTACTCACCCTGTTCAAGTGCCTATCTAGGTCATCGTCTGTCAGATAGATGTCATCAACATATGACAATGCCTCATTATCATAAATTTGTAGTAACTCTGTTACTCTTGCTGAGAATAACCCCGGGCTGTTTTTGAACCCTTGTGGGAGTCTACAAAATTGACGCTGGGTCCCCATTATTGAGAAAGCTGTTAAGTACCATTAATGCTGTACTATGTGCATTTTGCATTTTGCACTGCAAATGTTTTTGAACAAGTGTTCAAGTGTCTGTAATCCAAAACTAGACGATATGTATATTCTGGTTTGGATACAGGAAACAAAGAATTGTTCATTGAGGAGGTGCATGTTTCAATCACCCCTTGGTATTCAAGTTGATCTAAGATCTCCCTGACCTGTTTTTTAGCTTCTTGCTTTATTGGGTACTGCCTTTGTGCAGTAGGTTCATTTTTTAGATGTATTTTGTGGTGAGGTGAGTCCTCATCCCATCCTACATGATTTTTGTATAATGCTGGGGCCTGGGCAACTGCCCATTTCCTGGCATAAGTATATTTTAGGTGAATTGGAATATGGTTGGAGAAGGCAGGCATAATGATGTCCTCACCATGTGGGCACTCCTTGACAAATTGTGGTGGCCAGTCTTTTCTGCTAGAAGTATATCATAACCCCTTGAAAGTTTCTCCCAAAAGAGTATTTTCACTTTTCTTGGTATGTCTCCCTCCATTCGGAGTGTTATTTCATATAACTTTTGTGGAGTACTAACCCTGGTGTCTACAGTCTCTACTGTGATGTACTCATTCAAGTCCACTGTCTCCAGAAGTTCCTTCAGCGTCTGGCGAGCTATTGTGACTTCTGCTGCACTGTCCAGCATTGTCTGAGCCCATTCTCCGTTCTTGAGCTGTGTTCTCAGTATTCTCGGAATGTCTGATCTTCAGACCTGCTACCTTCTTTTTGTGAATTGAGGTTTTGATTTATTTTTCTGAATGTGTTTGTCGTCTTTGGATTTCACGCGTTCTTCTCTATGTTCTGACCGTCCTCTTCTTTCCGATGTCTGTGACGATATCTGAAAGGTACGAGAGGAACGTGTATCAGTATCTTGATACCTGTCAGGTTTTCTTAAATTATCCCTATTCCTGAGGTTATACCTCCTTCCAGAGGGCTCCTTTTGAGGAGACCTACCTCGGGATTGAGAACGTTTCTCTTTTGAATTTTGTTTATTAGTTTCCCACTTCATTTTAGAAGATATAGGACTTTGTTTAATAGAGTCCTTCTCAGGACTTTCAGATAGTTTTGGATTCAAAGGTTTTCCACCCAAACTCTCTCTGCCTAATTCTGCATAAGATTGTTCTATTATTCTGGGTAGTTCATGTTGATGTTCTGTAACATCAAATTCCCTTAAGCGTTGGCGGATCGCCACTGATGCTGCCTCCCCTTTAATATTAGATAATATTATTGTTGAGACCTGGTCGAAGTTTTTCAGTAATTTCATACCTAAATTCAGAGCAGGCTCTGCCCCGTATTCGTTTTGAATTTGTTTCAGGACATCTGGTATTACTGCGATTGACGGAACACCATGTGTTTTAGTATAGATGACAGCAAAGACTGCGCCCCAAGTGGTGCAATCTTTCAGTTGTGGTGTGATCCCCATTGGTAAACAGATTGTTAGAATTCTGTGTTTCTCATAAGGGCTAGTATTTGGAAATACTGCTTCGATTTGAGTAATTTTTTGAGCTATCCAGAATGGAATTTGCTCACGTTTTGTGGGCATTTTACCCATGACTGCGTATAAAGTCTGTGGAGTAATTTTTAGTGTATTCCCCTGTTGAGCGGGTTTGAATTGGAATGGTCATTGGTGGTTGGACTGTGAAAGTCCGCATGACATATTGGACTAATTGTCTGTAAATTTTTATTAACTCTTGTAGTTGAGTAAGTAATTCCTCGTCTGACATTACCTCGATGTCAGGATGAGGTGTGTAGCCGGCTAGAATCGGTCATGTTGCTCCTGGTCTACCTAGTGGACCGAGCCTGGTAATGATTTTGTGATGTTTTAGGGCGCCTTTAAACCAGAGATGATGCTCCTGGTATGTGAGTGGAATTTCAATATCCTCGAAAGGAATATATTCCTCTGGTGGTTCATCTTCTTTAAAGAAGTGAAACACTCTTGTTACTGGTTTTGATTCTGGGAATACTATCCATGAATAGAATACCTCTGTCTGAAAGGATTCGTGTGCCTCTATCACGAAAACTGCTCTACCACCACTTGGTGATAGGCCGTGTTTTATAAGTTTTAGAGTGATGGCTCTCCTTAAGTTTGGATGGATGTTTATGACACCCTCATCGGCTTCATTGAAACCGGTAAAGTTAAAAGCTGTTACGACTGGGTCAGCCGTATTTACACCGTTCTCGGTGCCATTGTCCCCGTGATCGGACATTTTGTTTTTGAAAAATGTAGTACAAGTTTCAAGGAAACAAAAGATAAGGTGCACAATATTTTGGAACACTGTATCCTTCAACGTTGAACAAACCAAACAGCTAATCTATAGGTTTTTTGTCCTATTTAGCTTTGGCGGATATTTAACCCTACTCACTCCAGACGTCTTATGGAGTATGTGAGTAGGGGTTTCTGAGAGAAAAGCACGACTGAGTTACTCAGTATCTAACGTTAAATTAGTGCCTTACCAAACCATTAGGCGCCATGTAGTTTAGTTCCTATTTCCCTAATAGGCTCTGCACCTTGGAATAATATACCCCATAGGTTTGACATAGGACTGAGGTCAGTATGTCCCTATTGAGTATATTAAACTTAATTACTTTTGTTCCAGCTAACTCAGAGGCCACTAGAAACTCCTTGTAAACAAGAAGGGAGTAGTTTCTGGCAACCGCATAAACATGACAACTTTGTTTCCCTTTAGAACCGGAACACTCTCAGAATCGTGGAAACAATAGATAACAGTTTCACTCAGCTAATCGTGCATGCTTAGTTTCCTCAGAGTTACACAGAAAGAATAGACGGGCGTTTCAATAAAAAGGTTTCATTGAACAGTCTTGTTTCTCGTGTAAGAGATCTGAGCTGTTATGATCACAGGACAGTATGCAAGGTATATAATGTACAGCGTAAGCAGTAGAAAGAAATAATACTGCGCCAGCATTATCTTTTAGCGTATACTCACATACATAAATAACATGATCTAAAAATGCGAGTACTCATATGATGCTTCTCTAAGCTAGTTCTACCCCAGTGTACCTAACCTAGTCTAGGTGTAGGGCAAGGTAAGAAGTAGGTGAAGTATTCTCTAGTATGGTCTACTAAGAGTATGTTAAGTCTAGTATGCCCAGAGTCCCTCTAGGTTGTAGTCAGCTCCATACCTTGAGAATGAGAAATGTGGGAATCTCCTGCCGGATCTCAAACTCTAACACCCCGCGAAGGGAGTCAGAACACTGGAAGCTGGGTTCTCTGCGAGCAGGGATGACAGCGTCTCTTCTCAGTGCGTCAGGCCGGGATACGGGCTCCTCTGAAGTCGAGGTCTCCTGTAACTTGCTTGGGCAAGGGAAGGTATGTTTATACCTGGTAGGTGCCTTGGAATGTTAGCATTGACGTGAAGTCGGGCAGAGGAAGACATCAGGAATGAACCCTTAAGGTATAGCGGTTCATGCATAATAGATGAGTTCTTGGAGAAATCAATAATCCTGTGCTAGGGGAACTCCCAAGAGCTTAAGGGTCTGGTTTCTAAGAACTCGTTGTGACGTTAGGGTGGACGGATGTCGGTGACCATGCCTGTATTTGGAGTGCATGGCTAATGCCTAAATAAGGACTGGGATTTTATGCCTATATAAGGACAATGCGAATTTTGCCTATATAAGGACATGTTTCAGGAAAACCTATATATGGACACCTAAAGCGGAATACAACAGTATGTTGGTATCCCTCTGCCTAATCTTTGGGCGATGGAGTATCCAAAGATATTGGAGTAGACGCCTCACTCACTTATCGTGACATGCTTCATAATGGGCGTTTATCCACACCCAGGTAAGATGATACTACCTGGGCGAACTCAACCAAAGATGTGATGGGAGTTCTTATATAAAGCAAATGCTGGTCATACCAGATGAGTGATAGTAAAAATACCTTCAGGTATACCCAAACAGTATGTTTATTAGGAAGTTACCTGGGGCATGAATAAAAACGTGAAAAGTTTGGGGTTTTCTGAACATAATTGTTCAGTTGTACCCCTTCCAATGTGCCAAAATGTTTCGGCCCGCGCTAGGAGCCCACGTGGGTCTGGGGCCTTCGTCAGGGCTAGTTATCTACTGCTTAGTGTCCCTGCTTGTGAAAAAATGCAAGGATTTCATGCTCTAAAGTGAGGCCTAATGCGCTCACCTGTCTTCACTGTGTCTTCAGTAGATTTTCTACTGGATGTTTATATATAGGCAACATGCGGATCAAGTGGTTGGTGATGCCTTATAGTCACACTTTCATCAAAGATCTAGCAACACATGAGTACCTTCGTGTCTCACTCTGTCCGCCGCCGGGTGAGTGAGATCCGACATGAGTTCCTGATATAGAATGAGGGAGCCATCCTGGTAAAGGTCTCCCATTTGTTGAATACCGTCCGTGTCCCAGTGACGCAATTCAGTTGCTGTGGTGCATATGTAACATCGTGGTGTACCCAATAATGGGATGGTGGGGGCTTCTGGTGTGAGAGCCCTGGTGAGGAAGAGACTCCTACGGAAACACTTAAGAGCTATAGTGGGTAGAAGCGCACCAATGGGTCTTGGCTTTGTGCATGGGTGGAAGATATGTAGTAATGTATGATGCGGAATTGGAGGTTGCAGTGAGGCCGTATCTGCCAGATATCGGGATGATAGCCATCAGGCGATCCACTCGAGCTGGGAGGCCAGGTAATAATGTTCTAAATTGGGCACCGCCAACCCCCCTTGTTCTACAGATAATTAGAGTTTCCCCATAGATACTCTGTGTCTGGACGTTCCCCATACAAAGTCCCTTATTATCCCTTCCCATTTGCGAAAGAAGGGAGGGGAAATAATAATAGGCAAGGTAGTCAAATAGTAGAGGAGACAAGGGAGAACTACCATTTTTACAAGGGCTGCCCTGCCCGAGATTGCCAATGGGAGGGCCTTCCAGAAGTTCATTTGTGACTGGATAGCTGTAGTGGCTCTAACGATGTTTCCTTTTAACATATCCTCCCTAGTATGGTATATGCGCACGCCTAGGTTTCTAAAGGGGTCAGTGCACCACGTCATACAAACGCCCGCCAAGGAATACCCCGGGTCAAGGGTCGTCTGCAGGAACGGAGAGAGAATAGATTTTGCGGCATTAACCCTTAGGCCTGAAGCCTTGGCAAAGTGTCTTAAGGCCTGGTCCAAGGAGGGCGGGAAGTCATGGAGGTCTTGCATGTACATTAGTAAGTCATCCGCGTATAGCGATATAACGTGCGACCCGTCTCCCAGAGTGACTCCCATGTCCACGTGTGCGTGGATGTGCGCCGCCAGTGGTTCCGCCGCCAACGCGAAGAGGAGGGGGGACAACGGGCATCCCTGCTGAGTCCAGCGCCTTACCTGAATGGGATCCGATAAATAGGGGCCTGTCCGAACTCGGACGGATAGGCGCCTATATAGCAACTGAACCATACTAAGGAAATAAGGCCCTATACCATACCGGGCTAGGGAGGCGAAAAGGAAATTCCAGTCAAGCGAATCAAATGCCTTCTCAAGGTCCAGCACCATGCAGCCCGATCGAGGCCATTTGAGGGGGGCATACTCAGCTACCCTAAAGTACCGGCAGATGTTTAGAGCCGTGTTCCGTTGAGGGACGAACCCGTTCTGGTCAGGGTGTACCAAGGCGGGGACAAGGGGCACCAGGCGATTAGCTAAAACTTTGGCTAAAATTTTATAGTCGACGTTTAATATCGCTATCGGCTTCTACGATCCGGGGGAGGTTGGATCCTTACCTGGCTTTAAAAGGGAAACCACATTAGCAGCGCACATCGAGGGTGGTAAAGTCTTGTCATTAATTGCCGAGGTGTATAAGGAGTGCAGACGAGGCACCAGAGTCTCCGCATATGTTTTAAAATATTCAGTGAGGAGCCCGTCGGGTCCCGGCGTCTTTCCGGAGGCCAGCGACTGCAGTGCTTCACGAATTTCGTCTACTGTGAGAGGGGAGTCCAGAGTGAGGAGTTGGTCAAGCGTCAGTGTGGGCAGCTCCACAGTGGAGAGGAATGACTCAATATGAAGGTTATTCCTAGTCAGCTGGGACGAATATAACCTGGTGTAATGTGCTGTCATTGCTGCATGAATGTCTCTCTGCGTACAGCTTCTACGACCCAGTTCATCCACCAAGAGTTGTATGGGGCGTTGGGGGTGTTCTTGCCTAATTAAGTAAGCCAGTAATTTGCCCGCCTTATCTGCTGTAGCGTGGGAGCGAGCCGAATGCGCTAAGAAATTGTGACATCGTAATCTTTCTAATAGCGCTTCCCTCTCAGCATGAGCTACATCAAGTTGCTTTTGCCTATCAGGTCGATCGATGGCCTGCGCTTCTAACTGGAGCAATTGTCGCTCAATGGCGGATAGGGATGTGTCAAGCTGTTTACGGATACTCCACGTGTGTCCAAGGCAATGCCCTCTGGTCACCACTTTAAAAGGGATTGCCCTTTTAGAATTGCATTTTCTTCAATTCCTATTGCTAAAGGGACTGTTTCCTCAATTCGACCTCTGCATGAGGGTTTGCTATCTCGCGCTCACCTTCAATTCGTCTAGGTTTTCGTTTACATGCAATTCGATCATACATGCTGCCTCCCAATCTTTGCCATGGACATAATTTAACCTGGGGAAAAAAATGCGGGTTAGATTTATAACTTGATTGAACATACTTCACTTTGCGGTAAAAATACGAGTTAGAACTGTATTTGATCATACAATCTTTGTAGGACATTTAATCTCGTCTCTAATTACTTAATGTCTTTTACGGTTATATCCCACGAGCAAGGACCCATTGTGCAATGGCGGCTGTTTTGATTGCACAAAAGCCGCCTCTAGATCTCTTTATCTCCGTACATTCACTTGTGCTGACGTCTCATGACGCCGCTCTTTACGCTCAGGGTTTCCTTTCCCCACGTTGGAGGTTTGAACTTGGACGACATGTAAATCAAAATACTCTTCTGCACTTAAGTAAAATAAAGAGTAAATGCGTGTAGTCCCGTGCTTTTAACCCCTTCGCTGCTAGGCCTTTTCCCCTCCTGTGCTAAGCCTTTTTTTGGCTATTTGGGGTAGTGCGCGCTTAGGCCCCTGTAACTTTTTGACCACATAAGGTATCCATGCCAAATTTGCGTCCTTTTTTCTAACATCATGGGGATTGTAAAGGTACCCAGGGTTTGTGGATTCCCTGGAGGGACCCAGAAATTAGTCAAAATACAGCTAAATTTTGTTTTTTTGGGGAAAAATGCGAAAAAAGGGCTACAGATGAAAGCGTCTTGATTTTTCCCTGCAAATGGCATCAAAAAAGGGGTTGTGGGGATGAAATCACCATTTTCCCAGCTTTCAGGGACAAGCAGACTTTTGTCAGAAAACCAACTTTTTTACACAGTTTTTGCATTTTTCTGGGACATAGCCTATTTTTGCTATTTTTTGTGCTTTCAACCTCCTTCCAGTTAATGGTAGAAATGGGTATGAAACCAATAATGGATCCTGGAAAGCCATACATTTCTGAAAAGTAGACAAAATTCTGAATTCAGCAAGGGGTCATTTGTGTAGATCCTTAAAGTTTTCCTTATAGAAACTAACAGTTAAATAAAGGAAAAATTGAAAATTAGTTGAAAAAAACAGCCATTTGTGTCAACGTTTTCACCTGTAACTTCTTCTAATTATGACAGCTATTTGAAGGCAATATACCGTTATATCCGCTGGACCTTTCTGGTTGTGGGGATATATAGGACTTGTAGGTTCACCAAGAACCCGACGAACCCAGAGCCAATAATTGAGCAGCATCTTGCAATGGTTTTTTATTATGTACCGGGTATATAGCAATTATTTTGGGAAAATGTATACATGGAAAAATTGTTATGAAAGACACCTATGTATTTCTGAAATGGGAACAAAATGTAGATTTTAGAAACAGTAGATATTTGCACATTTCCGAAATTGGGAGTACCCATACTAGCATGAGAATTATAGGTCATTTTTCAAAATGACTTATTTTTACACATTGTCTTTCATTTGGAAGGCAGAAATGCATCGAAAGTCAATAGGTAATAACAGTTGCTCTACAATTCTGTGTTACCCTAAGTCTCCCGATAAAAATGGTACCTCACTTGTGTGGGTAGCCCTTGTGCCCACAACAGGAAATGGCTCAAAATGCAACGTGGACGTACCACATTTTCACAATGAAAAATTACCCTTTTTTGCAAAGTGCCTAGGTGTAGTTTTTGAACCCTAGCTCTGCCGGCACCTAGGGAAACCTAGCAAACCTATACATTTTTGAAAACTAGACACCCAGGGGAATCCAGGATGGGGTGACTTGACTGCCTCCCACCAGGTTCTGTTACCCAGAATCCCTTGCAAACATAAAAATTGTCAAAAAAACACATTTTCCCCACATTTCTGTGGTGGAAAGTTCTGGAATCTGCACGGATCCACAAATTTCCACCCACCCCGCGTTCCCCAAAGTCTTACGAGAAAAATGGTACCTCACTTGTGTGGGTCGTCCTAGTGCCTGCGACAGGAAACTGTGCAAAACGCAACGTGGTCACACCTCAATTTCGCATTGAAAAATGACCCTTTTTTGGCAAAGTGCCTAGCTGTAGTTTTTGAACCCTAGCTCTGCCGGCACCTAGGGAAACCTAGCAAACCTATACATTTTTGAAAACTAGACACCCAGGGGAATCCAGGATGGGGTGACTGGACTGCCTCCCACCAGGTTCTGTTACCCAGAATCCCTTGCAAACCTAAAAAATTATCAAAAAACCACATTTTCCCCACATTTCTGTGGTGGAAAGTTCTGGAATCTGCGTGGATCCACAAATTTCCACCCACCCGCGTTCCCCAAAGTCTTCCGAGAAAAATGGTACCTCACTTGTGTGGGTCGGCCTAGTGCCTGCGACAGGAAACGGCGCAAAACGCAACGTGGTCACACCTCAATTTTGCAGTGAAAAATGACCCTTTTGGGCAAAGTGCCTAGCTGTAGTTTTTGAACCCTAGCTCTGCCGGCACCTAGGGAAACCTAGCAAACCTATACATTTTTGAAAACTAGACACCGAGGGGAATCCAGGATGGGGTGACTTGACTGCCTCCCACCAGGTTCTGTTACCCAGAATCCCTTGCAAACATAAAAAATTGTCAAGAAAACCACATTTTCCCCACATTTCTGTGGTGGAAAGTTCTGGAATCTGCGTGGGTCCACAAATTTCCACCCACCCCGCGTTCCCCAAAGTCTTACGAGAAAAATGGTACCTCACTTGTGTGGGTCGGCCTAGTGCCTGCGACAGGAAACGGCGCAAAACGCAATGTGGTCACACCTCAATTTCGCAGTGAAAAATGACCCTTTTTTGGCAAAGTGCCTAGCTGTAGTTTTTGAACCCTAGCTCTGCCGGCACCCAGGGAACCCTAGCAAACCTATACATTTTTGAAAACTAGACACCCAGGGGAATCCAGGATGGGGTGACTGGACTGCCTCCCACCAGGTTCTGTTACCCAGAATCCTTTGCAAACCTAAAAATTGTCAAAAAAACCACATTTTCCCCACATTTCTGTGGTGGAAAGTTCTGGAATCTGCGTGGATTCACAAATTTCCACCCACCCCGCGTTCCCCAAAGTCTTCTGAGAAAAATGGTACCTCACTTGTGTGGGTCGGCCTAGTGCCCGCGACAGGAAACGGCGCAAAACGCAACGTGGTCTCACCTCAATTTCGCAGTGAAAAATGACCCTTTTTGGCAAAGTGCCTAGCTGTAGTTTGTGAACCCTAGCTCTGCCGGCACCTAGGGAAACCTACCAAACACACACATTTCTGAAAAGTAGACACCCGGGGGCTTCCAGGGAGGTATGGCTTGCGTGGATCCCCCAACGTTTCCTTACCCAGAATCCCCTGCAAACCTCAATTTTAGCTGAAAAATCACTTTTTCACACATTTGTGTGTGGGAAAGTGTGGCATCACTGGCCTCACACAAATTTCCTACCACCCAGCGTTCCCCAGGTCTCCCGATAAAAATGGTGCCTCACTCGGGTGGGAGGCCCAAGTACCCGCGACAGGCAAGGGCCCACAACGTATTGAGGCGACCTCAAATGGCCTATCACAAAACTACCTGGTTTTGCAAGGGGGTCCCATGACGTTTTGGCCCGGGGCTCGGCGGCCACCTAGGGAAACCTACCAAACCTACACATTTCTGAAAAGTAGACACCCGGGGATTCCAGGGAGGTATGGCTTGCGTGGATCCACCAAAGTTTTCTTACCCAGAATCCCCTGCAAACCTGATATTTTGCTCAAAAAATCACTTTTTTCGCACATTGTTGTGTGGTAAAGTTGTGGAATCATGGGGCTGACACAAATTTCCTACCACCCAGCGTTCCCCCAGGTCTCCCGATAAAAATGGTGCCTCACTCGTGTGGGAGGCCCAAGTACCCGCGACAGGCAAGGGCCCACAACGTAGTGAGGCGACCTCAAAATGGCCTTTCACAAAACGACCTGGTTTTGCAAGGGGGTCACCTGGGTTTTTGGCCCCGTGCTCGGCAGCCATCTAGGAAACCTACCAAACCCACACATTTCTGAAAAGTAGACACCCGGGGCTTCCAGGGAGGTATGGCTTGCGTGGATCCCCCAACGTTCTCTTACCCAGAATCCCCTGCAAACCTCAATTTTAGCTGAAAAAATCACTTTTTCCACACATTTTGTGTGGGAAAGTGTGGCATCACTGGCCTCACACAAATTTCCTACCACCCAGCGTTCCCCAGGTCTCCCGATAAAAATGGTGCCTCACTCGGTGGGAGGCCTAGTGCCCGCGACAGGCAAGGGCCCACAACGCATTGAGGCGACCTCAAATGGCCTATCACAAAACTACCTGGTTTTGCAAGGTGTCCCATGACGTTTTGGCCCGGAGCTCGGCGGCCACCTAGGGAAACCTACCAAACCTACACATTTCTGAAAAGTAGACACCCGGGGATTCCAGGGAGGTATGGCTTGCGTGGATCCACCAAAGTTTTCTTACCCAGAATCCCCTGCAAACCTGATATTTTGCTCAAAAATCACTTTTTTCGCACATTGTTGTGTGGAAAGTTGTGGAATCATGGGGCTGACACAAATTTCCTACCACCCAGCGTTCCCCAGGCCTCCCGATAAAAATGGTGCCTCACTCGTGTGGGAGGCCCAAGTACCCGCGACAGGCAAGGGCCCACAACGTAGTGAGGCGACCTCAAAATGGCCTTTCACAAAACGACCTGGTTTTGCACGGGGGTCACCTGGCTTTTGGCCCCGTGCTCGGTAGCCATCTAGGGAAACCTACCAAACCCACACATTTCTGAAAAGTAGACACCCGGGGGCTTCCAGGAGGTATGGCTTGCGTGGATCCCCCAACGTTTCCTTACCCAGAATCCCCTGCAAACCTCAATTTTAGCTGAAAAATCACTTTTTCACACATTTTTGTGTGGAAAGTGTGGCATCACTGGCCTCACACAAATTTCCTACCACCCAGCGTTCCCCCAGGTCTCCCGATAAAAATGGTGCCTCACTTGTGTGGAGGCCCAAGTACACGCGACAGGCAAGGGCCCACAACGTATTGAGGCGACATCAAAATTGCCTATCACAAAATGTTTTGGGCCCTTGCCTGTCGCGGGCACTTGGGCCTCCCACCCGAGTGAGGCACCATTTTTATCGGGAGACCTGGGGGAACGCTGGGTGGTAGGGAATTTGTGTCAGCCCCGTGATGCCACGACTTTACCACACAAAAATGTGTGAAAAAAGTGATTTTTTCAGCCAAATTTCAGGTTTGCAGGGGATTCTGGGTAAGAAACCGTTGGGGGATCCACTAAGCCATACCTCCCTGGAATCCCCTGGTGTCTACTTTTCAGAAATGTGTAGGTTTGGTAGGTTTCCCTAGGTGGACGCCGAGCCCCGGGCCAAAACGTCATGGGACCCCCTTGCAAAACAGGTAGTTTTGTGATAGGCCATTTTGAGGTCGCCTCAATACGTTGTGGGCCCTTGCCTGTCGCGGGTACTTGGGCCTCCCACCCGAGTGAGGCACCATTTTATTGGGAGACCTGGGGGAACGCTGGGTGGTAGGAAATTTGGGTCAATCCCATGATTCCACAACTTTACCACACAAAAATGTGCGAAAAAGTGATTTTTTCAGCAAAATATCAGGTTTGCAGGGGATTCTGGGTAAGAAAACGTTGGTGGATCCACGCAAGTCATACCTCCCTGGAATGCCCCGGGTGTCTACTTTTCAGAAATGTGTAGGTTTGGTAGGTTTCCCTAGGTGGACGCCGAGCCCGGGCCAAAACGTCATGGGACCCCCTTGCAAAAACAGGTAGTTTTGTGATAGGCCATTTTGAGGTCGTCTCAATACGTTGTGGGCCCTTGCCTGTCGCTGGTACTTGGGCCTCCCACCCGAGTGAGGCACCATTTTTATTGGGAGACCTGGGGAACGCTGGGTGGTAGGAAATTTGTGTCAATCCCATGATTCCACAACTTTACCACACAAAAATGTGCGAAAAAAGTGATTTTTTCAGCAAAATATCAGGTTTGCAGGGGATTCTGGGTAAGAAAACGTTAGTGGATCCACGCAAGTCATACCTCCCTGGAATGCCCCGGGTGTCTACTTTTCAGAAATGTGTAGGTTTGGTAGGTTTCCGTAGGTGGCCGCCGAGCCCCGGGCCAAAATGTCATGGGACCCCCTTGCAAAACCAGGTCGTTTTGTGATAGGCCATTTTGAGGTCGCCTCAATACGTTGTGGGCCCTTGCCTGTCGCGGGTACTTGGGCCTCCCACCCGAGTGAGGCACCATTTTTATCGGGAGACCTGGGGATTGCTGGGTGGTAGGAAATTTGTGTCAGCCCCATGATTCCACAACTTTACCACACAAAAATGTGCGAAAAAGTGATTTTTTCAGCAAAATATCAGGTTTGCAGGGGATTCTGGGTAGGAAAACATTGGGGGACCCACGCAAGCCATACCTCGCTGGACTCCCCAGAGTGTCTAGTTTTCAGAAATGTGTGGGTTTGGTAGGTTTCCTAAGATGGCCGCCGAGCCCAGGGCCAAAACCTCACTGGTGTGGGTGGTTCAAGTACCCGCAACAGGCAAGGGCCCAAAACGTATTGAGGAGACATCAAAATGATCTATCACAAAACAAGCTGGTTTTGCAAGGGAGTCACCTGGGTTTTTGGCCCCGGGCTCGGCGGCCATCTTGGGAAACCTACCAAACCCACACATTTCTGAAAACTAGACACCCGGGGGAGTCCAACGAGGTATGGCTTGCGTGGATCCCCCAACGTTTTCCTACCCAGAATGCCCTGCAAACCTCAAATTTAGCTGAAAAAAATCACTTTTCTCTCAAATTTCTATGTGGGAAAGTTCTGGAATCTACGTGGATCCACAAATTTCCTCCCACCCAGCGTTCCCCCAGGTCTCCCGATAAAAATGATACCTCACTTGCGTGGGTGGGTCAAGTACCCGCGACAGAAAAGGGCCCAAAACCTATTGAGGCGACATCAAAATTACTTATCACAAAACAACCTGGTTTTGCAAGGGGGTCCCAGGAGTTTTTGGCCCTGGGCTCGGCGGCCATCTTGGGAAACTACCAAACTCAAACATTTCTGAAAGCTAGACACCCGGGAGTCCAGCGAGGTATGGCTTGCGTGGGTCCTACAACGTTTCCTACCCAGAATCCCCTGCAAACCTCAAATTTAGCTGAAAAAATCACTTTTTCCATACATTTTTGCGTGGGATCACCGTGCCGGCACAAATGTCCTACCACCCAGCGTTCCCCTTGTTCTCCCGAGTAAAATGATACCTCACTTGTGTGGGTGGGCCAAAGGCCTGTGACTGGGAAGAGCCCAAAACATAGGGATTTAGGGTATAGCACCGAGAATTCTAAACGCTATATTTTTTTAAAAATACGTTTTTAGCCAGTTCTGCTTTGGACACCCACACAAGTGAGGTATCATTTTACTCGGGGGAACAAGGGCAACGCTGGGTGGTAGGACATTTGTGCCAGCACGGTTATTCCACGCACAAATATGTGGAAAATATGGTTTTTTCAGCTAAATTTGAGGGTTGCAGGGGATTCTGGGTAGGGAAACGTTGGGGATCCACGCAAGCCATACCTCATTGGACTCCCAGGGTGTCTAGTTTTCAGAAATGTGTGGGATTGGTAGGTTTCCCTAGATGGCGGCGAGCCCGGGCCAAAAACCAGGTGCCCCCCAAAACCAGGTAGTTTTGTTATAGGTAGTTTTGAAGTCTCCACAATACGATTTGGGCCATTTCCTGTTTCAGCCACTATGCCTACCCACACAAGTGAGGTACCATTTTTATCGGGAGCCCTGGGGGAACGCAGGGTGGGAGGAAATTTGTGGATCCACGCAGATTCCAGAACTTTCCACCACAGAAATGTGAGGAAAATGTGTTTTTTGGACATATTTTTAGGTTTGCAAGGGATTCTGGGTAACAGATCCTGGTGAGAGCCAGTCAAGTCACCCCATCCTGGATTCCCCTGGGTGTCTAGTTTTCAAAAATGTATAGGTTTGCTAGGTTTCCCTAGGTGCTGGCAGTGTTAGGGTTCAAAATCTACAGCTAGGCACTTTGCAAAAAAAGGGTCCGTTTTCACTGTGAAAATGTGGTGTGTCCACGTTGCGTTTGGGTCGTTTCCTGTCGCGGGCACTAGGCCTACCCACACATGTGAGGTGCCATTTTTCTCGGAAGACTTTGGGGAACGCGGGATGGGTGGAAATTTGTGGATCCACGCAGATTTCAGAACTTTCCACCACAGAAATGTGAGGAAAATTTGTTTTTTTGGACAAATGTTTCGGTTTGCAAGGGATTCTGGGTAACAGAACCTGGTGAGAGCCAGTCAAGTGACCCAATCCTGGATTCCCCTGGGTATCTAGTCTTCAAAAATGTATAGGTTTGCTAGGTTTCCCTAGGTGCCGGCAGAGTTAGGGTTCAAAATCTACAGCTAGGCACTTTGCAAAAAAAGGGTCCGTTTTCACTGTGAAAATGTGGTGTGTCCATGTTGCGTTTTGGGCCGTTTCTCTGTCGCGGCCACTAGTCCTACCCACACAAGTGAGGTACCATTTTTCTCGAAAGACTTTGGGGAACGCGGGGTGGGTGGAATTTTGTGGATCCACGCAGATTCCAGAACTTTCCACCACAAAAATGTGAGGAAAATTTGTTTTTTTGGGACAAATTTTTAGGTTTGCAAGGGATTCTGGGTAACAGAACCTGGTGAGAGCCAGTCAAGTCAGCCCATCCTGGATTCCCCTGGGTGTCTAGTTTTAAAAAATGTATAGGTTTGCTAGGTTTCCCTGGGTGCCGGCAGAGCTAGGAACCAAATTCAACAGGTAGGCACATTCCGAAAAAAGTCAGTGCCTAGTGGGCTTTCTGCCGCCCTGGGGAGGGGGGAAATCAGGGGCTATTGCCCCGATATGCCCCCGAGGGGGCAGAAAGACTGTGGCTATTCTTTTGGGGGTCGGGGGCATTGGGATGCCTATGCTGGTCAGCCCCCACCCCTCCGTATAAAAGCCAGCATAATCGCTGGCACATAGTGGGCTTTCTGCCCCCCGGGGGCAGATCAGGGGCTACTGCCCCCATCTGCCTCCTGGGAGGGGCAGAAAGACAGTGACATCTTTTTGGGGTGGGTGGGGGCATTGGCATGTCCATTCTTGGCAGCCCCCACCCCGAACTTTGTAAAAAAAAAAATCCCTGGTGGCTAGTGGGCTTTCTGCCCCCCGGGGGCAGATAAGGTGCTATTGCCCCATCTGCCTCCCAGGGGGGCAGAAAGACTGTAGCATTTTTTTTGGGTTGGGGGCATTGACATGCAAATTCTGGGCAGCCCCCACCCCTACCTATATAAAAAAAAAAATCCCTGGCGCTTAGTGGGCTTTCTGCCCCCTCCCGGGGGGCAGATCAGGGGCTATTGCCCCCATCTGCCTCCTGGGGGGCAGAAAGTTTTTTTCTTTTCTTTGGGGGTAGGGTGGGGGCATTTGCATGCCCATTCTGGGCAGCCCCCACCCCGGGCCTATAAAAAAATAATCCCTGGCATCTAGGGTATTTCTGAACCCCCGGGTGGGTGCAGATTGGTGGCCGCTGCCACCATCTGCCCCCCTGGGGGGGCAGAAAGACTGGAATTTCGTGGGGGAGGGGTGGGGGCATTGGCATGCCCATCTTGGGCAACCCCCACCCCTAAATGTATTGAGGGGAAAAAAACCTGGTGTCTAGTGGGCTTTCTGCCCTCTCGGGGGCAGATTGGGGGCTACTGCCCCCATCTGCCCCCCAGGAGGGGCAGAAAGACTGTACCTTTGCGGCGGGGTGGGGTGGGGGCATTGGCATGCCCATATTGGGCAGCCCCCACCCCAAATTATAATTTAAAACAAATCCCTGGTATCTAGTGGGCTTTCTGCCCCCGGGGGCAGATTGGGGGCTACTGCCCCCATCTGCCCCCCAGGAGGGGCAGAAAGACTGTACCTTTGCGGCGGGGTGGGGTGGGGGCATTGGCATGCCCATATTGGGCAGCCCCCACCCCTAACTATAATTTTCAAAAAATCCCTGGTATCTAGTGGGCTTTCTGCCCCCGGGGGGGCAGATTGGGGGCTACTGCCCCATCTGCCCCCAGGGGGGCAGAAAGACTAATTTTGTGGCCGGGGGGATGGGGGCATCGGCATGCCCGTTTTGGGCAGCCCCCACCCCTAAATATAATTTAAATAGAAATCCCTGGTGTCTAGTGGGCTTTCTACCCCCCGGGGGCAGATTGGGGCTACTGCCCCCATCTACCCCCCAGGGGGCAGAAAGACTAATTATGCCAAAAATTGTATGGGGGAGCAAAGGCCCTTGCCCAAGGGGCCGCTCCCCTCCCTGGTGCCTAGTGAGTGGATCCCTGCTTGGGGATCGCCCTCCTGGGGCGATCCCCAAGCAGGGATCCACTAGTGAGGGGTACCATTGGAAAGGGAGATTCTCCCTTTCCAACGATACCTCTCCTGAGTTTCTACGTGCTCAGGGGGCTGAGATAGCCCCCTGAGCACGTAGAAACTGAAACTGTAATGAGCCTCTTGGCTCATTTCAGTTTCAGTTTCACTGAAATGAGATCAGCGCGACGTGCGCGCCGATCGTCATTTCAGGGAAACCAGGGGGGGCCTCGGGAGCTGGGGAAGCTCTTCCCCAGCTCCCGAGGCTTTAGGGATGAAAGGGAATCCCTCTGGTGCCCGCACCAGAGGGATTTCCTGACTGGGTTCCATGACGAGCTGGACTCGTCATGAGCACACGAGCACTGTGTGCCATGACGAGTCCAGCTCGTCATGAGCATGGAAGGGGTTAAAAATAATCAAAAATAATTTTAATAATCTAAATTTAACCTAAAAATAATTAACGTATCCACATGTATTATCTGAAATACACCTTCCAGTTCAGATGGACGCCAAGTTTCGGGTCATATTGCACACCGGCATCATTTAAATATGGCGGCGCAGACGGAATGCTGTCAGATCACAGCAATACCGCGTGAGATGGATTTATCCTGGGACTAAAACCTCGTCACTTCGAGTAAGTTATGCGCGCCACATTTACTTTTAACTCTTAAACGGATGCACAGTTTGGCCTCTCTTATACGTCAGGATCCCCATATCCGAGGCTGGGCTTGGGACCCCTTTCGGGTCGACAAGGTCGCCCTTTACGCAGACGACGTCCTCCTCTTCCTAGCGGACCCCGAGAACTCCGGCCCACGGTGCTTAGACACACTCTCCACCTTTGAACAGGTTTCAGGCCTCCGGCTCAACCCGGCGAAGTCCACCCTGGTCCCCCTCCATCCGTCCCGTGCCTGCTTTGACTGGCAGACGACCATCCCCTGCGTAGGCAGTCCTTCAAATATCTGGGGGTTTGGGTCGCCTTACTCCCAGACCTCGAATGGGCCCTGAATGTTACGCCCCTGGTCACCAAGGCCAAGGCGGATCTTAGGAGATGGCAATCCCTTCCTCTTAACGCCCTCGGCAGAAGTGCCCTCTTTAAAATGATGATTCTCCCCCGTTTTTTATACATTTTACAAAACATTACCTTTCATCTCCCGGGGAGCTGGTTTCGGGAGATTGATAGTGCCTTCACCCGGTTTCTATGGGGGCGGACGACCGCGAATGTCCCTAGCACATTGCCGTATACCTCCTTATGACGGGGGTATGGGGGTAACCAACCTTCACCTTTATTATCTGGCTGCGAGACTTATCGTGATTCATGACTGGTTCGCGGGCGGCTGGTCCGACCCAGCGTACCAGGTGGAACTCCGACTGTTGGACTTCCCGCAGCTCCAAGCATACTTGTATGGGGCCCCCATACCGCAGGTCCTCCCCCCGTCACCAGGACGGTTCTCCTGGCCTGGCGCACAGCCCTGCGCCACACGAAATGGGACCGGAAACTTACCAGACAGACGCCCCTGTGGTGCGGTGTCTGGCTGCAGGAGACCTCGTCTCTCCGAGACTTCCGCCGGTGGGATCAAATAGGGATCTCACTTCTTGGGGACATCTGGGTGGGGGACCACATCAGAACCTTTGCAGAATTACAACAACGCCACTCCCTCCATTCCTCCCAATTTTATAAATATTTGCAGTTAAGGCATGCCCTCCGAGTGCATATTCCGTCCCCCACTTCCTTCCCTGAATTCAGTCCCCTCGAGGCCCAAGTAATGATGGGGAACCTGGGCAGAGGGGGGGTGTCGCGGATCTACCGCTCCCTTGTGAATAACGGCCCTGCATCTCTAGATTTGCTACGTGCCCGGTGGGAGGGTTGGTTGGGCCCCCTAGAGGATGCGGACTGGAGGGACGCGCTCATGGCCCCCAAGACCTTGACGACCTCCTCCAAGTTATGATTAGGCCAACTCTACTACCTCCACACCGCATATCTCACACCTGCACGCCTATACAGCGCCGGTCTGCGGCCCTCCCCGACCTGCACGCGATGCAACCACGCTCCCGCAAACTTTTATCACATGACTTGGCAATGTACTGTCCTTGCATCATTCTGGGCGGGGGTGGAAGTGGAACTCACACAGACCCTGGGGTGGACGGTTCCCCATGACCCACTACGGTTGCTCCTGGGTGTGTTTGATGGCCTCGATGGATCTCGGGCCGACAAGCGCTTCCTTGGCACTGCGGTGGCGGTGGCAAAGCGAGACATAGCGGTACTCTGGTCTCAGGCTAAGCCCCCTACTATACGGAAATGGAGACGGGGGGTGGATTGGTGTGGAATCCAAGAAGAATCCCTCTTTGAAGCCAGGGGTTGTCCGGAACTTTTTGGGAAAATTTGGGGTAAATGGTTTAATTTACTATCTTAAGGGGTGTGTATATTCCTTGAACGGGGATGGCCGTATGCAAGATTCTACCCCAAAGAAGGGTGTACAAGTCTCTGTCGTCTCCTCTATGGTTGTAAATTACCTAAATAACATGCTTGATTTTGCTGTCAATGTATTTGTGGTTTTGATCTTTTCTTTAAAAACCAATAAACTTGATTATCAAAAAAAAACGGATGCACAGTTGGTAACTTTAACCTGTCAGCGCAGGTTAAATGTTGGTTTTAATTCACAATGTGTTACATGGGTTACAAAAACATGCTCCGGTTCCGTTTTCTCGAGGAGCCGCCCGTACTTTGTGTAGATTTCTCAATCCTGACTCAGGAGTGTCTGGGTCAACTGTCCTTTTCTTAAAAGCCTCGTACAGTACTTAAATCCCGATGCCTGTGTGCACTCTAACTATACGCTCTTGCTTTCCCCACGCAAGATTTAACCCTACCCAGGCGGGGTGGTACCTTATTCAATAATGCTGTGTTTGTGATACAATATGGAATTTTACTCGAGAATTGATGGTCTCTGACTAAAACTTCACAGACCATGCGACACTCACTTTTAAATTGAGCGCTTTAATACAGACACCTTTTTCTGCCGTTAGTCCTCAAATACTGCTTCCTTTCAATATTGTTGCCGTGGCACCTCTCTTGAAAAACTGAACACATTATTATTTTTCAAAAATAGACCACTATAGGTCAACGCAAAATGACGCATTGGATTTTACCCTTTTCTTTGCCACTTGTTTATATTTCCCTTCTTGAAAAATGCCTGCTTTGTTGCCTATAATGTTACATTGCAAATAGAAATGTTTTAGGGATTGTATGTTGACCCTATATTCGTGTAAACCTGAATGTATTTTATTTAATATTTGTTTTCCCAGATTGTGAATATTCTTTTATATAACAAGGAAGAAATCTGGAATTTAATAGACTACCAAACGACTGTATGATATCTGAATATTACAAACTAGGTACTGTGGCTGTTCACTTTCTGCAATAATCATGCAATGCCTTGACATTGCATGAATTCACCCAAGCTACTACTATTTTTTCCTTTAATCTTCATCATCAGTCGTATTTTTGGTTATATGTTCTCTGGTTATTCAGAATATTCCCTCTGGAATCCTGTTCTTGCCAGCAACCTACTCCGTCTCGTCCGTCCCTTTTTTTCTCTTAATTTTCTCTTTCATATTTCCTTCGTCTCTCCCGGTTCCACAAACGGACGTTAAGCACTTTTGGGTTACCTTCTTTTCACCCTTTTTACTCACAGTTGCGGTTATTATTAAAGCCTTAGTTCTCTCTTCTTTTAATTATTAAATAAAATCAATAAATATTTTTAAATCTCCAATTCTCACTATTTTCACTTATACATCACAGTTGGTGTTTCCCTTGGGGTCCTTTTATCGGTTATCCTTAGTACTTATTGTATTTTGTTTCCTTTACAGCCTTGAGAAAGCCCTGGCTCAATCTGCCATATAGGGTGAAACACGTGTCGGCTGTCCCCTTTTCTTAACATCCTGCCATCAAACTTGTTCAAAAAAAGAGTGGAATGGCTTTAAAAAGTGATAAATGGAAATAAAATATCTTCCTTCACTAAACTTTAATTGGACTACTGTGTTGTGTCACAAAATAAAGGAATGAACCTAATACAAAAAACAGATCTACTGAAGGGAGGAACATATGCTTACACCCATACCACCACTTTAAATGCCTCCCACTCCGTCAGTACCGAATCCACAGATCCCGAATTGAGATCAAAGTATCCAATCACTGCAGACTCTAGGTAGCTACGAAACGCCGGGTCCTCCAGCGCCGCCGTCTGTAGATGCCAAGCTGGAATCGGGGGCACCTCGGCCTCTCACGCCAAGTGCATTATTTGTGGATTGTGGTCTGAATGTGTCCGACCTAAATATTCTGTGGACTGAATTAGGGGGGCTAGGGCCTCCGAAGCTAGAATGCGGTCCAGCCACACGTGCAACTTGTGGACTGGCAAGAAAAAGGAATAAACCCTAGTATGAGGGTGGAGTTCGCACCAGACATCCGTCAACGACCAATGCCCCATCCAAGTACATAGGGACTGGGCATTCAAAGAGGCTGTGGTTCTATTCTAAGGAGGAAAGGAACGATCCAGAGAAACGTCCAGCACAGAGTTAAAATCACCTCCCAGCCACCATGGAACCTCCCTCCAACTAGGGAGCAATGCCGTTAGGCTACAGAGGAATGCTACCTGGTCAGTGTTAGGGGCATACAGGGAACACAACAGAATAGGTTGGCCATTTAACCTACCCTTAAGTAACACATACCGTCCGGCGGGATCCACCATCACCTCCTCCTCCTCCCATGGGACTCCGGCTTTCACCCAAATGAGTGTCCCTCTGGCCATGGATGAGTAGTTAGTACTATAGATCTGACCTCGCCAGCGACGGCGCAGTCGGACGGCTTCTGGTTGCCTTAGGTGCGTTTCTTGTAAGAGAGCGATGCTAACCGCTCTACAATGTAGGTAAGCAGATATGGAGTACCGTCTGGCAGGTGTGTGAATGCCTCTAACATTCCATTTTATTATATTGATTATATTTAGGTTAGTCATGGAAATGATGTAAATCTGTCTGTTTCCCTACGTGAAGTGAACACCCTCGGGAAGGGTATGTGTGGCGGCAACAGGTCTCTAAGCAAGGCAACTCTTCTAGGGGGAAAAATAAAATTTAGCATCCAAGTATCCTAAAACATTATGAGAGCGGACCCCCAACAAAGAGATCGACTCAAACATTTACGCCTGTTCATGGCAACTAGATCAACGCCGTTGTTTGACTTCGGGGGGAACACAGATTTAAAGAGGGAGAGGAAAGAGAAAGATTGCTTGCATACTCCATCCCCCCATTAATGCATGGATTTCCTTCATACCCATTTTTCCCCCATATGAATTGCTGCATCATAGGTATACATTGAAATATCATGATAAGCTAAAGCTCAGTTGTTGGCATTGGGTATCAGATGTTTTTGGGCAACCAAAAAACATTATATATCCTTGCGACTTGAAGGGTGTGATGGACATAACAGTATATTACTTTTGCAAATTGGCCATTGGGACAACAATTACTGATAAAATGTTGTCACCTATTTCTATTTTTTAATATTATTTTTGATTTCAACTATAGGTTTATTAGGGGAAACAGTGAGTGATCTAGATACATGACCTCTTGCTAAATTCCAAATTCTGTGTACTTTTCTGAAATACATAGCTTTACAGGTTCACCTATGTGTTTCAAACCAATAAATTAGGAACAATTGACTTTCACTCAGAAAATTGCAAAAACTGTAGTAAACATTCATTTATTACAACTTTGCCTGTTCATGAAAGCTGGCAAGAAAACATTGATCTTAGAAGAGCAACCCTTTTGTTGATTGTATTTTTAGAAAGACAAGCATACATTTTTTTGTTGCATAGCACTTTTTTAGTATTTTTTTTAATGCTATACTTTGGTTAGTTTCTCGATTCCCTCCAGAGAAGTACTACTTCCTTTAGAATTCCCATCATGTGGGGAAAAAGGATGCAAGCTGGGCCTGGATACCATTTGTGAAAGAAAGTTATAAAGGCTTAAGTGTGAAGTGTCACAAACATTATAAAAGACTCAGCACTTGAAGGGGAATAGCCTCAGCAGCTAAGGGCCTAAATGTCATGTGTGGGCCAGTGTTAGGGGCATCCAGCAGGAGTATAATGTGCACAGGCATCATCCCACACAGAACATTTAGCGCCAAAACCAACAGCTTCTGCTGGCGCTCAATGATGTATCCATCTTCAAGGGCTCCTCACCCACTTCAGCCTATGAACTTGCCCCACTTGAGGATTTTGACTCCCAAAAAGTACTCTAAGTTGAAAGGTAAATACTTTGACTGGGACAACCTGCTTGGTTTATTCGGCTTCCGCAGCATACCAGTCAGCCTGAAATTGCACCCAAGTTCTAGTTAATCTTCAACTGATGTTTTTCAATGATGCTTGCATTTAATTTTTGTAGGTGCTTTTTGCCTTACAATGTTAAAAAATCATATCTGTAGTTACCCTTATCGGATGTTGATCACTTTGGTATCTTTTTGCTTATTGAAGTTTTCTTAATTTTTCTAAATTAGTTTTCGAATGTTGCTATGTTGTTTCTAGACTTTACAAATGGTGGTGTTGCTTGAAGTTAATACATAATACTATGGTCATTGCCTACTGCTTGTGCCATAGCTGCCCATACCTACCAGGGATCATGCAGAAATGATCAAAAAATGGTTTTAGCCTCAACAGGTTGTGTTTTTAATTTGGTAAAGGTCACCACCTCCCAAATTAATATCACACTTTCTCACACAGGAACAATGTATAAGGGAGCAGACTGATTGTAGCTGTGTGCACAATTTTATCAATGACCTGCAAGCCATTCATCTGATACAACTAGTGACAGACCATACGCATGTTGCAGGACATCTTTTGGACCCTGTCTTTTCCAATTTACCCAACCTCCGAGTATCCACCCATATTCCGGTGGTGTGGTCAGATTACTTCTTGGTAACAATTGGTCTGAACCAGGGCCGGACTGGCAACCGAAACCAGCCCTGGCAAACTGCTCGGCCGGCCCTCCCTGGCGTGAGGGGGGGTGCAGCTGAACAGTTTGCGAGCGCCGGTTTCGGCCGATTTTGTTACAGGGGGCCGATATTGCCGACCCCCGGTAACAAAAGCGGCCCCCCAGGGGCCCAAAACCGGCCCCCACCCTGGCGGCCCACCGGGGAAACGCCCGGTGCCCGCTACGGCCAGTCCGGCCCTGGTCTGAACATTCCAAGAGCCCCAGTTATTACTGTTGCGAATCCTGTTATTGACAGGCAATGGCACAAACTTAAAATCAAGAAATTCTGCAACCATATTCATGCTAACACTCCCAAATTGGATTTGAACATTGAGGCAGCTGTGCTAAAGAAGAATGTTAGGTTAACTTCAGCTTTGTATGCCTTCATACCGGTATGTTCGGGCCAGCTGAAAAAGAGACCTTCAGCTTCTTGATTTAATGAAAAATTGATTGCTGAAAAAAGCGCTGTAAAGTATTGAACGCACTTGGAGGAAATCAAATGACGCTTTAGCCAAATAAAACCACATGAGAGCCATCAAAGTCTACCACAAAATAATTAAAAAGGCCCATACTGATTTCTTAGCTGACCCCTTGAAAGTAATATATGCAATAGTCCACACTAAACTGGCAGATAACTCACGGTTGGCTAAGGCATCTAATGAGATCTGCAACAAGCTTGCGTACTATTTTTTTTAAAAAGGCTAACAATATTTATATGCATTTCTCTGCTAACACATGTAGTGTGGAGGCTGATGGCCCCCAATAAGGATGGGCAGCATGCCACAGGTAGATGAGCTGAGGGAGCTAGACCTGCCGGACAATACCTCCTTTTTTATTTTTTTTAACTTTATTTTAAGTTTTTTCATAGTACCATATTCAGGAAGCCATATTTCCCCAGATAATACCTCCTTCATCTCCCTGATAAGCAAATTTAAGTCGGGCTCTCCCGACAACCCGATTAAACCTGAGCTGATATTTGAAATGCAGGCTTTTCTTATGCCTGCATTTTTAAGGTTAGCCAATCTCTCTTTGTCCACGGCAGTGGTACCCACTGGTGGAAACATGCTAAAGTTATTCCTCTCTTGAAAAAACCTCACTTGAGCCAGCCCAGCCAGACTTCATGACGAAGCTAGTGGAGAAACATGTGAACAAGCTTTTGATGGCCTTCTTAGAGAAAAAACAATTTTTAGACTCCTCGCAGAATGGGTTTAGACCGTGCTACACTACAGAATCAGCTCTCCTTATAGTGACTGGGGCTTTGCTTCTATCTACCGATGAAGGTGGTTCGACTGCACTTATTCTTTTAGATTTAAGTGTCGCTTTCGATATGGTGTCTCATGAGGTGCTGCTACAGCGACTTCATGAGATCGGGCTGCGAGGCAAGGACTGGGCTTGGTTAGCCTCTTTCTTAAGAGATCGTTTTATTAAGTGATATCCCCCCCTTTCTCATCTTTGCAAAGAACTTTAGAGCACAGCATCCCTCAATGCTCTGCCCTAAGCCTCACCCTCTTTAGCACTACATTAGGCCACTGGCAGATGTGGTGAAATCTTTTGAGATGTCTTTGGTATCCTACTCAGATGATACTCAGCTTATCGCCTCTCTGCCAGCGGGGTCTATGGAGGGTGTTGTCAACTTCCAGAATTGTATGAACGCCATTGCTAATTGGATGCATTCTAACTGTCTGAAGTTGAATGCCAATAAAACGGATATTCTACTGCTGGGGAAGCACACTCAGGTCTGGAGTGACCACTGGTGGCCGAGGGTATTGGCGTCTCCTCCCATGTCAAAATCTGCTGTAATAAATGTGGATGTCTGGCTTGGTGATGCACTATTGTTTGAGTCACAAGTCAAGGCACTGTCAGGAACATGTTTTGGTACTCTCAGTAGCCTCAAATCAATTATTGGCTTTTTCCATCCCAGGTTTGGCAAATGAGTATACAGTCTCTAATCATCTTGCGACTTGACTATTGTAACATTCTTTATCTGGGCCCCACCAGGTTCGGAAAAATTAGGCTACATATTGTTCAGAATGCAGCTGCAAGGTTACTTTTTCATCTACCTACATTTTGCTCTGTCTCTAAGTTGCTTTGTAAACTTAATTGGCTTCTGATAGAGAAACGCATTCAGATTAAAGCCTTGAGCATAGCTAATCAGATTATGACCACGCAGGGGAAAACTAACTTGGCATCCTTTGTGCAGCCATGCATACCGACTAGGGCCCTCTGCTCTGCCGACCTCAATTTGGCTTTTAAACCTCATACCAAAAGAGTCAGGAAGGGAGGTCGCTTTTTCCAAACAATGGCTCCTGTTTTATGGAATAACCTGCATTTACATCTAGAGAATATTCAGAACCATCTTTGTTTTAAGAAAGAAGCTGAAGGCCTGGCTGTTTGCAGCATAGGTCTTTTCTGTGTTAGCTCTCGGTTGTATCATCTTGGTAGTAGGTTAGCGCTGAGAAGCCCCGTTTCCGGTGCAGCTATGCACTTTATGAGTCTTTATAACATAACTTACAATGTGCTGTGTTGGCTGACTGATAGTGGTACACTGCCACCATTTTCTTTACTTTATTTTCTAAATGTAGGTTATCACTGTAACATGTTTGCTGACATGACACTCTTGAGTTCAACATCAAGTATAGTGAAACCAAAAAGGTGCACTTTTCTTGATCACATACACTCACAAATCACCCACAGTCTGCAATATACCATTAGGACTATGCTGTCTTTTAAGCGATTGACATTAGTATGATCTTTCAGGTTAACCACAGACATATTTACAACATCGCAGCTTATGCTCTTGGCGCAAACGTTTGTTGGGTCCGTACCTTGAGGTTCGTGCCACCATTGGTGGTCATGAAAAAGGTGTGGATAGCGTGAGGACAATGCACACATAAAATTTGTGAGTCCAATAAATAACATGGTTGTGTGAGGTATCCATTGCATATACTAGTGTTAGTGTCAATCATTGAGGTGTACATGCTCTGTCATTCTTCTAGTCCTTGCGGCCAGTACAAATGATACCATAGGAAAGGCAGCAGTTGAGGTGACCGCAAATAACTGAGAGGCTGGCTTCATAGGTACTACAATGGTCAAACGGACAGACTATAAGTAATTCTATGAGGCTTTGTACAATGCTTCACACAGTGTTATAGAGTTTGATGTGCACAGGCAGACATGGGCAGCAGGGAGATCTCATAGTAGCTGTTGACCTATGTACAGATGATGGTGCCCAGCAAACAGTCTTCTGGCACATATGGTTTGTGCTTGGGTATGAGTGATGTTGTTTTAACACCTACCAAGCTGTGTGGGGGATGGGCTATGCAACCAGCCTTTGTTATTGCTTTGCAATTGGCCCTGTGTACATGATAGGCATGGGGAACAGGGTCCAGACTGATTTGCACATGGCTTGATCTGAACTGGGGTGTTGAAGTGGGCTAAAGAACGATGATGGATTCAACCCAGATCTGTGACTGGGGTTGAGTGTCTGAAAAGTTTCAGAGCCCCGTCCATCAGTTTAGACCCAGCAATGTACAAATCAGTTTTGACCCTGCTCCTCCTGGAAACAGTCCAGCCCGAACTGCCAAGCCAGGTCCTCCCTGGACCAGAAACAAGTATCCTGGGACAGGTTTCGGGGAATCACCCCTCTTTAGCCAGGTTAGCTCGAATCCAGTGTCTGCGCAGCATGACAACAATTACAACTTCTTTCAGAGCCACAATCTAAATAAAAGAGGGGCGAGTGCAGCGCAGTGAAAGTAGATTCGTAGAAAGGCTGATTGTACACTGAGAAGTGCCTCCTGCTCCCTCACACTGCCCCCCCACCGAGAATTATATTCTGTGCCAAGGGTCAGGTTCCTAAATGCAGGGCAGCGCTAAAACCTCATACAATCAGTTGAAGGCACCTACAAATAATTGTGAGCTCTGTAAAAGGTGCCTTGGTTTCTTCCTCAACACAGTAGTTTCTCATGTGAATTTATATGTGCAGCTACTTAGGTTTATGCCTCTCTTGGAACCTATTTTTAAACATATAGACTTTGGGGAAGAGGGGGAGCAGCACAGACCACTGACACCAGGTTTGTGCGAAAAGGCCGCTTTATTGAAACAGGTGCGCATCACATACTCAAACCTGGGTCTTTGCCTTACAAAACTTCAAACCTCACTATACAAAGTTGTTCACCTACGTTAGGTCCCCCCACCCCTACATATCCCCCGTAACAACTTAATTCTATGAGTCTCTACTTGTTCCAGTGCTGATCTTATGCAACTGAGATCTTTAAACTCCCTTCGATCTTTACTGCAACTATTAACCTCTAACTAACTAAACTTCCCAATGAACCTTTAACTTCCTAGCTTGTCCATGTGTGAACTTGTCTAGCTGTTCCCTTTCAGCCTAAATTGCAGCTGTCAACAACAATAAACTTCGGTAAACCATGCCAACTTCTCGGCGAACCGCCCCTGCACCTGCTTCAAAGTGACAACCATACAAGATTAACGCCCCTCCGCACACCTGTTCCAGACAAAGCCTGCCCAAACTATAAATTGAATGAAATGAAATGAAACAATACTTTTATAGCGCATGGCTACCCAAACGCATCCCAGCGCTGAAGCAGGTAAAAAGAAGGGAAGTACAACACCTAAGGAAAGAGCCACGTCTTTAACTGTTTCCGAAAGGCTAGGTGATTAGATTCCTTTCGTAAGTGCAGTGGGAGGGCGTTCCAGAGTCTGGTGGCATCATAAGAGAAGAGCCGACCGCCATTTCTGGCCTTCTTAATCCTTGGAACGACTGCCAGATGTAATTCGTTTGAACGCAGCTGCCTGCTCTTCCGGTAGTATTGAGCCATGGCAGAATTGATTGATGGGCCATTTCCTTGCAGCGACTTATGGGTAATGCACAAGGCCTTAAAGGTGACTCTCTCCTGAACCGGAAGCCAGTGGAGAGAATGTAATGCAGGCCTCGCAGAGTGTCGGTTCGGGAGCCCCATGAGCATCCTTGCTGCACAATTTTGCACAATCTGAAGCTTCGCAATTACTGACTTTGGCGCACCTAGGTATAGGGCATTGCCATAATCTATCCTAGATAGGACAAGTGCCTGGATCATCAGTTTTTTTGCCTGGTGAGGAAGAAGGGGGAGCACTTTGCGAAGCATCCTGAGGATGCCATAGCACGCAGCAGCGACCTTCCTGGCTTGGATTTTAAAACTGAGATCCTGATCCAGCCAGATACCCAGGCTTTTTATCTCCTTCTTAGGAGCAGGGGCAGGGCCCAAGCAAACTGGCCACATTGTAGCTGCTTTGAAACAGAGAGGGTTACCAAGAACCATGAGCTCAGTCTTGTCGCCATTCAGTTTAAGATGTGACAAATTCATCCACTTGGCGACTTCCTCAAGGCAGGGGCAGAGGCCATTGGTCGTTGGATCAGCGTGATTGAGTGATATGACCAGCTGAGTGTCGTCCGCATACGACACTATACGGATCCCAAACGGAGACACAATGTCTGCCAGTGGGGCCATATAAACATTAAAAAGGGTGGGGCTAAGGGACGAGCCCTGAGGAACTCCGCAGTGTAAGGGGACCAAGTTTGACGTTACGTCACCCTCAAAGACCTGGAAGAATCTCTCCTCCAGAAAGGATTGCAGCCATAATAGGGCTGTGCCGTTCACCCCCAGACCTCTGAGCCGATGAATCAAGATACGGTGATTGACCGTATCAAAGGCCGCACTAAGGTCTAATAGGATTATGGCTGAGGACCCACCTACGTCAAGAATCTTGACGTAACTGCAATATATATAAAGACGCCCAAATCACAGGGCTAAAGGGATGGAAGGGTGGATAAAAGCACTACAGCTCCTAATATCAGCCACCCTGCACCCAAGACAAAATGAGTGCTGGTGACATAAATTGTCTGGTTATATACCCTGTGCTATGGATATAGTTCAATCCAGCCGGACCGCCAGCAGTCGTAAGACTGCTCCATTACTCAATAATCCCAGGGAGCAGACCTCCCTGTGGTAAGCTGATCCCCCAAAACCCCATTCGGGAAGAGGGGGAGCAGCACAGACCACTGACACCAGGTTTGTGTCAAAAAGGCTGATTTATTGAAACAGGTGCACATCACATACTCAAACCTGGGCCTTTGCCCTACAAAACTTACAAACCTCACTATACAAAGTTGTTCACCTATATTAAGTACTTCCAACCCCTAAATATCCGTCCCCCTTAATTCTGTAAGTCTCCACTTGCTCCAGTGCTGATCTTCTGCAACTGAGACCTTTAAACTCCCCTCCAACTTTACTGCAACTGTTAACCACTAACTAACTAAACTTTCTAATGAACCTATAACTTCCATGCTCATCCAGGTGTGAGCTTGTCTACCTGTTCCTTTTCAGCCTGGATTGCCACTGTCAACAACAATAAACTTCGGTAAACCATGCCAACTTCTCTGCGAACAGCCCCTGCACCTGCTTCAAAGCGACAACCATACAAGATTAACCCCCCCCGCACACCTGTTCCAGACAAAGCCTGCCCAAACTATAAATTAACTGCAATATATATAAAGACCCCCAAACCACAGGGCTAAAGGGATGGGAGGGTGGGTAAAAGCGCTACAGCTCCTAATATCAGCCACCCTGCCACCAAGACAAAATGATGGCTGGTGACATAAATTGTTTGGTTATATACCCTGTGCTATGGATATAGTTCAATCCAGCCCAACCAGCAGCAGTCGTCAGACTGCTCCATTACTCAATAATCCCAGGGAGCAGACCTCCCTGTGGTAAATTGATCCCCCAAAACCCCATTCAGGAAGAGGGGGTGCAGCACAGACCACTGACACCAGGTTTGTGTGAAAAAGGCTGATTTATTGAAACAGGTGCACATCACATATTCAAACCTGGGCCTCTGCCCACAAAACTTACAAACCTCACTATACAAAGTTGTTCACCTATGTTAAGTACCTCCAACCCCTAAATATCCGTCCCCCTTAATTCTGTAAGTCTCCACTTGTTCCAGTGCTGATCTTCTGCAACTGAGACCTTTAGACTGCCCTCCAACTTTACTGCAACTGTTAACCACTAACTAACTAAACTTTCTAATGAACCTATAACTTCCATGCTCATCCAGGTGTGAGCTTGTCTACCTGTTCCTTTTCAGCATGGATTGCCGCTGTCAACAGCAATAAACTTCGGTAAACCATGCCAACTTCTCTGTCAACAGCCACCCAAGAAAAGGCCCTGCCACAACTTTTTCTGCCCCCCGATGCTGTCTAAGGAATGTTCAACACCTTAGCCAACACAAGTCTTAGCTGCAGCAAATACAACTCCATTCGCATGTATGACAAGTAGACCCCATCTCTACGGAAAAACTCGACATCATCATATCGTAAATCAGAATGTTTAATTCTTCCAAGTTCCAAGTTCCTACCATATTGATGCATCTCCTTATTGAGTTTCCGCCTTGCCCTATCTATAGCTACCGGTCTCAGGGCCCCACACCAGACCCTCCTGGGAATAAACTCTGTCCATAAGATGTGTCATCCTGACCACTTGCACCGAATCTCCTTCAAATACTCTTTCATGGATTTTAGCAAAGACAAACCTTTCTCCAAAACTAGGTCATTCTCACCTAGATACAACAACAAACCATCTGGACAATTTCCCCCACCAACAGCCTGTTCAAGCAGGGTAAAAGTTCCCTCCAGCACATGCCTCCCTTGCCATTGCAGGGCACTTTATACATGCTGGCATCAAGCCCCAGATTTGCACCATGACTGCTCTGACTCACCTGTATTTCTGCCCTCTTAACAAATTAATGCCGCATGATCCAGACGGACAATTCGGCGGCCTCCGGACTGGGAACTGAACCTTAAAAGCACAAGCAAACAGTTGACAACCAGCAAGGATTCACAATTCCAGCTACCGCCATCTAACAAAGCGTTGAAGACAGTCTGAAGACCATCTACCCAGGCCCATAATTCTTTCCCTACTCCAACCCTGCCTACCCGCCTCTGTCGCCATAACTATGCAGAAGTAATGTGTCCCGAACCCTTGTCCTAGGTGAACCAACGCCTTGCGCAACACTGCTAGTAGCAGGAACACCGACACTGGCCTGCCATCCCCATGCTGGAAGACTCTACCCCTCAACACATTCTGAGACACAAGTGCCGACCCCCAATGTACCAGGCAAAATCTGTTCACTGGATAAACTTGGAGCAAGATGATCCTGCCCTGACCCCTCTGATCTGTGTTTGACCAGTGTAGCCAAACCTGAAGACCTGCTGCACACTGATGAACCTCCCTCTTCCTGAGCACCCCCACCCCCTCTCCCTCCCAGTAGCTCTGATACCTAAAATGCACCGAAGAACATCCATGTCATCAACGTTGTAAACAACACTGTTTCATCCTCTACTCTTCAAATCTCCGGCAAAGGCAAAGCAAGTCACACAACAAACCCAAAGTCAATGCCCTCCTTTTTGGTCCTACACACCTGACTCCCTGGCCCAACCTTCCAATATCCGTCTCCCCAGTTAGCCGAACAATGGCACATAGCCCCACAAAAGCTTCCCCATAAAAGCTATACCTGCCAGTTTTCCAGAAATTGTTACCTGTGACTGTCACACATCCTCCGTCCTAGGCCATTCCTCCTGCCTCCGTTGTGCCCCACCAGCTAAAAATTCTGACCAAGCCTGTGCATTAGCTGTCCTTGTAGAAACCGCCAACGAAATTATCGCCAACTGGAGCATCCTCTGACGCCTACTGTTCAAAGCTCCTGAGGCTTCCAGTTCCTGACTCTGCCCACCTCAGTGGCCAGCCCATGGAATCTCTCCCACTGCGAACGAGACAAAGCATCTGCAATGTCATTGTCCATACCAGGCTCATGTCTGGCTCTAAAAACACAATGTCATATTTCAAACACCCCATCAGCAGCGGCTGCTCCATTTGGGCTAATGAGCGTCGCCCTGCCCCAGCTGCACTTGCAGCCAAGGGAAAAATAGAACGGTAATAAACTCAGTTTATTATCATTTTATTTTTCCCTCTGGCAGCCCCAGTTGGAAGGGCAGGGCAGGACCATTACTGCAGATTGGCAGCAGAGAGGAGCAGTGACAGCAGGTTAAAGTGCGCATGTCACTTTGGCCGGCTGTCTTACGGTGGCCTGCCTGACATGTGCACTTTAAACCTCTCCAACCGGAGCTGTTTAAGACAGCAGGGTGGAGAGAAAGCACAGGTCTCCAGTGTCTAAAGGAGCATCAAGCCAGCCCGCTCCAACCAATCCTGATGCTTTTCTCATGCTGCTAACAATATCAGCAGCATGAGAAAAGCACCTGGAGTGGTACAGGGAAGTTGGCTGAGACTCTGAGACTCACGCTGGAACTGCAGAAGAGAACACTGAGAAAGAGGACATGTGGGTAAGTAAACATTATTCTTATTATTGACTTTTTTGACCCACTTGCAGGCACTGTGAGAAACTCGTACTACCTCAAGCCTCAAGTCCAGAGATCTTGGTTGTGGGTCGTAATAAGCACTGTACATAACAAGCTATGATTGAGAGCTTTGGCACTGAGCCTAAAGGCATTGCTGGTGTCTCTCAGTAAATGTTTGCTCGCCTCACCACTTACTATTGTCTCCAGCCGCCACTGCACCCCAATACGAAAACCCGCAGCAGATTCAGCACCTGTGCATCTCTGGCTGACTGTCTGTTTACCACCTGCACCACTGCCATATTGTCAATCTGAAACAAAACTCCTCTGCACCAACTGCTCCCCCCACAATGTCACTGCTACCACCAAGGGAAAGAATTCCAGAAAAGCAGTAGTGTGCCTGCCCCGTTTCTACTCCAGAGCCCATTCATCTGCACACCATTGACCCTGCCAATACAGCCCAAAGCCAGTTCCTCCTGCAGAATCTGAAAGTATCTGTGCGTCCCAGGCCACTTCCCTCAATGCTACCAAAGGCACTCTGTTAAAGGATTGCAGGCAAAATCACCACATCCTCAAGTCTTCCTTGGCACCTGTTGATAATCTCATGTGATAGTGTGGTAAAGGCAAGCCAGACAGTGACAATCCCAGTCTCCTACAGAACGTCCTCCCCGCTCGCACCACCTTGTTTGCAAAATTTAAATGTCCCAGGAGCACCTGAACCTCTTTCTCCATGACTTTGGCTTTAGCCAGCATCGCATCCAACAGCAGTTGCATTGTTTGTTTTTTATCCTCTGGCAATCAGGCTTCCATAGACCCTGAATCAATTTCAATGCCCAGAAACAACAGTACCGTACTTGGTCCAACTGACTTTTCTGGTGCCAGCAGCACCCCAAGGTCCCCCATGAGCTTCTGAAAACTTATCAGCAGATGCTGACAGTCTGTGAAACTGGGGTTACCCACATAAAGAAGTCATCCAAATAGTGTGTGATATGCTCATGTCCCATATGCCAAGAGAAAAGTTATTTCTAGGAATGTACTAAAACACTCTCAGAGAGCACAAGACATCGAACATCCCGCGGGGAGTGCCTTCTCAACATACCATTTGTCTTCAAACTGTATTCCCAGAAGCTGAAAATCGTCAGTGTATACCGGCAATAAGCGGAAAGCGGACTTAATGTCACTCTTGGCCATGAGTGCCCCTGTCTCACATTTTCCACTATGGATAGAGCCACGCCTACTGATGAATAGGACACAGATAATTGCTCCTCCGGGATGAATTCATTAACTGAGTGCCCCTCTGGCTATGATAGGTGCTGAATCAACCTGAACTGTCCTTTCTCCTTTTTTGGAACTGATCCAGCGGGTTACTAGCAATGAGCATTCATACACCAAATACTCACTTGGGCCCAATATATTCATACTACGCTAGCAATTTCCGCTGGTGGGTCAGTTGTACTCTTTATCAAAATCCCTGCTACCAATTACTTTTCTGATTGAAGAGTAATGACTTACCGATGGACCCCTTATTAACTGGGAAGTTTAAAATGGTGACATCCATTACAATACATAATCCTGAAATAATCACTGAGTCAGGAAGTTTTAAAATGTTTATCTAAAGATTCAGCAGAGTAAAGTACAGAATTGCATGATACTTAATCGCATATCAAGGATGAAGCATATTAATCAATTTTCGATCAATGACGGTCCCTCAGAAAGAAGATAGAGACAGCAGCGCAACTAAGGGTTGCATTTATATTTACCTAAAGGTGCAAGAACCAAACCCCTTGGCCAAGGAGTTGGAAAAATAGGACCCAGGAAGGATGAAGAGCAAAGACCTCCTCCAGGTTCAGGACAGGATAGGTGACCTCTCTATCAACGACGCCTGCGTCGTTCCCCTCTCTGATACTTCGCTTCTCCCGTCTCTTTCTTCTAGTGAAATCCGCCGCCCCCTCCTCAGGACCTCTCTGGACAGCGGTTCAGTCTGCAATCAGCCAGCTTGTTCGGTACACCTGCTCTTCTGCGTCTGTCAGCGTCTAGTCTAGCATCTCCTTCCCTCTCATACGCTCCTGTGCTGTGCTAACTAATTAGCTAATTCTATATCTATTATACCCTTCTACGCCCATGTATCTCCCATTAATGTTGCAAAAATATGGGCCCACTACTTCTGATTGGACGGGGACAGGGGGTTGATCCTCACACCATATCGATTTAGTTCAATTTCTTTAAGCCCATTGTTTTAAAATACCGCCCATCACAATTAATACATTTGCTTTATTTCCCACCCGTCTCACGACAAAGTTTATACATTGTTTATGTAAATTGTTTCTTTTCAGTAGGGACATCAAGGGTACAACAGTGTTGGCCATCAGGTCACGGCCTTGGACGACGTCCAGGTTGACTTCATCCTTTTCTCTGGGCAGCCACGCAGGACGCATGCACAGAACCATTGTCTCTCGAGCTTCAGTTCAACTACCCCCAGGCTCGTTTACGAACTAATAAAAGTCAAAGAAGAAAATATTAAAATCACAAATAAATTGTTTCACTGTATACCCACTCTTTCTACTCTATTCCCATTTACTTATAAATTCTATCCCGCATTAATAGCGTTAGGATACCACAGTTTAATTGCAACATGTGAGCAAGCTGTAGCACGTGAAAACATTAAGCAGCCATTTTAATACACACTGCGCAGAAGCAAGAATTTCCCACCAAGCAAAGAAAGACGTCACACCACGTGATATGGTTGAAACATGCGCAATAAAGTTTCCCGCGCTTTAGCGGCCATTTTAGAATAGACAAGCGTTATTTGTTAGTTTAAACACATAGGCAAGCTTCACTTCTACTTGTATTCATGTGTGCAATTGTTAGTATGAACATTACAAATATTAATAGATTAATAATGTGAGAGGATTGCTTCCGAGCAAGTCTCATTGTGAGTTCTTGCTCCATCAATCCCCTCTCTGATGGCGTTTCTGAGCCATCAAAATTTTACCCACAACCAGATGCCAACTTTTAGCATAAATTTGTCTCAGTTTCATTCTTACACTTTCTATTTTTCACATCTCCTTTCAGTTTCTTATATAATTCACTTTTCAGATCTTCTAGTTCAATTTCATCAAACTTTCTTTTCTTTCCTTTTCCTGTCACACTATACGATTCATTCTTTCTACAACATTTGCACCATATTATTATTGACAATACTATTATTGCTATCCCTGCTAAGGGTACTAATATTTGACCTATAAGTCCTTTCCCTATCTTAGCAAACCAGGTACCAATTGACATAATACTATTTGTCAATCTTTCCCATACACTATCAACTTCCAGTGGTTTTAGTTCCTTCTCAAGTTTTGTTATATTCTGTATATACGTTCCAATTTCTGCACTTTTGTCAGGTATGTAAGTGCAACAATGTTTTGTCTTCAATAATTTACAGACTCCGCCCTCTTTTGCTAGAATAATGTCAAGAGCAAGTCGATTTTGCATAACCATAGATCTAATCGCAACCATTTCCGCATTAATCATTAGAAAGCCTCCAGCAGTATCCGTTGATAAACGATCAACCACTGTAGATAATTTACATATTCTTCTTGAGTTCAGAATTACTCCCACTGAAGGTATCAATGCACCAAATATATCACCTACAATTTCAGAAAAACTGGCTCTTTTATTACGTTTGAATTCACTATTCATTTCATCGCTCCCAGTGTTTCTTTTTACGTGGTATATCTTTGGAAATACTATTCCAAAATAACAACTTCCATACCACCGTGCAGGAAGCCTAAAGTAAGCCTTATTCCCACACACATAATAGATTCCAGGAAAAACTGAATCTGTTCCTCATTTGAGTCCCCAACCTCCAAGAATTAAGAAATTATGTTCACATTCACTGGTACCGATGAAAACATTGTTATAATCAGTCTTTAATCTATGTAGACACATTTTCCCTGTTTTTACAAAATCCAGAGCCATAGCAGCTTGAGCCTTGCCAGGTGTGTAACTACCTTCTTTCTCAGCCCAAGGTGGCAGATGAGGCTTATGCTCAGAAGCTTTCTTTTGAAAATCTTGTCTTCTATTTTCTACTAAATTCAAAAATATCTTTTCTTCTTCATGTAACGAACATGTTAGATTGCTTCTATGTGCATGTGTTATATCTATCGATTTCATTGTTAAGAAAAATTCTCCCATAAACTGTGCATCTTGACTACTAAGCACTGGGTTCATATTCTTTCGAATCGGAACCTCAGAAAATATCACATCTATGTTTGAATAATAATACTGAAGTCTCCCTGTTCTATAAAATAAACTAGTCAAAACACTACATGATATGCCATAGGTTAATGGCAAGTGATGATATGTTAACCCTTCTGCTACTGATTCTGGTAACTTCATACAGACATAACAATTACTAACTTCCATGGTATCTACATATTGAAACAATAATTTTGTGAAAACATTCAAACTAGTGTCGTTATCTGTTACTTCATGATGAAATTCTGGTTCATCTTCTGCCTCTAATTTTACTCTATCACCTTTAAAGTTATCTATCCTTCCCTTTGTTTCATTGTTAATCTTTTTATCCGTAATCAGAAGGTAGGGAATTGCTACGATCAGAACTAACCATACTACAAGCACCATTACTAGACTGCATATGCATATAGCACAGCATCTTTTACAACATTTCCGTTTTGGTCTCCCAGAAACTCTATCGTCAGACATTTTGACAAGGAAGATTTCTCTTCTTATCTATTTTCAAGTCTTCTTGCGTTATCAAGGTGGTTTTATTTCTTTTTCATAAGTCAGTTCCGCACTGGTTCCTTCGTCACCACTTTCACTTGATTCTGAGCTCTCGTAGTCTTCAAGGATAATATAAGTCCAATCAGGACCTTTAAATTTATTGTTTACAAGCTTCAGTCTTTTGCTTCTTCGTTTTTCAGTTCCACTTTCTTGTCCTGTTTGGCTTGTCACTTCGTTTACTTGTTCTGGATCTTCACTTCTGGTTGTTATGTGGTATTTTACTCTTTTAATGACACTAGGCCAATGATCACCTTTCCTGGTTTTCTTTGTTTGCACTGTCTCTTTACTCTTTATTTCTTCTTCAATAGTTCGTTTATTTTCAGGTTGTGGCACAGTTTGGTTTTCTTCAATTTCAGTTTCTTCTGCTATTTGTTCTTTTTCAGGTCTTATTGGTTTCTTTTCAGCTGCTCCACTGTGAGTTTCCAATAACTGATCTTGTTCAGGAGCTACGTCTTCATGTTCGTGACTTTCGAGGTCTTCTGTTTGAATGTATTTTCCTAGGTCTAACTGATTCTGATCAGGGCTTATTGCACTTTGTACTTCTGCAGCCTGACCGCGTTCTTCTAAGCCTATCTGTCCCTGCTCATAATTTGCTGATTCAGTGTTGATTTTAGCCCAATTTCCTCTCCCTATCTGATCCTGCTCAGGTTCTCTTATTGTTTCTTCTTCTTCTTCCTGAGCTGCTTCTTCTTCACCTGTCTGATCTTCTTCAATTTCTTCTAAATTTGCTTGACTTCTTGTTCTGTGGTAGACTTCAGGTATTTCCACCACCGGTATCCAGTCCTGACTTGTGCTCGGTTGTTCTTCTTCAGCTTCCCTCGAATCTTGTACCTGAGATTCTTCAGCTGGGCAACCTTCAGCTTCCTCAGTTATCGATGCTGTCTGAGGATTTTCTTCTTCAGGGTCTGGTACTCTTTTGGTGTGGCTTACATGAATCCAATTAGGCAAACCTGCACATTTCACTGCTGTGTTCGTAACTAGTATAACCTGACAAGGTTCGCCCCACCTGGGTGATAGACACGTCTCTCTCGTGTGATTCTTCACAACCACCCAGTCTCCGGGATTCAGATCATGCTCTTGCTCAGGCTGCCTGGAAACTGCGTCTTCCCCAACCTGGTGAGAGACAGAACGCACTAGGTCAGCCAATCCTTTGCAATAATCCAGAACCATATCATCAGTTATATTCAGCAGTTTATTTGTAGGAACATGTGCTTGTCTCATTGCTCTTCCCATGATTATTTCGTGTGGACTCAATCCAGTATTTCTGTCAGGAATGCTTCTGAGTCCCATCAAAACAAGTGGCAATGCATCCGGCCAATCTAACGATGTTGATGCACACATTTTTGCCAGTCTGGATTTTATTGTGCCATTCATTTGTTCAACCACTCCAGAAGCCTCTGGGCGATATGCACAGTGCAATTTTTGCTCGATTTGGAAGGCTTCACAGATTATTCTAATCACATCATTGTTGAAGTGCCCTCCTCTATCTGATTCCAAAGTTACTTGGAAACCAAATCTAGGAATGAGTTCTCGTAGCAACAACTTTGCGACTGTAATACTGTCATTCCTCCTGGTAGGGTAAGCCTCCACCCACTTTGAAAACAGACACACTATGACAAGTACATATTTCAGTCCTCTACATGGATGGTAACTGAATAAAATCAAGCTGCAATCTCACAAATGGACACTCTGCCTTTCCTATTTTCCCAAAACCAATTATTGTTTTTCTTCCAGGATTATGCATTTGGCAAGTTAAACATCTCTGACAAAGGCTCTCTACTACAGCCCTAAACCTTGGATTGTACCAATTTTGTCTGAAGAGCCTAATCATAGCATCTCTCCCTACATGTGTGTCTCCATGATACATTCTGGCCATTTGTGAAATCAGACAGTCGGGCATGACTGGTCTGCCATCGGCAAAAATCCATACATCGTCGTCTACCCTTTGAGAACAACCCATTTTAATCCATGCATTTCTTTCACTCTCATCAGCATCATCTTGTAGTCGTTTCACATCATTCCATGTTTCAGGAGGTGCATACAGCATAAGTTGGCAGCTGATTCCCATTCTTTCAACCTTTTTATTGACTGACAACCTGTTTTTGGCACAGTGTTTAGCCACCAAATCTGCATATCTGTTACCGACTACCACCCAGTCATCTCCTGACTGGTGTGCGGCACATTTCACCACAGCCAATTCTTTTGGTGATTGTATTGCTTCCAGTAGTTCTTTTACGAACTGTCCATTTTTAATGGGGGATCCTGAAGAAGTCATGAAATCCCTCTGCATCCATAATTGGCCAAAATCATGCACAACCCCGTAACCATATTGGCTATCCGTAAATATAGTTACTTTCTGGTTCTTCCCAATTTTGCAGGCTTTTATTAAGGAAATTATTTCAGCTACTTGTGCAGATTTTACTCCTGGTAAATAGGATGCTTCGACTATTCCAGTTAATTCACATACTGCATATGCTGCAGTTAGTTTACTGTCTTCCTGCCTTTGGCATGAACCATCAACAAACAGCTCTCTGTCTGGCTCCCTAAAGGGTAGTTCCTGTATGTCAGGACGTGGTTTTGTGCACAATTCTGTGACTTGCAAACAATCATGTTCCTCGTCATCATCTTTGACTTCCTCATGATATGGGTCTGATAGTAAGGTAGCAGGATTTACTATTGTGCACCTTACAATAGTCACATTTTCAGCACCTAAGATTATTCTCTCATATTTAGTCAGCCGACTAGGAGTAAGATGCTGAGTTCGGGTTCTTGTCAACAGAATCACAACCGAATGTGGAACGAACACTTTAACAGGAAGTCCCATTACAATTGATTCACTTTGTTCAATGCTCAGACATGTAGCCGCTACTGCTTTTAAGCAGCCTGGCAATGCGGCTGCCACTGGGTCCAATGTAGCAGAAAAATATGCTATAGGACGTCTATCCAAACCATGTCTCTGGGTTAGGACTGAAAGTGCACAATTTTCTCTCTCATGACAGAATAATGCGAATTTTCTTTTATAATCAGGCATGCCTAGGGCAGGTGCTGCACATAAAGCATTTCTTAATTTTACAAAAGCTCCTACACTCTCATCATCCCATTCAACTGGGTCCTTTGCCTTCTTTTTCATCAATTGAATTAATGGCTTTGCTAGCAAAGAAAACCCTAGTATCCATTGTCGACAATAACCTACTATTCCAAGGAACATTCTCACTTCTCGTTGGGAGACAGGCATCTGCATTTTCTTGATTAATTTTACTCTTTCAGAGGTTATTCTTCTTTTTCCCCTCTCAATCTGGTGTCCTAGATATTTGACTGCTGTTGTACAGAACTGCAACTTTTCAGGTGAAACTTTATGCCCTTCTTCAGCTAAATGATTTAATAATGCAATGGAGTCAACAACACAGTCCTCTCTGGTGTTAGATGCCACCAATAAATCATCTATATACTGTACTAAGACTGAACTTCCTGGCATCACTAGTTTCTCTAGGCACCTTTTCAATATCTGATTAAAGATGGAAGGACTTTCCTTGTACCCCTGAGGAACACGATTCCATACATAGACTTTGTTCTCAAATTTAAATGAAAAAAGATACTGACTATCTGGGTGTAATGGTATTGAAAAGAATGCTTGGCATAAATCAATCACAGTAAACCATCCTGCACTCCAAGGAATCTGGTATAGAATTACTGCAGGATTTGGCACTATAGGACAACAAGGTTCCACAATCTTATTTATTTTTCGCAGATCTTGAACAATCCTATACTTTCCACTAGGTTTCTTCAAACCCATTATTGGTGAGTTACAAGGGCTACTCATTACTTCTTTTAGTATGTCTTGTTTTACCATTCGGTTGATTTCTTCAATGACTCCTGCCTTTACTTCTGCACTCATTTTGTACTGTCTGGTATTTGGGAAAATTGCACCTTCCTTTACAGTGATTTTAACTGGGTCTATTTTGGCCATAAGTCCTACTTCCTTTCCCGTGAAATCCCATACCATGGAATTTACTGTAGTTTTTAATTCTTCTGGCAACTCGTCTTTTGTTATCAAAGAGAACATCTCATCTACTTCTGTACCTTGCTTTGCAATCATAAATTTATATACATGGTCTTCATCCGGGGTCTGAACTGCCACACCATCCGACGTGCAGAAAATTGTGCAATTCATTTTACACAACAAATCTCGGCCCAATAAATTTACTGGACTGGAATCACACACTACAAATTGATGCATTTCTCTAAAATTTCCAATTTTTACTTCCATTGGTTCAGTAAGAGGTGTTCTAATCTTTCTATTAGCTACACCCACAACTTGGATAGCTTCTCCAGAGAGAGGAGGTCTGGGATGTCTGCTGTTCTCACAGTAGACCTGGTAGCACCAGTGTCCAAAAGGAAAGTAATATCATTACCTTTCACATTCCCTTCGACATATGGACCTGACTGATCTACCGGTAAGGATGCGCCAAGTACGCACTCCTTCTCCCCTCTCCTAGGCACCGTCATTGACTATATGGACAAAAGTCGTCCTGTAAAAGAAATTGTGATGTTACATAATCATTCTTACCACTTCCTCCTTGATATCCGACGTCTGTACCGTGCTTTGCTCTGCTTACATTACCCTGTATAGGTGCAGGTGGCAACTGACTCTGAGGATTTACACCCTGCTGTGAGTCATTCTGCGTCTGTGGATTTAAATTTTGATTTGGGCCATTATTATTCAGTATCTTTTTACATTCATCCTTCCAATGCCCCAATTTTCCGCATCCATGACAAGGAAATTTCTTTTAGCCTCTTCTCTGCTCATTCGTCCTCTCATTTTTCCACCATTCCCAGTGTCACCATTCGTTCCAGAATCTTTTCCCTGATTATCACTTGGATTATCCAAATTAATTCCCTGTCGCTCAGCCATTTTTACCTGAGCCCACATCACTTTCTCTTGCAGTTTCTTGTGCCTATCCTCAATGTCATCTCCACAATATTTCGCATATTTCAAAATCTCGTCAATCGGTTTCCCTTGCCAGCACAACATGTGCTGCTTAATCGTCTGACAAATCTCTGGTTTTAATCCATAAACAAATCGGTAAACAAACTGACTCATGTTTTTATCTCCAATATCCTCAAATCCACTATACTGCTTGAATACCTGCAATAAACGTTTGTAGTAGGCAGGTACCGATTCACAGGCTTCTTGAGTAGTTCTGTCTATTTTCACCCAATCGGTTTCCTTTGGTGGTATTTTCCCTTTCAGGTAAGTTATTACCTGCTGATACTTTTTCATTACATCACTCGATGGGGCACCTGTCTTTGGATCTCTAGGATACTCTTCACTTGGCCAATCGACTGTGAATTTACAATGGGTCCATAAATCGGCAGGTACCACTATGTCAAACAGACCATCCAAGTCTTTCAATAATACCTTTGACACTTTTACAAACCTCTCAACCTGCTTGTACCATTCAATTGGCTTTTCTCTCAACTTTGGAAAATCATTCGTAAATGACAAAATATCCTGTCTGCTCCATGGGACATGTACATATCCCCCTCCTGGAACTTCTCGCATCGGGTACATTTGATCTGCTTTCCCTGTTTCCTTCATTACATATTCAGAAGTGGTTCTACTGTATCGTGCCTCTTCCTTTTTCTTTGTCCATCTAATTTTCCATTTTTCTAGGTCTCCCCATTTCTGTAAGACTGTCATTAATTCCTTTGCTTGTAATTTTCTACCAGAGGCATTCATGTTTTCTAAATCTCTGTCAGAAAAATCTGCTCTATAGGGTTTCTGTAACACTTTTGACTTCCCTATTTCAATTCCCATCTGCAAAGCTAAATCTGATAATTTTTCATGAAATATTTTTACATTTCTAGTGATGCTTCTGCATACAAATAATAACTCTTCTTCATCGTAAGTATTTAGACGATCTAACCCTACATTTCCTGCTATCATTTCTTCTATTTCAACTTTTAATTTGTAAATGTCCATGATTTTTGGAGGTGAACTCTGTTTGTCTGATCCTTGTGCCCACCTTTCTAAATCTTCTGGTGTAACTACTGTGGCACTTTTGGTTCCTGATGAGGTTACTATGTTTACATCTTTTGAGCAACCAGGTGTAGTTCTTCTGGGGATACTATTTGCAGATTCTCGAATAGGCAAGTCCATTAATGAAATCATAGATTCACAATCACTAAAGTGATCATCAACCATTACTACTGCTTCAGTTTTAGGAACATTCACAGGTGTAGGCATAACTAGAGGTTTGGGATAATTTACTTTGTCACCATATAAGGGAACCACTGGACCAATTGTTACAGGTATGGTTAGTGAATCAGGATGAACATTCAATTGTGTTACTTTCTGTATTAATTCTGCTCTGTTTTTATCTATGGCTTCCTTTTCTTTTTCGTGAAGTACCCTACTAACTGGGGAATCATGCAATACTTGCGGTACCAATGGTGTCCTTAACAGTGGTGCACTTGGGGCACATCCACTTGTCCCTTCCTGATATGGTGGCGAGTTCTTTAATATTTCTTCCATGAATTCATCTTCGGAATCTCCAAATCTAGCCAAGTGTTTGGTCTTTTCTGTGCATTTGCTCCCTAACGGATACAGACCCTCTGTAAGCATTGCTCTTCTCCACTGTTTCATCTGACCGTCCCTTGACTCATTTTGGTACCTAGGGAAAAATCCCCGATAACCCCTATTACTCCTGGATCGATCGCGTTCGAATGCCTCGGTTTCCCACTCTTCTAAGGCTTCGTATTGAGGTAATCTGGGTCTTGGTTCTAAGTCATTCATCCTCAATCTCAAATTTTGAAGAATTCTCCCATTGAAAGTACCATTCTCGGGAAATGCTAATATTCCATCATTTTTGGTATATTCTATCCAATTTTCTAACCATACGCAAGTATGATAACCTCTCTCCATCATCATGAATGAGGCGGGCGTTTTAGCTGGTGGAATGATAATTCCTTCTCTAGTTTTGATTGGTTTATCCTTTTTTAAATAATTCTTAATCTTTTGTAGAAATGACATTTTCCTCTTTTCTCCGTACATTTTTGGCAAATCTCGGTGTATAAAATTATTTTCTGCAAAGCCTAGGAATCTCCTATCCGGACGAACTCCTATTAAAGTTGGATCACGTTTTAACATACAATCTCCACTATCCACTAGGATTTCGGCTTCTATGGTAACAACCAATCAAATTCCAGCTAACTTTTGTCTCTGAACCAATCCTAGCGCAGCCTTTTTGTGACGTTTGTCTGCCAACCCCTCCTTTACAATCTGCGCTTTTCTGTCCCTTGCTGTTTCGACCAATCCCAGCGCGGCACCTGTGACGTCAGTACTACTCCTGACTACTGACCCCTCCTTTACAAGAGTCGTTCCACGCCCGCGGTTTCAACCAATCCCAGCGCGGCGTTTGTGACGTCAGTTCCCTCTCCGGCATCTGAACCTCCCTTTACAAAGTCGTACGCATTTTCTCTACGTTTCTTATTAAAATTCAGTAACAACCTAAAACATTCGCTATCGTGCCAGTTTCTCTTAATTCAAAAAGATAGTTTCGTTCACACTTAGTAAAACCCTTTCCGTTTACTAAACATACACTACGAGTAAAACCCTTCCGTTTACTCTTCACGCAAGCATCAGAAATACCTGTTACTTCTTTCAATGTTACCCTTTCTAGGTGATATAACATCAAATTTTCACCAGCATATTCCTTTTGCTATTACTCACACGCATAGAGTCCCTAACAAGTACTGATAGCCCTACTTAACTTTTCAGTACTATTTCTGCCTGACAGATAACCTCACTGCAGTATGGCTTCCACTTACCACCCGCTGTTCAATTTTCCCCGGGGAATTCTGGACAATATAATACACACTTTTAAACAATAACGGATGTTAGTTCATAAAAGTACAATTCTCATTACCCAATTAACAAAGTAGAACCCTAACCATCCTCTGATAGCCAGATAACTGATCCAGCGGGTTACTAGCAACGAGCATTCATACACCAGATACTCACTTGGGCCCAATACATTCATACTACGCTAGCAATTTCCGCTGGTGGGTCAGTTGTACTCTTTATCAAAATCCCTGCTACCAATTACTTTTCTGATTGAAGAGTAATGACTTACCGATGGACCCCTTATTAATTGGGAAGTTTAAAATGAGTGACATTCATTACAATACATAATCCTGAAATAATCACTGAGTCAGGAAGTTTTAAAATGTTTATCTAAAGATTCAGCAGAGTAAAGTACAGAATTGCATGATACTTAATCGCATATCAAGGATGAAGCATATTAATCAATTTTCGATCAATGACGGTCCCTCAGAAAGAAGAAGATAGAGACAGCAGCGCAACTAAGGGTTGCATTTATATTTACCTAAAGGTGCGAGAACCAAACCCCTTGGCCAAGGAGTTGGAAAAATAGGACCCAGGAAGGATGAAGAGCAAAGACCTCCTCCAGGTTCAGGACAGGATAGGTGACCTCTCTATCAACGACGCCTGCGTCGTTCCCCTCTCTGATACTTCGCTTCTCCTCGATTCTCCCGTCTCTTCCTTCTAGTGAAATCCGCCGCCCCCTCCTCAGGACCTCTCTGGACAGCGGTTCAGTCTGCAATCAGTCAGCTCGTTCGGTACACCTGCTCTTCTGCGTCTGTCAGCGTCTAGTCTAGCATCTCCTTCCCTCTCATACACTCCTGTGCTGTGCTAACTAATTAGCTAATTCTATATCTATTATACCCTTCTACGCCCATGTACCTCCCATTAATGTTGCAAAAATATGGGCCCACTACTTCTGATTGGACGGGGACAGGGGGTTGATCCTCACACCATATCGATTTAGTTCAATTTCTTTAAGCCCATTGTTTTAAAATACCGCCCATCACAATTAATACATTTGCTTTATTTCCCACCCGTCTCACGACAAAGTTTATACATTGTTTATGTAAATTGTTTCTTTTCAGTAGGGACATCATGGGTACAACAGTGTTGGCCATCAGGTCACGGCCTTGGACGACGTCCAGTTTGACTTCATTCTTTTCTCTGGGCAGCCACGCAGGACGCATGCGCAGAACCATTGTCTCTCGAGCTTCAGTTCAACTACCCCCAGGCTTGTTTATGAACTAATAAAAGTCAAAGAAGAAAATATTAAAATCACAAATAAATTGTTTCACTGTATACCCACTCTTTCTACTCTATTCCCATTTACTTATAAATTCTATCCCGCATTAATAGCGTTAGGATACCACAGTTTAATTGCAACATGTGAGCAAGCTGTAGCACGTGAAAACATTAAGCAGCCATTTTAATACACACTGCGCAGAAGCAAGAATTTCCCACCAAGCAAAGAAAGACGTCACACCACGTGATATGGTTGACACATGCGCAATAAAGTTTCCCGCGCTTTAGTGGCTATTTTAGAATAGACAAGCGTTATTTGTTAGTTTAAACACATAGGCAAGCTTCACTTCTACTTGTATTCATGTGTGCAATTGTTAGTATGAACATTACAAATATTAATAGATTAATACTGTGAGAGGATTGCTTCCGAGCAAGTCTCATTGTGAGTTCTTGCTCCATCAGAACCACCCCAATAGGGGACACAAGTAGGTGCTCCATAGGCCAATCATTGGAAGGGCCCACCATTCTGCCCTCCTGTATCTCCTTTTCCAACTTGTCCCTCATCACCTGCCTGTGTGCAGTGACCGATTTCAAATTGTTCGCCCAGCGACAAACACCCAAGGGCCTTCGTACCCCAGTCTGAATCCCCATATAAATCCCTCCAACAATAGCCTGGTGTCTTTCCTTCGGTCATACTGTGAGAGGCAAAATTCTAGGCTGTCCAATTAAATTAGCATACAAGCCTTTGCCCCCAGGTTCTAGTCTGCCCCTTCCCACCTTTAAACCTGTCATCTAAGCCTGCTTCTGTGCTCTTGCGCTCCCCTGCTGCTGCCCCTGTCCTGCTGAGTAACTTGAGTAACCAGCTGACCCATAACAGTGGACCAGAGCATGTCTGCAGGCGCATTTTGAGCATTTGTGCCGGAATTTGTAATACTCTGTGGTGCAGAGACCCTTGTTGAAGTCCCAGCAAGTCCCTGCTTGGCTACCCTGTCCTTTAATTGATGCCCCCACCCCTCCTTCAGTGGGGTTCCCTTGAAAGGGCTGATAAACTATATCAATCAGCTTACCGTTCAAATTGTTTTGCCAAACTTGGCAGGCTTATAGTGTGTTGCCACAAGTTAGAGTCAATTTCACCCCATTGCTCCTCAGGATCCATGGCCATGTGCGCCCTGAACTTGTCATTGTATTGTTTCCAACCATATCTCCTGAAATTTCTTTGGGGTATCCTGATGACGTCCATATACTTAACTGCAACTGACCTCTAGGGGTACTTTTCACAGTACACAATAGCGTAAATGAGAAAGGCTGCCGTCCATTTCTCTATAATCACTGGCACTTTTGGCCGCTTGGACAGCTCATATTCTTCTTCTTTGGAACCCTCTTTGGCCCTTAGTTCTCTATGCAGCAGTTGCAGCATCTCAACGTATTCTCCCTTTCATATCTTTTCTTTAATTGCTAGCATTAAATGAGCCCCTAAGGGCTTAGACACTACCAGTTGAGGCAGTTTCTTAATTTTCAATTCTTTGCTTTCTAGACTGTCTGCCTTCCATTCGCTACTTACCTTCTATGCTGCTTTCTTACCCCCAACATTCACCTGCTCCCTTATCTGTGGCCTTGCTCGAAGTACCAGGTTGCTCTTTCTCTGTCCCTGTCTGCCCTCCCACATTATCTAGGACCCCTTGTTTACTATCTACGTGTCTTAATGATGGCTCAACCTTCTCCCCCATACTCCGCTCCTCTGTACCAACACCAGTGTACTTCACATATAAACCTTTTCTCAGGCGTGCCTCCCCACTCTCCTGAGGATCCTTTGCTTCTACCCCAATGGACACCATTTTGCCGGCATTTGCCCTGTCCTGGTCTTCCTTACCTGGCGCCAAGGTCGGTCCCCACTCCGGAGCCCACCGCCTCATCATCCTTTCTCGTCGCAATGCCACACAATGTCTGTCATGTTTGTGCAGAATGCCTGAGTCCTGGAAAATGCTAGGTGCATACTCATTAGTGTCTCCATCCGCCCAGGCCTGCTCCCTGTTGCCACAATTTGAGTATCGTCCTCATCCCTCAATTCATCTTCTTCAAGACTTACCTCCTCATAGTCTAACATTGTCACGTCAAACACTTCTTTCTCCCCAGCCTGCCGGGCATCCTCTTTCACCCACCATCTTGTACGTACATCAGGCTGCACCACCGCACTTTGTTCCATCCTGCGCTGGGGGGGGCTGTACCTTACCCTCCCAACCTCTCCAATGATGTGGGACGACGTATCATGTGTGTCTTGCTGCTGGGGGTTGCACCAAACCCTTTCGCATGAGATACCACCGAGGCCACCCCAGACCTTCTTGAGGCAGTGATTGTGCTGTCCAATACCACTGTCCAGCTGGCAGCACAGGCCTTGCCTTTACTCGGGCCATGGAGTCGCACGAAGCTCTCCCGAGTCCACCACATCTTTGCAATACTCGCCCTGCAAAAAGAAAAACAGGCCTGGTGTGCTGGTAATTCCCCTGTGCTTCACCTGAACTGCCCCTAAGTCTGGCAACCCACGCCAACTGCCTGGCCCCGCACACAGCCCGGTACTGACTCCACCTGGCATGACTTGAGATAGCAACCCGCTATGCGGCCGGCCCTGTTAGTTAGCCCCAGGGCCTCGTCCCCAACTGATGACTCCTGCAATCCCCCAAACCGACCTGCATTACCATATACCCTCGTAGGAGGCCTCCCATCCACGCTGACTGCCGTACATCCATCCCAGTCCAACTGAATGTCGTCCAGCCCATTCTCCTGATCCTCTTCACCTTCATCACTCCACTCCTACATAACTACTATAAGCGTGGAGGCTGAACCTTTTGCGGTCCCCTGTCCTGCAGCCCTTGTTGTCCCCTTTGCTTCATCTGCCTTGATCCCAGACAACAATTGCCGCCCAGCAGTGTTGTCACCTGCCTCATGCTCCTCCCCTGCCCACTGGGCCCGCACAATTGCTGGCACCCTATTCCGCCAGCCTGTGTTGTCCAAGGGAATAGGGGCCCAACGGCTCTTATATTTTCCAATTATCTTCCCAATTGAGAACAGTAATGCTCCCTTGCACTGGGGCCTGAGCCCTCATACATTACTTTGGGGCCTTCATCCCAGAGAAAGGGCATTCCTCACCTCCTTCTCTCTCCTAGCTTGTACCTGCTGCCTTCTGCAGCCCCTCCTCCCAACCCTCTCCAAATGCTCCTTGGCTCCCCCAGCCTCCTGCAAGGTTTCACTCCTCCCCCTCCCAGCGGCCGCGTGCGCCTTCCCCACGGTCTTGCCCACCAACCAAATATGTGAGGCCTCTCTGTGTATCGGAGAAGGCTCACTATGCCATCCTGCTGCCCTCACTGCTTCCCCCTCCCCTGGGGCCTCAAAGTGGTGAATTTTCATGGTATTTTCACCCACGGAAGGCCGTCCGGACTCTGAAATAGCCCCGCGGCCCACCACACACCCTCTTGGGCCACTCTCCTCATGCAGGAGCGGCCTGCCCGCTCACCTTTTTTGCCTGCAGGATGGGGTCCAGTGCGGCAGTGAACATGCACTCACTGCTGTCACAACCCCCTCTTATGCCCTGCACACTGGGTGGCCATAATGCTGCTGGACGCCGGCCGCAGGAGGTCTTGGCGCCCTACCTCCTCCAACAGCCTCATTGCCTGGGCAACGTTATCGACAGCTGACATGACGACGTTACAGTAAGTGCACTAATGAATTCTCACTATAAAAAGCAGAGGCTACAAAAATGTTAGCAAAATCTCCTAAAAATCTACCACCAAAAGCAAAAAATGCGCTACAGCTCCTAATACCAGCCACCGTGTCACCAAGACAAAATGTTGGCTGGTGACTTAAAATGTCTGGTTATATACCCTGAGCTATGGATATAGCCCAATCCAGCCCAAGCCACCAACAGTCGCCAAACTGCTCCATTCCCTAATACTGCAGAGGGGAAGACCTCCCTGTGGTCGGCTGCCCCCCAACCACATTTTTGACCAGTTTGGGTAGTCTCTGGAGGTGTAACTTACGCAATACATTCACTTGTGAAGAACCAAAACATGTTGCCTAACTCAAGTTTAATCTACCCATTTTCTGCCTTCCTCTCTTGAAATCTCTGCTTTCGTACTACGTGGCCCAATTGCATGTTTGCATCTCAGTCTCTGGGTATATGCTACTCCAGAAAACAAACTGCTAAGGAGAATTTCCCATCATCTATATAACGGCTAAATTCTAGCAGTGCTGACAATATTACAAGCACAAGTATAATCATGACGTTACAAGTCTGTGGATTTCACACATACATATATTACAAGAAGAGTCTATATGCATTATCATCTGTAGCAGCGATAATGAGATATTTTTGGCTGGAAAACAGTTTATAAAAATGACAGCACACTGTCTGCCTGATTATCTGATAAAACCTCACTGACTGCTTGAAGCAGCAGATACACCTATTTCTTCGACCATAGTGTGATATTGAAATCAATATCTGGTTGAGCTCCTTAGAATAACACGCCCAAAAAGATAAAAATGCACTTGACCCAGATTCACAAACAAGACATTTGCATTTGCGGTTCACCCTCAAATGATAGGGACTCGCTGAGTGTGGGATTGGTTCACCTACATCGCCACCCTTGAGACCCGCAGCACTGTGAAATTAGGATCGTATTAAAGGGCCCATCTTCATAATATTACCTGTTTATCAGGCTCAATTTTTTTTAATGTGGCCCTACACATAACCATCGCTGTATCAATCAATCAATGAGTCAGCATTTGTAAAGCCCATAACTATGTCCATAATACCTAATCATGAGATCCCCGAGGCAGGGATCTCATGATAAGGCATTATGGTCATTGACAGCCCGTAATGTGGATGAGTAGTGGAGCAGCTACACATACACAATCTCTTCCACACAATTCACTCACAAAAGCACACACATACTCACACCAATCCATATGTACACTAACTCAGACCCATTTATTAACAAATGTACACACATATGCCCACCATTCACAAGCACATATGTGCACATTCGCATGCGCCCACTCACAGCAAGCCCAGATACACATACATGTATGCATACACACATACATCCAACATTCAACAAGCACTTACTGGACAATGGTAGTGAAAGCAAGTGGTGGGAGGGAGAAGCAGAAAGGCCTCGGAGGTTGCTGCAGTCTTCAGAGAGGCATGGGACTCACGGAAGATCCTGCTGCCTCCTCTCATTGACTGTCCTTGTCACGGGTCCGCAAGTGAGAAAGGGGTCTTCCCTAACTCATTGCAGAGTGGGTGGGTTCAGTGAGACTTGCTGTCCCCTACCCCACTCTGTAGCGAGACATCATTGAAAGACAGTCAGCCCTGGGCACTTAGCTTAAATTTGAAGCGTCTGAGTCTATTAGTGATGCTCCGACTCGTCATGAGGGGGAGGACCTCACAGGGCATTGCCGTGGTGATGAGGTTACTGCCCTCAGGGCTGTGAACTCCTCAGCCCCGCAAAGCTTGGCTCAGGCTGCCAGACGCCTATGCATTAGTGCAAGTAAAGCAGCTGACTTCCTAACCCTGACATGGTGAGTGTCTATCAGGTTGACCTTTGCTCTGCCTAACTGACACTCATTATGCTTTGGAAAAAGGAAGAGGGAGGAGCGCTAGTGCCCTTAATGACTGGCTGGCCTTGCTTATGGCCCTTGACTTTGATGGGCTTGTTTAGGTTGGGGTGGCAACCTGACAAATGTGCATTAGCTCAGATACCTCATTCTTTCCCTGTTTACGCACAGACAAAGCACTTAGGGTGACATGATTTCACCCAGTTAGTAGTTGCAATAAACTCGTATCATGGAACCAAACAAAATTGCAATACCGAAGTTGGTGGTAATTGTGTGGCACATGTGGTAAAACTATTCACATATATTATTCCTCATTTTTTAACACCCACAGTTTACATTTGGAGATAATACTATGTGGTAGCCTTCTTTCACTTTCTGGGCATTTATCCTGGATTTAATACCCAAACCTACGTTACCCATCAGAATTATCCACTGAAGATACATATTATTATGCAGCACTCAAAAACTCACTTCCGGTTTATCACAAGTTTTAACGAAATGGAGGGAGGGAGTCAGTACTGAAGGTATTTCCTAACACAAAGCAGAAGCCCCCCTACATGTTTAGTGGACGTGGCTTTCTGCTTCATATTAGTTTGCACCCATTCATCTATCACTGTACCTTTGTTGTTTTCTCTTTTCCCAGTTCCACATTGTTAGGGTTTTCCCTTGGATCCCTTCTTACTGCCTATTTGTCTTTGCCTTATTTTCCTGTTTGTGCCCTTCTTATTATGCTGATTCCTCAGCATGTGACTTGTTGTTCTTCTGGCGTCCTGTGCTTGCCCCTTAGTACCTTGGCCTGCCGGCAGCTCATTAGAATACACCCTCCGTCATTAGGATGAGCAACCCTCATTTTTTTCTTAGGTATTCGATGGGTCTGAACACACAGAACCTAACACACTTACTCTCATCTTGCAATTTTTTCTCTTTCCCTCAGTGTGTTCCTAAACCCCTAGGGCCTTATTTATGAGGCCTTTACGCCGCCATTGTGTCACTGTTTGTGACGCTGCGGCAGCGTAAAAAATGCACAACACTGCACCATATTTACAAAGTAGCGCATCTAGGCAGCTGCATCACTTTGTAAACCCCTACGCTACATTATACCTGTGACAGGTATAATGTATGCACGGTGGGCATTCTGGCGCAGAAAAGGCTTGTTAAAGTGGTGCAGTGAAATCTATGGGATTTCACTGTGCCACTTCTACTGCGTCACTGCGTCAAATCCATACGCCTGCTTGAAGGAGGTGTAAGGGGTGACGCAGGCCTTTTCACATGGGGCTTGCCCCATGTGAAATGACACATTGCTGGATCTGGCGTCTCTGTCAATCCTTGCGACATGGAGCGCCATACAGTAAATATGGTGCATCCATGGTGTAGCAATGAGGGCGCACTGAAAAGTGTTGCATCGCTGTATTACCACAGCGATGCGACACTGTTCATAAATAAGGCCATTAATATCTTCATTTTTGAAAGACCCAAAGAATACATGTGGAGGTAATACCACATGGCAGCCTTCTTAGAACCTTTGGGTATTCAGCCCGGAATTAATACCCTAACGTAAGTTAGCCATCATATTTATCCACTGAAGGAACATATTGTTGTGCAGCGCCGAAAAACCTCTCTCTGGGCGCCCAGGCACAAGTAGTTCATTTAGAAACAAGAGCCTTCAAAAAGTTAACTAGAATGCCCAAACAATGTAGTTTTTATGTAAAACCATATTTTTTTGTATGTCATGCGAATTTATCTTTTTCAAGGTCATGAATTAACGTCATGTTTTTCAACAAATGCTTTAGGCAGATAGTTCAGCCTTAAAGTTGGCAAGGCTTTGCTGAGGTTTCCATTTAAGCAGATGAGGTTTCTTTTGTGGTTTCCCCTCAGAATTGTAGGTTGCAGACAAAGCAGAAATGTAGCAGAGCAGATTAGTGTTGGAGTAACATAGAGTGAAAGGCCATCTTAATTAAAAGCCTTGTTTCTTGCAGTTGATAAAAGCCAGAGTTATAGATAAACGGAACCGCTTAGAGCACGGTTCTAAAATCGGGTACTAATTTTTCCTGGCACCGCCAGTTTTTCCTGATATTTCAGCCCAATTTAATACCCGGGGACGTGTAAACTTTGTTGATTTTTTCACGGTACCACTACAACTGAGTAATTACATTACCTTAATAGGTGATTGTGATATTACCACAAATTTGGATTGAAATGCCGTATAAGGTGGAATCAGTGTTCTAACTTTTTTTCCACATTCAAATGTACAAATTCGCAGCAGCGTTTTGTTGGTGCTAATGGTCACGGATTTTCTGTGCAAGGAAATTACATGAATTAATTGTTAATGCTGTGACACCACTTTATTCTAAATATAAAAATCGTGCTAAATGTAAGCTTTTTAGCATACATAGCAACTTTTTCCACCTCTCAAGGATTTCTCACGGAGGTTCTTTGAGTGGAAATGATCTAATATTTTAATTTCTGCACCAATTTCATGCATTATTACTTAATTTTGAGTTCTACCCTTTATACTAGCACTATCTTTTAGCTGGTGTCACCACTGAGCGCAAGAGGAGAGGTGAGTGAGTGCAAGTAGCATTTACCTCTACATTTGTGCAGCATTAAAACCGGTGCATTTACGCCGAACAAGAATTCGCACAAGGATTCTCGTGAAATAGTCTTACTATAGTGAAATAATCTTTTTAGAGTGATTTCTCTGATACGAGTGTGAAAGAATCCACAGTATTAAATCTCGTACAGGGAGTAGGAAGTCGGTGGAAGAAGGCGTGGTAAGTCTTGTAAGTTTGTGGTTTGTGGGCATTCACAAACTGAAACCCCACCCTTTTCTACAGTCAGCAGATCGATACTTACTCCAGCTCGCACCTGGAGGAAAGGGACGGAAAGGGAAATGGAGCATCTCGAGATTTGCTAGGAGTGCAAGGGAAAGGTTTCGCCATAGGGAAAATCTTTTTGTGGCAGGGGGGAAAAAAAGAAAAAGGAAAAAAGTGCTTTAGCTCATTTAGTTACCCTTCCCACTGTGTGGAATTCCGCATGTGGGGAATAGATAGCCTACAAGAAGTCACATGACAGGTCCAATAGGAGGTCTGGAAACCTGTGTTTAGTGTGGCTTTTTAGGCATATTATTACACCCCTAATGTAAATTGAAAAATAAAGTAAACTAAAGCTCAGGCGAAGTCATTCAACCATGCCCATACTTTTACACTTTTAATCGTAACTTGGGCATGCAATCAGTTTTGAACTGTTAAATTGATCTCTTTCATCTCGCACCAGTCATACCTAAGCTATCGTGTTCTGTACCAGCTCCCTGGAGGCATTTAATACTATATAACTAGGCTAACATATCGTTAAAAACTGAAATTATCAGTTTCAAGTCTTTTATCATTATGTTTTCTTATTCTGGCATGAGGGCCTTGGCACTTAGATACTGTCAGCTGCTGCCGAGAGTCCTTTGACGTCAAGAACATTGCATTATTTACTTTTTGGCAAAATAAGAAAATATGCTGGGTGAGACTGTGTGATGGAAGACAAACACAGATCTAGTTCTGAAAAGACTGCGCTATTTTGATAAATCTGATTTAGGACCACCCCTACCACTTGACTCATCATTGTGTAAATTACACAGTGAAACAGCCTAACACGTAAAACGGCTGCCCTTTTCCCATCACATTAAATAGCCATTCTTGTGACTACTGGCATTACCCTCTTTTGACTTACTGGACCTTCTTCCCAAGAATATTGACTTTAACATACTCCAGGATTGCCTATTATTTAATTAGTGGCCTCTTCCTGAAAGCTAAATCACTATTTGAATAATCAAATTGAAATCAGATGCCATCCACAGCTGAACATTACAATAGCCTCAAACATCTTTGAGCTTAGACATTGTTCATTGCTTAATTAGCAGTGTATTTGTGAAAGCCAAACAAAGACTGAGGGGCATATTCTCAAGGACCCATCGCCTAGTTAGCGGCACTTTATCGCAGCCAAAGTGGCGATAAATTTAATGCACCATTCACAAGCTGGTGTTAACAGCCCATAACACCATTTTACCCGCGATAGCAGCCGCAAAAAACATCGCCACAGATGACCCCCGCAACTATCGCTAATGAGATGCAGAGTAGGCGTTCCCGAGCAAAAATCCGCGACAACACCACACCTCAACATTCTCAACGACCAGCCCGATCAGCGATAAGACCACAAAACAGGCGATAAGGCGCGTTAGCAGCAGGAATCTAACACCTGCTCTGACCTGGTGTAAAGTCGGATGACAACCTGGACCATCAAAGGGAGACCAGTCCACAGCCGCACATGAAGAACAACAGATGCCATGGAGCTACTCACCATGCATCCTGGAGCCCTGAGAGGGCAACAACACCCTCCGCCACCACCCCCAGGGCCCCAGCACCCCCCCGCCCTCCCCCCCGGACCACCACAGAGGCAGTGCAGACAAAGACAGCGGACCTTCAGGAAATGCACCAGCCCCACAGACCTAACACCAGACAATGTCAATGCCCACTACAGGCTCAAAAGGACAACCATCCACCGCATCCGGACCATCATTGCCCACAGGCTGACGGTACCAACACAGCGGACAACCAACATCCCTCCGCAGATAAAGCTGCTGGCTGTGCTGCACATGTTGGCCTCCCGTACCCCCCAAACAACATCTGCCAGAGTCGGAGGAGACACACAGCCAGCCCCATCCAAGTTCCCCACACCTGTTCTGGATGCCATCATCAGCCAGGTACCCCAGTACCTAAACGTCCCCCACAATGTGCAGGAACAGCTGGAGACCAAGCAAGGACTACTCGCCATAGCAGGAGTCCCGCACCTGTTGTGGGCAATCTACTGCACACATGTCCAACTTGTGCCCCCTGCCAAAAAAACACACAATTACCGCAACAGAAAGCACACGCATCCCATCAATGTGCAGGCAATAGTGGACCAGCGGGGACCCTACACCAATGTTGCAGAAAACTACCCAGGCAGTGTGCATGATTCCATCATCCCCCGACAGTCCATCATCAACCAGCGTTACCAGGATGGTACCCATGGAAATGCACTGCATGTAGGTAAGTACCAAATGAACACATCACACACCTCAACTCCACAATCATGCAACTCACAACACTGGCAATGCGCACGTCACAAAATCACATACAACATGCCAGACAACATGCCCACCCACCAGACACGACAGCACAACTTACTGTGGCAACCTTGCTCAGCCATGTACATGAACCATCAACGGCATGGCACCGCAGCCACACAATAGCGGAATGTGGGGAGAGGTGGGAACCAGGTATGTGCGAAGGAGGCAAGTGACCCATGAATGAGAATGTACACAATGCCAACTGTGGCGGAGATGTCCTGGACAAATTACAGTATGCAGACCACAGACAAATCCATGCCCACATGCACTGCTGATGTGTGGAGTGTAGTGGACAGTGGACGCAACCATGTCACCACAGCCAGTGGGGAAGAACACGGAAATGTAGCTTGTGACGTCCCCCCCTGCAAGCGTGTGCGGAGTGACCTGGCCCAGCGTACGCAAGGCCAGTGTAGGGGTGTGAATAAAAAGCACATAGCCCTGGGCGTGGTCCTCTTCCGGAATGGCAAACGTGCCTGCCAGTGCTGCGCCTCCTACCCCGCCATGAGTCCGACGCCCTCGCCATGAGCGCTGTGGCCTGCGAACCTATGCGCCTGCTGCACCACGGGCCACTGGACTCCCAACCTGTCATGCCCACCCCTGCGTATCCAGGCCTCACAGCTCACCTGCCGACACCGGCGTGTGTCGAAGAGGGCCCACCACGTGCTGGCGCAAACTCCAAGCCCGAACCCCGCATCCTTGGCAGCCTCCTCACACCATCACGGCCTCCGCGACACAGGCCCGCTTTACCCCTTTATCGTTTACGTACTCCACTTCTGCCTCCGGCCTACACTACGCTCAAGTAGGTCACGCATGTGGAACTGAGTCGTGATATCTGCATGGCGGAGTCCATATCATTGTACGCAAGGAGACGAGTAAGAGGAAGACACGGTTCAGTGCGGAGGAGAAAAGGACCATCTTTACTGAGGTGTCCGGACACTGCCGACAACTGCCCTGGTGTCACTAACTCTGTGCAGCTCAAATCATGGCCCCAACCTGAGGGCATGTCGGATGGCCTCTGTTCCGATGGCCTGGGGGTGTTAGATTTGGGGGTCTCTAGTTGGCAGAGGTAGGTACCTTTGACCAAATAGGGACCCTTGCGTCTAGTCAGGGTAAGGGGGTACACTCCTAAAATAACCCCTGCTCACCCCCTTGGTAGCTTGGCACGAGCAGGCAGGCTTATCTCAGCGGCAGTGTGTAAAGCATTTGTGAACACATACAGTAATCAAGTGACAACACTACAGATGGACACCACACCAGTTGTATATTAAAAATAAGTATCTTTTATATAGATTTAACACAAGACCACAAACGACAAAAATCCACAATACTGTACTTAAAAATGGTAGAATTAGCTCAGTTCTCTTTAGATGGTAAATGCGACACCTTGAGTTCAATGTACCTTTGGATGCGTAACGCTATACAACGAAAGTGTTGCAGAAAAGGTGATGCGTCGGTTCCTTACACGCAAGAACGGTGATGCGTCGGGTCCCTACTGATGCATAGGGGATGCGTCGGTTCTTCTCGGCGTGGGGAGGTGATGCGTAGGTTTCTTACTGCGCTTCCGTGGCGATGCGACCAGCAACGCCGTGATTCGATGAAGATCCGGAGCAATGAAACAAAGCTGGCGTCTTCTTCTTGATGCGACACGATGCGTGCATGCCCGACGGCCGTGCGGCGACTCAACGATTCTTCTGAGCCGCGACAGGCCCTGCAACACGCTTTCCAGTGATGCAGCGGCGTCTGATGTGACGTCGATCCTCTTCTCCGGCGATGCGAGGCGCTTCGGCGACGATGCGACGGCCGTGCGGCGACTCAACGATTCTTCTGAGCCGCGACAGGCCCTGCGACACGCTTCCCGGTGATGCGGCGGCGTCTGATGCGACGTCGATCCTCTTCTCCGGCGATGCGAGGCGCTTAGGCAACGATGCGGCAGCGGCGGCGACACTCTTCTCCGTTGATGCGGCGGCGTCTGATGCGACGTCGATCCTTTTCTTCGGCGATGCGAGGAGCTTCGGCTGCGGCGGCGACGCTTCTTCTTCGTGAGTCGCGCTTCCAGCTCCTTGCGACACGCAGTCCCTCAGAAAGTCCAGCACAGCAGCAGGCACTTTCCAGAAAGACTCTTGGGGAGCTGGTTGGTGAAGTCTGTTGTCCCTGAGACTTCAGCAGGAGGCAAGCTCTCTCTCAAGCCCTTGGAGATCTTTTACAAGTTGATGAAAGTACACACAAAGTTTCTTTCTCCTTTCTTTGGCAGTCAGGCAACCACTGCAGGCCAATCCCCCAAACAGCACTCAGCTTAGGGATAGTCTCCTCCTCAGTTTCTCTGGTTCCTCTCCTCAGCAAAGGTTCTTCTTGTTTCCCAAAAGTGATCTAAAGTTCTGGGGTCTGGGTCCCCTCTTTTATACTCATTTTTCCTTTGTTCTCTGAAGGCAGAGAGGCCTTTGCCTAGTCCAAACCAGTTCTGGTCAGTCCTGGAGCACTTTGTTGACAAGACTCCTTCTTTCCTTTCACAGTGTAGGCCAGGGACATCAGACGCACCACAGGAGGTGGAGCCAGCATTGTGGAGGGAAGGCACAGCCCTATTCAGGTCCCAGGTGCAACTCCTCCCACCCATCTACATGCAGATCTCTCTATTCAGCCCTGGGCTGACTCACCCTGTCTCCTGGAATCCCCCAGCCCCTGTCACTCAAACTCCAGACAAGGAATACACAACCTAGCAGAGGCAGGCTTGTATAGTTAGGCAAGAAAATACCTACTTTCTAAAAGTGGTATTTTCAAACACAGAATGTTAAAACCAACTTCACTAAAAGATGTATTTTATCATTCTGAGTTCAGGCATACTAAATTCGTTTTTCTACCATGTTCCCTGGGTCAGTTAGGATTATAAGATGTAATAATCAAACTGCCCATTCTGGCCTATGGGGAACAGGTAGCCTTGCAATAGTGAAAAACGAAAATGGCTGTAATTCACTATTAGGACATGCCACACACACCAGGGCATGTCCTACCTTATACTTACAATGCACCCTGCCCTTGGGCCTACCATAGGGGTGACTAATATGCAGAAAAGGGAAGGTTTGGGGACTGGCAAGTGGGTGCACTTGCCCAGTCAACATGGCAGTACCAGACTGCCCACAGGCTCTGCAATGGCAGACCTGAGACACACTTTTACAGGCTGCTTCTGTGGGTGGCACAACCAGTGCTGCAAGCCCACCAGCAGCATTTGAGCCACAAGCCCTGGGCACAACCAGTGCACTGTACTAGGGTCTAATAATAGTAAAGAACAAGGGAGATACCCTTCAATGTTTTGAAAAGGGACAGGGCAAGTATACATCAAAAAACAAGAGTCCCTAATCGTTATAAAGCCTAATTGGGATCATGGGTATTACACAGTATTGTGACTAATAATAAAAATAAAAATAAAAATTACATGTAAACCTACAATATTGTAGGTTTACATGTAATTTTATTTTTATTTTTATTATTAGTCACAATACTGTGTAATACCCATGATCCCAATTAGGCTTTATAACGATTAGGACTCTTGTTTTTTGTTGTTTTTGATCTGTACTAGGGTCTGACAGTGAATCAAATAGATACAAAAGGGGATGATGGACGGAACGTTTGAGCCAATCAAACACTCACCCCCAGTCAACTGATCTGGGTTTAATCCATCATCATTCTTTAGCTCACTCCACCACCCCAGTTCAGACATGGCCATATGCAAATCAGTCTGACCCTGTGCCTCATGGGAACAGTCCAGCACGAACTGCCAAGCCATGTCTTCCCTGGACCGGAAACAAGCATCCTAGGACCGGTTTCTGGCATTCCAGCCGTCATCAGCCAGGCTTGCTTGAATCCAGTGGCAAAGTGAGCAAGGGACCCACGTCTGGGCATACCCCCGCCAACTTAGGGCGAACAAAGCGATACAAAAGGGGATGATGGACGGAACGTTTGAGCCAATCAAACACTCACCCCCAGTCAACTGATCTGGGTTTAATCCATCATCATTCTTTAGCTCACTCCACCACCCCAGTTCAGACATGGCCATATGCAAATCAGTCTGACCCTGTGCCTCATGGGAACAGTCCAGCACGAACTGCCAAGCCATGTCTTCCCTGGACCGGAAACAAGCATCCTAGGACCGGTTTCTGGCATTCCAGCCGTCATCAGCCATGCTTGCTTGAATCCAGTGGCAAAGTGAGCAAGGGACCCACGTCTGGGCATACCCCCGCCAACTTAGGGCGAACAAAGCGATACAAAGGGGATGATGGACGGAACGTTTGAGCCAATCAAACACTCACCCCCAGTCAACTGATCTGGGTTTAATCCATCATCATTCTTTAGCTCACTCCACCACCCCAGTTCAGACATGGCCATATGCAAATCAGTCTGACCCTGTGCCTCATGGGAACAGTCCAGCACGAACTGCCAAGCCATGTCTTCCCTGGACCGGAAACAAGCATCCTAGGACCGGTTTCTGGCATTCCAGCCGTCATCAGCCAGGCTTGCTTGAATCCAGTGGCAAAGTGAGCAAGGGACCCACGTCTGGGCATACCCCCGCCAACTTAGGGCGAACAAAGCGATACAAAAGGGGATGATGGACAGAACGTTTGAGCCAATCAAACACTCACCCCCAGTCAACTGATCTGGGTTTAATCCATCATCATTCTTTAGCTCACTCCACCACCCCAGTTCAGACATGGCCATATGCAAATCAGTCTGACCCTGTGCCTCATGGGAACAGTCCAGCACGAACTGCCAAGCCATGTCTTCCCTGGACCGGAAACAAGCATCCTAGGACCGGTTTCTGGCATTCCAGCCGTCATCAGCCAGGCTTGCTTGAATCCAGTGGCAAAGTGAGCAAGGGACCCACGTCTGGGCATACCCCCGCCAACTTAGGGCGAACAAAGCGATACAAAAGGGGATGATGGACGGAACGTTTGAGCCAATCAAACACTCACCCCCAGTCAACTGATCTGGGTTTAATCCATCATCATTCTTTAGCTCACTCCACCACCCCAGTTCAGACATGGCCATATGCAAATCAGTCTGACCCTGTGCCTCATGGGAACAGTCCAGCACGAACTGCCAAGCCATGTCTTCCCTGGACCGGAAACAAGCATCCTAGGACCGGTTTCTGGCATTCCAGCCGTCATCAGCCAGGCTTGCTTGAATCCAGTGGCAAAGTGAGCAAGGGACCCACGTCTGGGCATACCCCCGCCAACTTAGGGCGAACAAAGCGATACAAAAGGGGATGATGGACGGAACGTTTGAGCCAATCAAACACTCACCCCCAGTCAACTGATCTGGGTTTAATCCATCATCATTCTTTAGCTCACTCCACCACCCCAGTTCAGACATGGCCATATGCAAATCAGTCTGACCCTGTGCCTCATGGGAACAGTCCAGCACGAACTGCCAAGCCATGTCTTCCCTGGACCGGAAACAAGCATCCTAGGACCGGTTTCTGGCATTCCAGCCGTCATCAGCCAGGCTTGCTTGAATCCAGTGGCAAAGTGAGCAAGGGACCCACGTCTGGGCATACCCCCGCCAACTTAGGGCGAACAAAGCGATACAAAAGGGGATGATGGACGGAACGTTTGAGCCAATCAAACACTCACCCCCAGTCAACTGATCTGGGTTTAATCCATCATCATTCTTTAGCTCACTCCACCACCCCAGTTCAGACATGGCCATATGCAAATCAGTCTGACCCTGTGCCTCATGGGAACAGTCCAGCACGAACTGCCAAGCCATGTCTTCCCTGGACCGGAAACAAGCATCCTAGGACCGGTTTCTGGCATTCCAGCCGTCATCAGCCATGCTTGCTTGAATCCAGTGGCAAAGTGAGCAAGGGACCCACGTCTGGGCATACCCCGCCAACTTAGGGCGAACAAAGCGATACAAAAGGGGATGATGGACGGAACGTTTGAGCCAATCAAACACTCACCCCCAGTCAACTGATCTGGGTTTAATCCATCATCATTCTTTAGCTCACTCCACCACCCCAGTTCAGACATGGCCATATGCAAATCAGTCTGACCCTGTGCCTCATGGGAACAGTCCAGCACGAACTGCCAAGCCATGTCTTCCCTGGACCGGAAACAAGCATCCTAGGACCGGTTTCTGGCATTCCAGCCGTCATCAGCCAGGCTTGCTTGAATCCAGTGGCAAAGTGAGCAAGGGACCCACGTCTGGGCATACCCCCGCCAACTTAGGGCGAACAAAGCGATACAAAAGGGGATGATGGACGGAACGTTTGAGCCAATCAAACACTCACCCCCAGTCAACTGATCTGGGTTTAATCCATCATCATTCTTTAGCTCACTCCACCACCCCAGTTCAGACATGGCCATATGCAAATCAGTCTGACCCTGTGCCTCATGGGAACAGTCCAGCACGAACTGCCAAGCCATGTCTTCCCTGGACCGGAAACAAGCATCCTAGGACCGGTTTCTGGCATTCCAGCCGTCATCAGCCATGCTTGCTTGAATCCAGTGGCAAAGTGAGCAAGGGACCCACGTCTGGGCATACCCCCGCCAACTTAGGGCGAACAAAGCGATACAAAGGGGATGATGGACGGAACGTTTGAGCCAATCAAACACTCACCCCCAGTCAACTGATCTGGGTTTAATCCATCATCATTCTTTAGCTCACTCCACCACCCCAGTTCAGACATGGCCATATGCAAATCAGTCTGACCCTGTGCCTCATGGGAACAGTCCAGCACGAACTGCCAAGCCATGTCTTCCCTGGACCGGAAACAAGCATCCTAGGACCGGTTTCTGGCATTCCAGCCGTCATCAGCCAGGCTTGCTTGAATCCAGTGGCAAAGTGAGCAAGGGACCCACGTCTGGGCATACCCCCGCCAACTTAGGGCGAACAAAGCGATACAAAAGGGGATGATGGACAGAACGTTTGAGCCAATCAAACACTCACCCCCAGTCAACTGATCTGGGTTTAATCCATCATCATTCTTTAGCTCACTCCACCACCCCAGTTCAGACATGGCCATATGCAAATCAGTCTGACCCTGTGCCTCATGGGAACAGTCCAGCACGAACTGCCAAGCCATGTCTTCCCTGGACCGGAAACAAGCATCCTAGGACCGGTTTCTGGCATTCCAGCCGTCATCAGCCAGGCTTGCTTGAATCCAGTGGCAAAGTGAGCAAGGGACCCACGTCTGGGCATACCCCCGCCAACTTAGGGCGAACAAAGCGATACAAAAGGGGATGATGGACGGAACGTTTGAGCCAATCAAACACTCACCCCCAGTCAACTGATCTGGGTTTAATCCATCATCATTCTTTAGCTCACTCCACCACCCCAGTTCAGACATGGCCATATGCAAATCAGTCTGACCCTGTGCCTCATGGGAACAGTCCAGCACGAACTGCCAAGCCATGTCTTCCCTGGACCGGAAACAAGCATCCTAAGACCGGTTTCTGGCATTCCAGCCGTCATCAGCCAGGCTTGCTTGAATCCAGTGGCAAAGTGAGCAAGGGACCCACGTCTGGGCATACCCCCGCCAACTTAGGGCGAACAAAGCGATACAAAGGGGATGATGGACGGAACGTTTGAGCCAATCAAACACTCACCCCCAGTCAACTGATCTGGGTTTAATCCATCATCATTCTTTAGCTCACTCCACCACCCCAGTTCAGACATGGCCATATGCAAATCAGTCTGACCCTGTGCCTCATGGGAACAGTCCAGCACGAACTGCCAAGCCATGTCTTCCCTGGACCGGAAACAAGCATCCTAGGACCGGTTTCTGGCATTCCAGCCGTCATCAGCCAGGCTTGCTTGAATCCAGTGGCAAAGTGAGCAAGGGACCCACGTCTGGGCATACCCCCGCCAACTTAGGGCGAACAAAGCGATACAAAAGGGGATGATGGACGGAACGTTTGAGCCAATCAAACACTCACCCCCAGTCAACTGATCTGGGTTTAATCCATCATCATTCTTTAGCTCACTCCACCACCCCAGTTCAGACATGGCCATATGCAAATCAGTCTGACCCTGTGCCTCATGGGAACAGTCCAGCACGAACTGCCAAGCCATGTCTTCCCTGGACCGGAAACAAGCATCCTAGGACCGGTTTCTGGCATACCAGCCGTCATCAGCCAGGCTTGCTTGAATCCAGTGGCAAAGTGAGCAAGGGACCCACGTCTGGGCATACCCCCGCCAACTTAGGGCGAACAAAGCGATACAAAAGGGGATGATGGACGGAACATTTGAGCCAATCAAACACTCACCCCCAGTCAACTGATCTGGGTTTAATCCATCATCATTCTTTAGCTCACTCCACCACCCCAGTTCAGACATGGCCATATGCAAATCAGTCTGACCCTGTGCCTCATGGGAACAGTCCAGCACGAACTGCCAAGCCATGTCTTCCTGGACCGGAAACAAGCATCCTAGGACCGGTTTCTGGCATTCCAGCCGTCATCAGCCAGGCTTGCTTGAATCCAGTGGCAAAGTGAGCAAGGGACCCACGTCTGGGCATACCCCCGCCAACTTAGGGCGAACAAAGCGATACAAAGGGGATGATGGACGGAACGTTTGAGCCAAACAAACACTCACCCCCAGTCAACTGATCTGGGTTTAATCCATCATCATTAGCTCACTCCACCACCCCAGTTCAGACATGGCCATATGCAAATCAGTCTGACCCTGTGCCTCATGGGAACAGTCCAGCACGAACTGCCAAGCCATGTCTTCCCTGGACCGGAAACAAGCATCCTAGGACCGGTTTCTGGCATTCCAGCCGTCATCAGCCAGGCTTGCTTGAATCCAGTGGCAAAGTGAGCAAGGGACCCACGTCTGGGCATACCCCCGCCAGATCTCTGAACTGGGGTGAATGTATGACATTGTTCTGCATTCTGTCCATCAACTGTTGTTTTTGCATTTGTCACCCCGAGTGGGACGGGTATGCCCAGACGTGGGTCCCGTGCTCTCCATGCCACTGGAATCAAGCTATCCTGGCTGAAGAGGGGTGAAACCCCGAAACCGGTCCTAGGATGCTTGTTTCCAGTCCAGGGAGGACCTGGCTTGGCAGTTCGGGCTGGACTGTTCCCATGAGGCACAGGGTCAAGACTGATTTGCATATGGCTGGGTTCAAACTGGAATGGCATGGTGAGCAAAAAACGATGGATTTAGGCCCAGATCTCTGAACTGGGGTGAATGTATGACATTGTTCTGCATTCTGTCCATCAACTGTTGTTTTTGCATTTGTCACCCCGAGTGGGACGGGTATGCCCAGACGTGGGTCCCGTGCTCTCCATGCCACTGGAATCAAGCTATCCTGGCTGAAGAGGGGTGAAACCCCGAAACCGGTCCTAGGATGCTTGTTTCCAGTCCAGGGAGGACCTGGCTTGGCAGTTCGGGCTGGACTGTTCCCATGAGGCACAGGGTCAAGACTGATTTGCATATGGCTGGGTTCAAACTGGAATGGCATGGTGAGCAAAAACGATGGATTTAGGCCCAGATCTCTGAACTGGGGTGAATGTATGACATTGTTCTGCATTCTGTCCATCAACTGTTGTTTTTGCATTTGTCACCCCGAATGGGACGGGTATGCCCAGACGTGGGTCCCGTGCTCTCCATTCCACTGGAATCAAGCTATCCTGGCTGAAGAGGGTGAAACCCCGAAACCGGTCCTAGGATGCTTGTTTCCAGTCCAGGGAGGACCTGGCTTGGCAGTTCGGGCTGGACTGTTCCCATGAGGCACAGGGTCAAGACTGATTTGCATATGGCTGGGTTCAAACTGGAATGGCATGGTGAGCAAAAAAACGATGGATTTAGGCCCAGATCTCTGAACTGGGGTGAATGTATGACATTGTTCTGCATTCTGTCCATCAACTGTTATTTTTGCATTTGTCACCCCGAGTGGGACGGGTATGCCCAGACGTGGGTCCCGTGCTCTCCATGCCACTGGAATCAAGCTATCCTGGCTGAAGAGGGTGAAACCCCGAAACCGGTCCTAGGATGCTTGTTTCCAGTCCAGGGAGGACCTGGCTTGGCAGTTCGGGCTGGACTGTTCCCATGAGGCACAGGGTCAAGACTGATTTGCATATGGCTGGGTTCAAACTGGAATGGCATGGTGAGCAAAAACGATGGATTTAGGCCCAGATCTCTGAACTGGGGTGAATGTATGACATTGTTCTGCATTCTGTCCATCAACTGTTGTTTTTGCATTTGTCACCCCGAGTGGGACGGGTATGCCCAGACGTGGGTCCCGTGCTCTCCATGCCACTGGAATCAAGCTATCCTGGCTGAAGAGGGGTGAAACCCCGAAACCGGTCCTAGGATGCTTGTTTCCAGTCCAGGGAGGACCTGGCTTGGCAGTTCGGGCTGGACTGTTCCCATGAGGCACAGGGTCAAGACTGATTTGCATATGGCTGGGTTCAAACTGGAATGGCATGGTGAGCAAAAAAACGATGGATTTAGGCCCAGATCTCTGAACTGGGGTGAATGTATGACATTGTTCTGCATTCTGTCCATCAACTGTTGTTTTTGCAGTGAATCAAATAGGCCAAACATGGAGTCACTAATCCATACATCAATTTATAACAGAGAGCATATGCACTTTAGCACTGATCAGCAGTGGTAAAGTGACCAGAGTTATAAAACAGCCAACAACAGGTCAGAAAAAATACAGGAGGAAGGCAAAAAGTTCAGGGATGACCCTGCAAAAAGGGCCAAGTCCAACAGGGGCATCAACGCCATGTCTCTGTGGCCCTGCGCTGTCCGCTGCCTCCGGCCTCAGGTGCGGTCCACCTGGGCTCACACATCAAATCGAGTCCTGGCCTGCCCGGACGTCGCATCACTGCAGGATGCACACGCCACCACCGCCAGGACCAACTCCAAACGACAGGTGCCAGAGTCGTAAGTGTCTAACTGCCAGACTGTCAGAGTTGCTCACACCTGTCGTGGGTGCCATCATCAGCTTGATACCCTGCTCAGCCCTTCAGGTGCCACTTACTCAGTGCACAATGAATCAAGGAGCATTCTGCTTGCATGTTGGGTGAACACTGTACTCTCTCCGGCTACCACCATGATGCTTCACAGTTGTTTCTGTTATGCTGGTGTTTTATGTTTCTGCTTCAATTGTGATCACTGTTCAAGTTGTTGCTAGCACCAACGACTCCCTGAGGGCTGGCTGACACTCACCCCACACACATCCAGCACATGCGTCACTGTACATGTGACCATGCCAATAAAGGTGTCGGGCGCACGTGCCCGTGGCCAGTTCAAGAGCTCTATGAGTGTGTCCGTGTGCTCATGATGTATGCATTCGGGCCACGGCCCCACAACATCACATTGTGCCGTGTGCAGAGGACGCAGCCATGTCACCGCAGGCAGAGTGTGGGACATTGCACATGTAGCTTTGTCGTCCCCCACTCAATACGTAAGAGGAGTGGACTGGGCCGGCGTGCGCCAGTCCAGCGTGGGGGTGTGGATGATTATCCCGTGTCTCTGGGTGTGGTCAGTCCTGGAAATGTGCAAATGCGGGTGTCTCTGTCGCAGTGTGGGTCTCCTTTGGGGAGTGTAGGTGGTCCCTGATGGGACTTAGACACCCAGGTATGTGATCTAGTTCGGCTTCCATGAGGTGGGACCCCACCCGCACCTGTTCGGACACCCCCTTCTGGCAGTCTGACACCTGGCCTTGGAATGCGATGTGTGCTTAGGTGTGCTGCTGGGAGCCAGCCGTGGTGGTGCATGCGTCCAGCTGTGTTGTCTGTGCAGGGGGTGGGGTATCCTCGATGCTGCTGGGCTGCCCTGCTCCTGGGTGTCCGAAGATGTCCATGAACTGTTGTAGGGCGTCGGTGTCGGAAGTGTGGAGTTCCTCTTCAGAATCACTGTGGAGTTGTCTGGTCTGCTCTGCTGGAGGTGTTGTTTGTCCCTCTGCAATGTGAAGGGAAGATGCTTGTTGACATTGTGTTGGCATGTATGTTTACGCATTATTCAGGTTTACATACAGACTGCATGACAATGTACATTGTGACTGTTTGGGAGGAGCAGACTATTTGATGCGGGACAGTGGACATTTGGACTACATGACGTAGGTGAGGTTGTACACGTACATTTTCATCTCACAGTTCCCTGCTATGTCAGATGTGATTGGCCATTTTCTACGCACAGGCGGACCCAGTTGTGTCCTCTGTTCTGCAGTGTAAGTGTTGCACTGTGTACCACATTGTCGTCCATGTGGATGTGCTGGCATTGCTATGTGTGTGTGCTGCATTGTGGGAGGGTCGCACCTGCAGCTGTGATTTTGCTGCCCCTTATCCCTTGGAGGCGGTGTGCCTTTGACTTTTGTGCTTTTAAGGTGCTGTGATGTTGGCGACTTGGGTCATTTGTGCTCTTGGACGGTTTTTGTACTCTTGTGCATTGTTTGTCTGCAGATGTATTGTTGACGTCAGTGGTTGTTTGTGCACGTGGATGTGTCAGAGTGTGACCTGCTCCTTTCCGGCTGTGGTCTACACTCAGCCACCTCAGTCTCGTGGCGTGCACAATGTCATGGTGATTGTACTCCAGCCATGCTGCTGGTCATGTGGTGTCACTTGCATTGTCAGTGTGGCTCTCACATACGCATCTTTGATGTGTTTCGCACGGGTGCATGTGTGTGTCGTGGACTTGGTGATGTGTGGGGTGTGACCCCTTTGGGCACATGGTGGACGGGGGCCTACTTGATGTTTGTATGTGTGCTGCAGTGTGCCATGGGGATCAGGGACATGACCCAGGGTCGTTGTGGGTGTGCGGTGTGCTACACGTCGTTGTGCATGTGTGCCATTGTGCCTGTCCCCCCGGTCCCCCCAGTCCCTGTTCGTTACTCACCCTGTTGATGTTGTGTCAGGTCATGTCGAGCTGTATCAGGACTCCCGACTCCTTGCACCGTCTCCGCACTGATGACTGTGGCCGCCATTTGCTCCAGCTCCTCCTGTGGCGCTGGACTCCCACCTCCATTCGCCGTTGCTGCCTTCCTGTTGGCAGTGAGTTTCTGCTTAGTTTGGCTTTTCACATCGTGCCAGCGCATCTTGGCCTCATTGACACTCCGACTGCATTCACGATGGAATGCCATTTTTCCGTCTGTGTTGCCAATGACACAGTGGAGGTGACGGACAGTTGTTGTTCGTGCTCTGTCACCTCCGTGAGGACGATCCGGTTGTCATGCGGACTGTACCCCGTCTTCCTCTTCCTCTTCTCCTTGGCCTTCCCCGACCCCGAGGTTCCTTGCTGGTGGTCTGTGGGGCTTGTGGAGTTCGCGTTGACCTGGGTACTGGTTCCGGGTGCATCCATGTTGCTATGCAGTTTTTTTTTTTTTTTTTTTTTCTTGTTCTGCTTTTATTGTGCATTTTCCCTCATGACGCGTGGGAATTGCAGGCCTGTCGCTCGTTATCGCTGATTTTTGTATCGCAGTTGGCCTCATCGCGACTTTATTTGCTTTAGTGTTTCGCATTTTTGCAGCGTCGCGTTGATTTTAACGCGGACATTTGACGCGTTATCGTGGGACTATCATGGTGCTGCCAGGTTGAGAATACTACGTTAACACGGCGTTGTTTTCCCGCGATAGACTGCGATATGCAAAGTTGCGTTAAGCTAAATTTGTGGTGGTTATCACACGTTCTTGAGAATATGCCCCTGTATGTTCTAGATAAATTCAGGGTCCACTGGTAGATTTGCCTTGGTAGAAGCAGCTTCATCAATTTCTTGAGCATAACCTCTGTCTACTGGTTAATTAACTGATAATTTATGAAGGCTAAACATTCTAATTGAAATCACGACCCACTGCAAACTCTACCTTGGAGGAAGTTACTTCAAGATACTTTTCAGTTTTTTAAGAACACAAAGCCTGTTTTATCTGGAACCCTATATGCGTAACTACATAATTAAATACTTTTCTCTTTTTTAATACAGGAAATCAAACAGTATAGTCCAGAATTTACCCTCCTGTTTTCAATAAAGGTGTCTCTATTTTGCAACAATCAGTGTTTTCTTGCTAATTGTACAAATATAAACATCTAATAAAGCGGTTCTTAACCATTTGACTTCTCTGTAACCCCACTGAATCATTACTGGAATCTGGGGACCCCCACTAAGTCATTATTGGAAGCTGAAGGCCCTCATCCTCAGCAAATTTTATGATTTGACCCTCGAAACAATAAACACAAAAAAAAAGAAACAAGTTTACAAAAACAAATGCTGAAATATTGAAACATTTTGTTTAATTCTCAATCAAATATAGAAAAAGTTTTCAAATTTTCAATTTTGGTTCTTTATTTGCATATACTTAATCATTTTAATTTAGTAATGTAATATTATTTAATTTTGTAAAACAATTGCGACCCCATGTGTAGGCCTTGCAGACCCTCAGGCATCTGCATGTTAAGAACCACTGATCTAATTTATAAAATACATAAGGGGTAACTTGTGTAATATGTTCCTGTATTCCCATCTCAGGGTTCAGGTGACATTCATGAACGAGATGGAATTTGACCTTCTCATGGTTTGCGATATTATTATGTCACCTGAACTCCTCAATAGCAATAAAGTACCTCATAACAAGGTTACCTGTTATATCCTCTATATGTATATTACCTACTGACCTACCAGTAGGTAGTCATAGTTAGGACCATGTTTTCATAGGAAAAGCTTTCTTTTGACTTGCCTATATATTTGGCGCCGTTTGACAAATCTTCATGAAATTTTTCAAATAAAGTGCCCCGGTGATTCTAGTTGTGCATCGAAATTTCGTGGTGATCCATCAAGCAGGGTTGAGAAAAAGAGGAGGGGGGGTCAAAAAAGTGAGTTTCCCATGTTAATTCCCATAGTGTCTTATCGCACGCCTACAGCCTTAAGACTGGACGGAATTACACCAAATTTGGCAGAAAGGTAGCTTTTGGCTCGCAGATTACGGTTTTTGTTGTTTGGTGTAAATCCGTTCAGTAGTTTGTGATAAATTAAAGGAAATCCATATTTGGATATCTAGGGTCGCAAAGCCTTCATGAATAATGACGAGTTGTGCAGAGATCTGCAGAGCTCTGATTGGCTGCCAACACTTCAACCAGGAAGTGGTGGCAGCCATCTTGGGACTTGGCTTTAGCCGAGTGCCATTAAAAAAATACAAAAAAAGAAAATGGGGCAGGGTACAAATTCCCTAACTCCCTAGCCTTGGTCCTGGAATCTCAGAAGGACACCGGCAGGGCAAAAAAACTTTAAAAAAAAAAATTCATGGCGAAATTCGTGAATATTCACGAATATTGCAGTGAATTCAAAAACAAAAACAAGCACGGTCTCCCGCAATTGTTTTTTATGTAGCCCCTGACTAGGCAAGGTCCCGGGGGCAACGCAGATATTTGTAAAACATGAAGGGGGGCACACAGGGCCCCCGTTCAAGGGCATATTTATGGTCTGGGGACCACCACCTCCCTGGGGCTTATATAAATTATAATCAGGGGGGGGCATGGCTTGAAGCATCAAGATGGCGGTCGCACTCTAAGAGTGCTCCGGACCCCTCCGTCATCCGCTCCGAATCCTGCAGCCATCGGCAACACATTTCTATCCCTGAAGATTAATACCCCTCTCCTGCGACGGCGACCTCGCCTTGAGGTGAACGAAGACCCTGCGGCGTCCGCCTATCAATCATCACTGCCATCTTCCCTTGCGGCCTGCAGCATGGCCATACAACATTTCAGATCTGGCCCAGCATCCAAGAGGCCCCCGAGAGCCTGGAAGTAACCCACAATGAAGTGACCGGGCCGAGAGATAACAACAACCCGGCGCCCTACCTGAAGACTCCAGGCAATCCCTGACACCGAGAGGATCTGCACCTGACCTCCGGCTGTCTGGCGGCCTCTTCCTTCTCCCGGATCCTACGCGGTGACCCACGTGGGGGAAAAATCCGAATCCTGGGCTGCGAGGGTGGAACACCGCCAACACAGCCATGGAGATCCACCCGCAGAGCAACGACTCAACGCAACCCTGTGTCACGCCTGCGATACTGGCGGAGGAGCCCTGAAGCGACAGTGACCCACCCAGACCCGATTTGGAGCACTGACCCAGGAGCCAGGCTCTGTACTGCATCTACCCTCCCGGGTGAAGGTGAGTGCCTCTAGCAACTCCGGGACTTGTGATCCGGCAGGGGCCTCCGACCCCGGGAGGCTCCCCGAGGGCTTCTGAATGCTGCAGCCCTCTAGGCCTGCCCTCGCCTGGGACCTCGGACTGAGACTGAGCGGGTCCCAGGGAGAGGGTTCATCTCTATCGAGCCACACCTCCTGCCTCACCTCCTTCATTTGTCCGGCCGGCCCGGGGGGCGCACCAGCTCTGATTCGACCCGACACCTCCTGGCTCCATGGGAATGGTTGAGGCCCAGGATGGCCTGAAGGATCTGTGGCAGTCCTGATTCAGGCGTCCCTAGAGACACAGTCCACAAGCCCCGCCCTGCCTCTCACAGCCTTCTAAAGCGATAACGGCTGCATTCCTCTTCCTCCTGCTATGAGACCCCGCCACTCACAGGCCTGCAGTAACTGACTATTGAAGGGGCTTCCGGGCCTGAACACACCCGCGACCAGGACTAGAGACATTGACTCCCTGAGGGGCCGCTGAGGTGGGCCGGGTCCCCGGGCTGGTTTCTGGGAGAGGTGTCCATGAGGTGACTTCAAGAGCCAGGACAGGTGGGCCCAGCAGATAACGGCCTGGACTTGAGCCGCTGAGGTGCAGCGGACGGGACAATCCCTTGGGTCGGTACGGGGCGGGCGGCCTCGCCACCCCCCGGGCAGTCTGGTAAACAGTAGGGTTTGGGAGCCGGGACGACAGCGGGGGCATGGCCTTTCCCCCCTGTGTGGGCCACCCAGTCAGAACTAGGTCATCCCGGGGAGACCTAGGAAGTGCTGTGGACCCTGGGGCGACCCACTACCCACAAGCCAGGCCCCATGCGACCACGGATGGGCTGGGACAGACCAATACCAATCTCCACACACCTCCCACGGGCGGTGATCAGTGGCCTCGGGGGAACAACCTGGTGGGACCCCCTGGGTCTGAAGACACAAGGCACCAACTGGGTGACGGGCACTCCGCCCCGTGAGGGGCCTACACTGGGACCATGCCAGGCCTCTGACTTCCCTACAAAACCTTGCACCGCGGCCCGCAGTGGCCTGTGCCTGACCCGACCGCCCGGCTTGCGGGCTGAAGTCCTGGAGGGGCCCCGAGGGAGCTTGGTCACTCCTCTATCGCTCCACCCGGTTGTGACTGGAGGGCCCCCCCCTTCGCATAGGATGTACGTCCTGGCCCTCGACCTGGGGCTTTAACCCAACATCCTGACAAGCCTGCGCTGCTCCCTGACGTGCAGTATACCAGACAAGAGCGAGGAGTTTGGGGCCACTGGGACCCCTGAAGGATGTCCCACCAGCGTACAACCGCACCAGTACCTACCTGCGACGCGGCGAAGAAGACCTAAAAATCACTGGACTTGATCGCCTCCCTTCCTTCCACACACATGTCAAAGAAACAGTGACTATTTCCCCTCCTCAAATACAACAGTCCACACTCCGGAGTGGCCGGAACAGAGATTACCTATGGCCAACTGTCATCATGGGGAAGGACCGAGGGCCCAAGCCTCCCCAACACAGACCAAAATGGACCAATATACAACCAATGACCCGGGTTCAGCGGCCGGGTCCACTGGGAAACCCACCCCAGCTGCTGCTGATCTCAACTCTATCCTACAAGCGATCAGCACCTCACAAACCTCAGTCGAAAATAAGATTGGTGAGTTCCGAGTAGACATGGCTCTCCTCCGACAGGACCTCCGAAATGCGACGACCCGTATCTCAGAAACTGAATCCCGCATTTCTACCATCGAGGATGACGTTACTCAACTAAAGGAACAAGTAGCCCGCCTACAGACCCACACTAAGGAGCCGCACAAAAGGGCAGAAGATGCCGAAAATAGGTCGGGCGCAATAACCTCTACCTAGTGGGGTTCCCGGAAGGAACGGAGCAGGGGCCAGTGGGAGATCTTATCGAACAATGGGTCAGATCTTGGATGCCTAAGGACTCCCCGTGCACATGGTTCACGGTGGAGCAGGTCCACCGCTCTCTGGCTCCCAGACCTCCACCTGGAGCACCACACAGGCCCATAATTGCAAGGATCCTTAATTTCAAGGATAGAGATTCCATCCTGAGTGAAGCCCGCAACCAAAAGACTTTGACCTATCATGGCCACCCCATACTGATCTTCCCCGACTACACACGGGAGGTCCAGACCCAGAGGCGCTCATTCATTGAAGTGAAGCAGAAACTGCGCGCTTTGAATCTCCACACTAAGGTTGCTCTTCCCAGCCCACCTCCGAGTGGTGTTCCACAACAAAACCCATTTCTTCGAGTCTCCTGCAGTGGCCTCGACCTGGCTGACCAAGGAGCGCCCTCTCAAGATGGACGCCTCGGCTCCGCCCTCGAGGGGCCAAGCTGGGGTTACCCGGGCGGGGTTGCCCAAGCCGAGCAGAAGGTGCACACGTTCCCGCAGAGGGCGAGGAGCTCGCCAAGCCGTGTCAGGCTCACCCGCATGTTCCGGTCTACAGCCTGGAGATCAGGTACTGTTGAACAGCTCCTGCGCCTCACAGCGATCCGGTTCCATAGACCGTTTGAAATCCAGAAGCACCTCTCCTAAAACTCTCCACATTGATTCCGCTGAGTCAGACCTCTCTCGTAGTCCAGCGCTTCTGGAGTGATTGGCCCAACCGGAGCCTTGCTGTCCAACGAGTCGCCAAAAGAGCTATACTCAAATGGTCATGATTTACTAAAATCTATAGACATTTTTGCCGAGATAGCGAAATATCCTTAAGTAAGGAGGGGTCCTCCACGCAACTCCAAACCCGAACGTTTCAGTTTGGCCAATTAACCTTACTTTAATTGGGAGGACAGATGCTTCTGTTCTCGAAGTATAGGGTGGGGGAAGGGGGAGGGGAGGGCGTTGGGACCGTTGTCCCGAGTTTTTGTCATTGTACTTTGTTTGTCACACCAGCACTCCTACTCTGCAACATGACAGCCACATATATAACCCACAGGACGGCACTACAATTATCGCCTTGCAGCCAGAGCATACCCCAATCAATCCCACATCCAGCCTAGGCCCCACAGGCTTCCAAGTTCACCCACACCCAAGATGACACATACACAAAATAGCGGAGATCCCCTCCGAATACTATCATGGAATGTCAATGGGCTGCTCGACAGGGTCAAACGGACGGCAGTCTTGCGATATGCCCTAAGCCAGGCATCCGACATACTCCTGCTCCAAGAGACCTACCTCATGGGCAATAACTGTCCCTTTCTTGCAAGATACGACTATGACAGAGTTTGGCACTCTGGGTTTGCCCGAGGCTCACGGGGTGTGGCAATTCTCCTGCGGCGCAATCTCCCCTTCATACTCACACAGGCCACTAGCGACCCTCAGGGATGTTTCGTGGCTCTGAGTGGAACAATAGGAGGGAACGCCCTTAACTTAGTATCCATATACTCTCCTCCCTCGACGCTCACATTGACCTTGAAGCGTACCACCGACCTTATTGCTTCTCTACCCCTGGGGATGACAGCGGTCGGAGGCGACTTCAGCGCGGTTATGCAACCAGACCTTAATACCACAAGCACACCCTCCACCGCGAGGACCGTGCACGCTAAACACCTAACAAACTGGGCAAGTACCGTGGGCATCTGTGACACCTGGAGGACTTGGCACCCCCACAGCAAGTAATTCACTCATACCTCCACAGCGCACCACACTCATGCTCGAATCGATAGCATTTTCATGCCTGCTCTTGACTGCCAGAAGATCAGAGATTTTTTATTTTTTTTTAAACAAACTTTATTGAGTTTTACAATGGGTGGATGCACCATCTATACATCACAGTTGTCATTGATCAGGAGATTTTTAGTTAACAAGTCCGCTTACGTTGTTAATTCAGTAGGAGGAACAAGTAGGTAGATTGAACCCCTCCCACTTCCCCTCGCAGCACAACAACATTATACAATTCTGCATGCTCTGCTTGTGCTTCCGGTCAGTCTTGTAAAACCAGAACTATATCACCCCTTCACAACTACCCCCCTCCCTACCCTCCCACCAGGCGTGTCACTGATAGTCAAAGTGCTAATATGCAGTCTGTGGCTGTTTCTAGACGCTTTTTCTAGGCGCTCACATCAGTACTCCGGGGACCAACTTTCAGGTTATGTCATGACTTCCATCTAGCTCTGCAGCTCGTATCTGTGGTCTGGGGTATATAGTCTAGACCTCTGCAGCTGGGGCCTCCTCTATCGAGTCCTTAGCATCTCTATCCTCCGGGGTCCCAAGTAACACCACCAATGATTCCCATGCTCTCGCTGCCTCCAATGCCCTCTCACTCCCCACTCTCTTTGCTATTTGCATTCTAACCATTCCTTCACATTCTGCCCACTTAATGAATTCCTTCTTCCATCTAGCTACACTGGGGACCTTTTTTGTTTTCCAGTGTGAGGTGATGTCCCTTTTGGCCAATAGTAAGCCCAGATCCAGGAATTTACTTGTTATTTTGTTCTTGGCTGTGTGAGGGAACCAGTGTAAGAGACAGAGTCCCTGAGAGGTCTCAATTTCTCTATCAGTAATGTCAGCCAGTAGCGTAGTCACCTCTTCCCAAAAGTTACCCAGTTGCGGACAGTCCTAGAACATATGCTTGAATCCTGCGCCCTCCCTATGGCAGCTCGTGCATGCTGCTGTCTGAGTCTCGAAGTATTTATTGATCCTCTCCGGGGTGAGATATGCTCTATGCAATATATAAAAGTGTACCAACTGAAATATGGCGTTTCTAGAGCTCTTCTATGCCTTTTCAACTAGCCCTCCCCAAGTTTTTTCAGGAATAGCCACTCCCAGATCCACTTCCCACTTTAATCGCAGCTCGGTCAGGGGTGCTAGCATTTCCTGCGTCAGGCGCCTATATAAGCACGTGACAGCTTTGAAGGTACCTGCCACCATTACCACATATTCACAGGCCAATGACGGTTGTGGTTTGGTAAGACCCTCCCCCCAGTGTTTTCGTATTGCCGAAGTTAGGGCAGAATGCAATAGGAAATCTCCTCCAGGTTAATCATACCGTTCCTGCAGATCGTTAATGGGAATCATGGCACCTTCTTCTTACAAATCTCCCATCGTGGACAATCCCCGCTCCCTCCACGCCTCCTGCCCCTGCCAGCTGCCCCCATGGGGTAACGCCTCACATATAATGAGTGGGATAGCTGGGGCATACGGATGTTTAAGCTTTGCCCGTCTTATGCTCCTATTCCAGCACTTCCGTACTGTATCTAGCTCCGACGAAATAGAATGGGTTCGAGCGGGAAGGCGTAAAATTATTTGAGATAGGGATCTTAAGGTCGGGGAATCACCCCGTAGATCACCCGTGCCCCTGAGACGCTCTGCCATCCACTTCGTGAGCCATTGCAACTGTGCCGCCAGATAGTAGGCCTCAAAGTCAGGCACTGCCAGTCCCCCTTCCACCCTCGGCCTCATGAGTATTCCCAACGCTACTCTCCGTCTGCCAGTGCCCCACAAAAATCCCGAAATCATCGTCCTCAGCTGAACAAAGTATCTTGCCGGTATCCAGACTGGTAACGACCCAAAGTAGTACAATAATCTCAGGAGAGTCACCATCTTAAGTAAGGCTACCCGACCAGCTACCGACAACAGTAGCGACCCCCAGAACTCAAAGTTGCTTTTGGCTCCTCTAATGGCTCTACCTACTTTACCCTCCAGCAGGTCTCCTTGAGTGTGGTATATTTGCATGCCTAGATATGTCAAGCACCTGTCTTCCCACCTCACTCCTTCCAACTCTCATGGACCACTTCTATTCTCCTTTGTTGGGAAAAGACAAGACTTCGCCCAGTTTACCTTGAGCCCCGCTACTCTGCCCAGATCGTATAATAGTTCTTTTGCTCCGTTAAGTGCTTCCCCCGAGTCTGCCAGGAACATCAGTAAGTCGTCCGCATAGAGCGCAATGTGATGTATCTGCCCGTGAACATTAAGGCCCTGATAGTGTTGCCCCTTTCTGGCTCTAACTGCGAGCGGTTCTACGGCCAGGGCAAACAGGAGGGGGGAAAGAGGGCATCCCTGTCTTGTCCCCCGACCTATACTGCAGGTGTCAGATATTAGTTCACCTGTTTTAACTCTAGCAGTGGAATTTTTATATAGAAGCGCTGTCCAACCCACAAAATTATCCCCCAACCCAAATCTCCGCATCACGCGAAACAAATCGGGCCACTCGAGGCTATCAAATGCCTTTTCTATGTCTACCGCAAAAACTGTCGCTTCATCTTTCCTATAGGTATTTGCGTCCAATACCCGCAGAATGCGCCGAATGTTGGAGGCCGTGTTTCTGGTGGAAATGAACCCAGACTGGTCTTTGTGTATTAGTGTTGTCATGTAAGGGAGAAGACGGGTGGCTAGGATGCGACTCAGGACCTTGTAGTCAAGGTTAAGCATGGATAAGGGGCAATACGCCGACCTATCCCAGGGCGTTTCCCAGGTTTGAGCAGTGGGATGAAGATCGCCTCTCGGGCCGACACAGGCAGGTGACCCACACTCTTTCCGTCGTTGTAGAGCTTCACTAGCCTGGGGGCTAATAAGTCAGTGTAAGCTAAATAAAATTCAATGGGTAAACCGTCCGTTCCTGGTGTCTTGTTCCTTGCCATGCTTTTAATGGCTCCTCTTACTTCTCCGATTTCTATATCCCAACCTAGAGTGTCCGCTAAGCTCTCTTCTAGCACTGGCAGCTCCACATCCCCAACGAACCTATCTAACCCTTCCTCATCTGCAGCCAGTCTACTCCTGTAAAGTTCGGTATAATATTCAAGGAACAACTCATTGATGCCTTGTTGATCATAACGAACCTCACCATTTTGCCCGCGTAGCTCTAAAATTACTGTATTTCTCCTGGCTGGGTTAGCCAACCAAGCCAGAAGGGCTCCAGATTTATCTCTCTCGGAGTGCGCCCGGGTTATATATTTTTTGTAATTAAAGCAATGCAGGCGTTCCAACCGGACCTGCTACCTCCTCCCGCGCCTCTAGGAGTTCCCCCTGCTTGTTGGCATTCTCCGGGCGTTCCTGTTCTAGTACCCGTAGGCGTTGGTCTGCCGCCTGTATATCCTGCAGTAACACCTGCTGCGTTCCCACCATTTCCGAGATACACCTCCCTCTGATAACTGATTTAAAAGCATCCATTCTATGAGTGAAATCGTAGCTGTGTCAGCATTCTCTTGGAAGAATTGGTCGATTGCAGTGCCTACTGTTGCACGGAAGGCCTGGTCCTCCAGGGTGTCTGGCAGCAGTCGCCAGGTGGGTATTTTGGGCCTGACGCGAGACCACTGCATCCTTACTAGTACCGGATTGTGGTCTGAGACAGTTCTGGTAAGGTACTCGCTTCCTGTAACCCCCTCATGTACTGCAGGAGAGCACAGTATGGCATCTAGCCGTACATGTAGCTCATGCAATGCAGAGAAAAAGGAATAATCCCTCGTCCCAGGATATTGGGCTCTCCAGGAGTCCACTAACCCCCATTGCCGCTGCCAGCTGCGCCGAGACTCCACTATTTTGTGTGTGGGTGCCTATCTAACTCAACATCTGATATGCAATTGAAATCGCCCCGCAGTAATACAGACCCCATCAACAGTGAGGCCAGTTTACCTGAAAGCATGGAAAAAAAGCTGGCTGTTCTGAGTTAGGGGCGTATAGGCTCCCCAGCACTATATCCCTACCATCTAGTCTCCCAACTGCCACAACGTACCTTCCTTCCGGGTCTATAATTTGTTTTGTGCACTGAAAGGGCACCCCCGCTCTCACTCAGATCAGCACCCCTCGGGCAAATGCTGAATAGTTGGTGTAAAACACTTGGCCTCTCCAACGTCGTTGCAGTGCCGCCCCCTCTGTGGCCATTATGTGGGTCTCCTGGAGTAGTGCAATTTGAACCCCCCGTCTGACCAAATATGCATGTATTTTATGACGCCGTACCATTGAGTGCATCCCACGTTCATTCCAGGAGATACATTTTAACTCTAGTGAGGGCCCCATGTCGTTTGGCAGTCTATGTCCTCGCTAATTGCTCCTGCAGTGACACGCCTGACCCCTAGTAACCCCCCCTTGAACCAAACCATATCCCCAACTCCCCCTTCCCAGGACAGGTACTGGAGAACTAGTTCCCATCCAAACTTAGTCTAAACTTACAAAAGTCCACTAGTGGATACAGGGGTATGCAGCTTCCGCCATTGGGACTGGGTCTCCAGCCCGCCGCCCCCCCAATACCTGATTCAGATACATAGTCCTGGGTCCATCGTCTATGACCAGTCAACCCCAGGGCATAAACTGCGTTTTCTGATGAAAGCCCATCCAGATCAAGGCTTCATCCTACTTCAGTGACATGCAGGCCTATAATCTGGGGCAAAGTTTTCAAACAATATCGTCCGCCGTTTGGGGTGTGACTACCGATAACTCCAGTTCCGAAGTGTCATTCTCCACTTTTACTCGAGATGGGACTGGTTGTCGTCTGGCTATGCTCCGCCACTGCCTGCAGTAGGTTTCTCCGCTCTCGACTGAGCTCCTTAGGAGAAGGAGCTCTGGATCCAGCTTTGCTGCTGTGAGGACTCTGTTGAGTTGGAGCCGGCGACAAGTGGGGATGCTCTTGTGGTCGTCGACAATCCAGCCATTCCCATGCCTCCTGAGGTGTGGAGAAAAAGCGGGCTCCCCCTTGATTGGCCACTCGAATCGCGCTGGAAAGAGCATTGCATATGGTAGTTGGAATTGGCGGAGCTTCTTTTTGACCGCTAAGAAGGATGCTCTGTTTTTTTGGACTTCCCTGGTGAAGTCCGGAAAGATCAGTACTGTACTATTGTCAATCTGCAGATCACGTTTTTGGCGGGTTTGTTGTAGAATGTAGTCTCTGTCCCTGAAATGCAGAAAACGGGTCACTATGGGTCTGGGCGGGGCCCCAGGTCGAGGTGGCCGTGCTGGAACCCTGTGGGCTCTTTCCAGCGTGTAAAAGGGTGACAGTCTCTCAGGGGCTATTTTTGTGCGGAGCCACTCCTCCAGGAAGCTCACCATGTTCGAGCCCCCCAACTTCTCCGGCACACCAATAATTCGTATATTGTTTCTACGGGACCTTCCCTCACTATCTTTGGCCCGCACTTCAAGCACTTTGACTTTAGTCTCCAATTCCATTAGTGTTTTCTGCATCATAGTCACTGCTTCTGGTAG